>OX463846.1:21320001-21465167 GCA_949825065.1 Odontocerum albicorne
GGTCCTTACATATGAAATTGGCATTTTGTTTGGGAGGAACATAAAGTTGATTTTTTTTTAATATAATATATTTATTTAATCAAAGTATGTACCATTGCTATCTATGCACTTTTGCCATCTCATAGGTAGTTCATCGATCCCTTTACTAAAAAAACCATTCGGACGGGAATCAATAAAATCTTTGAAGTCGGTTTGGACTGCCCCATCGGAGTTGAATTTTTTCCCTTGCAAGAAGTTATCCAAATTTCGAAAAAAATAGTAATCTGTTGGGCCAAGGTCCGGAGAGTACGGTGGATGTCTTAGACATTCCAATTGAAGCTCTTCTAATTTGGTAGCCGTCTGTTGTGCAGTGTGTGGTCTAGCGTTATCATGAAGCAGCAGTGGCCTAGAGCGATTAACCAGCCTCGGTTGTTTAGCAGCTAGCTTTTCCATCATGGTTTGCAGTTGCTGACAATAGACATCTGCCGTAATCGTCTGGCCAGATTTAAGAAAGCTGTAGTGAACGACACCAGCACTAGTCCACCAAACGCTCACAAGTAACTTTTTTGGAGTCAATTTTCGCTTGGGGCATGGTTTGGCTGGTTCGGCAGGGTTCAGCCATTGCGATGAGCGCTTCCGATTATCATACAGGATCCACTTTTCATCACAGGTAATGATTCGATTCAAAATCCCTTCATTATTGTGCCGGTTGAGTAATGCAACGCAGCAGTCAACGCGCGTTTGTTGATTTGCTTCACTCAATTCGTGAGGTACCCACCTTTCAAGCTTTTTCACCTTCCCAATTTGCTTCAAGTGGATTAAAACAGTTTTATCACTAACACCGCATCCTGCAGCTAACTCGGACGTGGTTTGCGATGGATCCGCTTCCACAATAGCCTTCAATTCTTCATTATCAACTTTGGTCTCCGGCCGTCCACGGGGCTTTTTCTGCAGGTCGAAATTTCCAGAACGAAAACGTTGGAACCAAAAACGCACTGTGTTTTCTTTTGCGGCACCGTCGCCATACACATCATTAATCCTTCGAGCCGTTTCTGCAGCACTGGTGCCACGGTGGAACTCGTACTCGTAAATAACGCGATATTTCAAGTTTTCCATTTTGTAAACTGAGTGACGAAAAGAAAAAAAACAATTGAGGAAAAAACAAATGAATTATAATTTTCGAAACACAAATACTTGAGTAAATAGCTGTATAAATTTTAATTTGGAATTCCTAACCAAAGAGAAGATATTTGAGATCAAAGTTGCCAGTACGGCAAAGCGCCAGTTTCGTATGTAAGGACCTAATATATATATATATATATATATATATATATATATATATATATATATATATATATATATATATATATATATATATATATATATATATATATATATATATATATATATATATATATATATATATATATATATATATATATATATATATATATATATATATATATATATATATATATATATATATATATATATATATATATATATATATATATATATATATATATATATATATACATATATATAGCGCCGCTTAGAGAGCGAGCTGAACCATTTCTATGTCTCTTTTTTCATCTTTAGCATTGCATCTTTTTTTTCTGAATGTCCTTAATCCTTATTCTCTAATACGTTGGTTTTCTACACCTGCTACGCAAAATTCTTATTTCTTCCGAATTTATCCTACTTTTATCACTTTTTTACCGCGTCCAAATTTCACTCGGATATCCTAATGTTAGGACCAAGATTAGATTATAAGCGGTCAGCTTTACTTGTCTTGAAATTCTCCGATCGGTAAATACATTACATAATATAACTCACTATTTACAACGATTTTCTAAGTCTTCCCAATCTTCCTTACCTTCAAAACTACTCTTAAAGATTATTTTTGTTAATGTTTCATAATTTATTCTTTCTACAGGGCCAAATATTTCAAATACTTATTCCTTTCTTCTATAGATGAGTATGAAATGTAAACTTTACAGGGACCGTACATAAAAAAAAATTAAACATAAGGGACTGAAACAAATGTAGCGTCATTTTTATCTCTTTCGTGCAACTAGATATATTAGGTCCTTACATATGAAATTGGCGTTTTGTTTGGGAGGACATAAAGTTGATTTTTTTTTAATATAATATATTTATTTAATCAAAGTATGTACCATTGCTATCTATGCACTTTTGCCATCTCATAGGTAGTTCATCGATCCCTTTACTAAAAAAACCATTCGGACGGGAATCAATAAAATCTTTGAAGTCGGTTTGGACTGCCCCATCGGAGTTGAATTTTTTCTCTTGCAAGAAGTTATCCAAATTTCGAAAAAAATAGTAATCTGTTGGGGCAAGGTCCGGAGAGTACGGTGGATGTCTTAGACATTCCAATTGAAGCTCTTCTAATTTGGTAGCCGTCTGTTGTGCAGCGTGTGGTCTAGCGTTATCATGAAGCAGCAGTGGCCTAGAGCGATTAACCAGCCTCGGTTGTTTAGCAGCTAGCTTTTCCATCATGGTTTGCAGTTGCTGACAATAGACATCTGCCGTAATCGTCTGGCCAGATTTAAGAAAGCTGTAGTGAACGACACCAGCACTAGTCCACCAAACGCTCACAAGTAACTTTTTTGGAGTCAATTTTCGCTTGGGGCATGGTTTGGCTGGTTCGGCAGGGTTCAGCCATTGCGATGAGCGCTTCTGATTATCATACAGGATCCACTTTTCATCACAGGTAATGATTCGATTCAAAATCCCTTCATTATTGTGCCGGTTGAGTAATGCAACGCAACAGTCAACGCGCGTTTGTTGATTTGCTTCACTCAATTCGTGAGGTACCCACCTTTCAAGCTTTTTTTAACCTTCCCAATTTGCTTCAAGTGGATTAAAACAGTGTTATCACTCACACCGCAGCCTGCAGCTAACTCGGACGTGGTTTGCGATGGATCCGCTTCCACAATAGCCTTCAATTCTTCATTATCAACTTTGGTCTCCGGCCGTCCACGGGGCTTATTCCGCAGGTCGAAATTTCCAGAACGAAAACGTTGGAACCAAAAACGCACTGTGTTTTCTTTTGCGGCACCGTCGCCATACACATCATTAATCCTTCGAGCCGTTTCTGCAGCACTGGTGCCACACGGTGGAACTCGTACTCGTAAATAACGCGATATTTCAAGTTTTCCATTTTGTAAACTGAGTGACGCAAAGAAAAAAAACAATTGAGGAAAAAACAAATTAATTATAATTTTCGAAACACAAATACTTGAGTAAATAGCTGTATAAATTTTAATTTGGAATTCCTAACCAAAGAGAAGATATTTGAGATCAAAGTTGCCAGTACGGCAAAACGCCAATTTCATATGTAAGGACCTAATATAATAAATATAACAGACTTCTTCTTCTTTCCCGTGACGTTAACTCATCTCCTTGCAATCTACATTCTGGTGTTTAAACGTTGGAACGTTGAGTTTGTTGACCCATAATCAAAAGACATGGGTCAACAAACTCAACCGTGATGATCAGATGGTTTAGTCTACCATATTAACCCACACCCATGACGTTTTGCACTTTTGACAGCATCGTGGAGGTGTCTATTTTCAGAGTATGTAATATATCTCCTTCTCATTATAAAGCCTTACTTGGACTTGATAGAAGAAGGATAAGAGTAAGAATAATGGTGTAAAGGTGCGTGCACTGACTAAAAGTGGTAATGTTTGAAAAAAGGCGAAATGAAGAAATTAGAAATAAATCCATAGATAAAATTTATGTTTTAAGTAAGATGAAGAAAGGAGCTTTAAGATGGTTTGGACGTGCGGAGAGAATGAATGATAAAAGAATGAGTAAGCGAATATACAAGTCAGAAGTGTAAGGTGTGTATGAAAGAAGTAGACCGAGGAAAACGTGACTGGACTAAATGGACCAGATTTTGGAAGAAGGTAAAGTAAGAAATATGAATAAAAAGAGGCGAAAGTTGTGTGCTTGAATTGAAAACTTTGGAGACCTTATCTCTGCCTACTTAACAAGAGACACAACGTGATAATATGCACGTATGTTCCACCTCAGATGATTTTCCTGGCCCATTTTCCATTATCAGCATCACCATCAGGCTTCCCCAGTCCTAGACACACCACCAGGAAATCACAACATGCATTGCATTTTCGTGCAGAAAAAACTCAACCATACAACCTCAAGAAATCTCAGAGATTCTTTCTTTTACAACTTTTCTATTTTCTCAATCACCTTTTCTTTATCAAGGGCGAAAAGGGCTATTTAAGTGAAAAATATTTATAACCCGAAGACCTATTTCTAGAACTTCTAATGTGAATATTTTTAGGTAAGGATATGATTAAATATTTAGGTAAATCAAGAATGTGAATGTTAAAAAAAAAGAACTTCATATTTGAGCTGATCGAAATTTCTCTTAAAACGAATATAAACGTAAGGTTTTTTTTTGGAAAGGAAGGAAACCGTGTTATTAGTTGCCTAATTGAAAACTCTTCTAAGAAATTTACTAAAAAGTATTTACAATCCATATTTTCTTTCATATGTCTCGAATGTACCATTTTGACAGCTGCAAGATTTATTTCGTAAATGCACTAGACTTCTGTATAGGAGGTCACAAGTTCGTCATTGACGTAGCTTAGTAATTGGATTGCTTACTTGGCTCCCTGGTGTTCTGCATTCACTTCAGGGTGGGTTTTATATTTTTTTTAAACCTCAATTAAGTGTATGTGCCTTATTCATGATGTATTTTTAGGGTGACAAGTGTCAAATTAATTTATCGTTCTCCTTCATTTGTTTTTAGTCTTTTTTTCTAATACGCATCAGTAAGGTAGAAATTTTGGGATAAAACATTATTTACTGCAGTTTTTGTGTGATTTACTTAATCGAGCTTGACTGGAGAAAGAACGCCACTTGTACTTTATATATTTTAGCAACATTATTAGTACTTAAAACGTCAATAATGCCCTCGTTATTGTCTAGTGACGATAAACTCTTAACCAGACCGAGACCCTTTATTTTAAATATCATAAAAAATCTAATTGGATACTCCCATAGGTATAGATGTTTATTGTCTTACAACTAAAATAAGATCATGGAAACCGGTACAGTTATCAACAGGCAGTGCTTTATTTATCAATTCCTAGATTTTTCGAAACTATTTTAACAAAAAACGGACTTTAATAAAAATTATCTCAATTTTACGAAAGTCCCTTAAAAAGAACCTCGAATCAACATAATCTTTAAAATTTTCCAATACGAAGATTACTTTTTCGCACACAATTTCTCCCACATCAGCCCCTATAACCGTTCCATCTTCATGCCTCATTTGATAAAAATTAAAAGTTGGAATCTGCTTCCTTCAACACGCTACGCAGAAGTTTTCACGCGCATTTTCCCTCCTCACTGCCACCCCCAGTCTGGAGGAAATGCGAATCACGTTCTTGTTTATGCGCTTTCACTCGAATTGTAAAGCGTTCGATGTTCATGTAACATCCCTGGTCGTGACTAGAATAAGAGCTTGAAAGTCTTTTGATTTTAATGAATTTATTAAAATTATTTTACGGAAACCACGGCTTTACTTTGTTGCCAGTTAAGAGGTGGTGTGGGGGGGGGGCTATCTGTCCAAAGTGATTTGCAACATTTAAAGGTTTTCTTTATGTAGTAGCATTTGTGGGGATTTGTCTAGGGAATATACAATATATAACCTCAATTTTATACTTGTAATGGCTTAATTATTTTCTTTTTTTTTTTATTAATTTTACAAATGACAAGAAATATACACAATTTGCGAAAAACAACAGGTAATTTAATTTGGACACATCATTTTAATGGATCTGGGTTTGTTGCCTTTCATTTGTCGTGTCCCTGGTAAACTAGGCTTTTGCCTGTATCTCACCGAGGAAATTCACAGTTTGGGTCCCATTTCCGGATGAATCCACTTTCAAATGAAATTTACTTTTTAACCGTATTTCATAATTATTTATATTTCGGCAAACTTTTGTAGGCAATTTAAATTTCAATAATAATATATTAAAATTCATATTTTAATTTAAATTCATTAAAACAATACTACCATTAAAAAGCGTAAAAACATACTCGTTTATTCAAATTTCATCCCCTGTAAGTAAATCTTCTGTTTTAATTTGTTTTTTTTTATTATTTATGACTTTTAATACCTTATTAGATTTGTTTGGTTTGCGTGTTATAATAATGTAGTTGAATAAAAAAAACTAATAATTTTGAATTCATTTGAGAAATCTATGAAACAAAAAGCATTCTATGAAAATGTATTCATATAAAAAACAAAATATCAAAGTGGAAAAAACATTTCCTAAAATAAAAATGGTTTGTTATCCGTTACCAGTAATCAGTTAAATTAAGCAAGACATATTTATTTATTGCGTTTAAATTAAGGTTTTTTTTTTCTTTTTACGTTGTTATAAAAAACAAATTTCTAAAGTTTAGCGTTAAAACCATGACAAAATTTATTCGTATAATAACTTATTTACACATGATCTTTACGGGGCACATGGCTCGACTTTCGAACAACTATCCTCCTTCAACATATATCTATCACCGATAACGATAATCGATTATGTTTGTGGGATGAGCCCGGACCTTTTGGTGTACTCTCTCTTGAATGTGTTTTTTTCTGTTTTTCTTTTTTTGTCATCTACTATATTTATTTTCTGTGTTTATTTTTTTGTATATATTCCTGTTTCTACGTGTCTAAGGGTGTGGGCTGAAAAACATCTGGTGTCCCCGTGGCTGGGTTCGCCCTATATTGGTGGGGTGTATTTTGGCCGAGGGGATGCTATTAGATGAGCCCAGACCTTTTGATAGCTTCTGCGTCTGATGTATTGTCTGCAATTTATGTGTTTTTAGAAATGTTATTCAGGTGTGATCTTGTACATACTATGTTGCTGTCAATAAACATAATATTTATTTATTTATTTATTTATTATGAAACAAAACTGTTTGATTAGAAGAAATTGATTCATAATAATAAATGCACCAAATGTATTTTTATGAAAGTATTACTACATAAATAAATAAGTTAAAACCAATTGTTTATCGTATATATATCTCTAATTTATAAACAAAAAATATCAAATGAAAATATTTCCGTTATTAAAACATAACGCTTCATGTCGAGTACTCGTACCAAGCCAGAAAATTTCATATCGCTACTTGAATTGTAAAATTTGCTAAACTACAGAATATTTTCATACAAACAAAAGTCAGTTTTGCAATATTATAGCAATTTACTCGGGACAATTCATTTTATAGCTTTGAAATGAATTGTCTTGGGAGAATTGCTTCTTCTCCAAGGAAAAAACGCGAATTTTCCCTCTCTCGCGCTCCTCCAAATTTGATCAAACGTACAATTTCCTGAAAAAACTAAAGGAAAAAAATACACTGAAGATATTTTTTTCAATTGTTTCCTGAGCTTTAAGATAATAATATTTTTGAAATATCAAAATGCATTTTGGGAAAATAAATACTTGAAATCAACAATGGACTCAAGCTAGTATACTTCAACCTGAAAATATAACAGCTAGTTCGATTACTTGCGAGCTATTGGCGGTTTATTGAATTTGTATAAACTTGGACTCTTTCTTGACAATTGTCAAATTTGTGTTTTTTATTCACAGCCTTCACAGCTTAGTTAATGAAAAGCTAGTATGTTTTTTTCAAAAATATATATAACCGAAGTCATCTGTATCCTGTTATTGATACTATTATTCGAAGCTTGTAACACAGCGCAAGTTCGAACCGGCGAAGGTCAATCGATTTTATCCACGGAAGTCCACTGCGTTACCTCGCGACCATGCCCCTCGATTCCCGATGGTACCAAAAAAATAAATCCTAGTCTGATTTTTAACTTCATATTTTCAAACATATTTCTATTGTTAGAAATTGTCACATGTTAATTATATCTGACAATAAATAATGCATTCAATTAAAGTGTAAAACAGTACAAACATTAAATTAATTAACAATACTCGAACGTCTCTCCATACCGATTTAGTGAATCAACTTATAACAACTATATACTACATACCACCATGCCATGTTCCTTGTGGTGTAGGCAGAGAGAACAAATATACATAGTTTTCTCTCCAAGCACACTTTCGCCTCCTCCACATTCATACATTTCGTCATGCCCGATATTCTGTTACTTATACATCTCACATGAACTTATTTCAAAATCTGATCCACTTGATCAAATCACGTTTTTTTTCGGTCTACTTCTTCCACGCATACCTTGCACTTATAATATGTATACTCGCTTACTAATTATTTTATAATCAATTCTCTCCACATATCCAAACCATTTTAAAATTCATTTCTTCATCTTTCTTAAAACATCAATTTAATCCGTGTCTTTATTTCACGTTCTTTCATTGACACTTCACATTTTTTTCTTAGTGCAAACCGCATCGCATAATTTCATCTTTCTCCTACCAAGTACAAGATTTTCTTCTATATGTCAAGGTGGGCACTAATACACTTCTATGGGCAATAATATCTCATTTTACGTAAAACAAACCAAAATCGTCAGCAAAACAATTTGCAGACAAAGGCACTAATGATATTGGATAGAGCAGTCACCAAATCTTGAGGCACTAGAAACATGCATTCCAGTTCAAATTGTGTTTCTTCCACCACATACAACATGTATTACTCAGTTTGTGGATTAGGGAGTTATGGCACTATTGAAGCTGTTGACAGTAAAAGTTTCCAGGATTTCCAGAAAACTTAAAACATAATAAATGCCATCAACAATATCCAAGAAACATGGGAGAACTATCACAACACTGAGTTTAAGCCGTTTAGAAGATTTGGGGTCAATGCTGTAGAAAAATCAGAGCTCGGGAATGAATTGATCAAAAATAATGTTGTTGATTTGGCACACTAACTCGACTTCAACGAAGTTGATGCTGAAGATAACTTTATTGTTCTGTATACTTATGGCGAGTTTTTTGCTATACGGCAACCTTTTTAATCACTTAGACAAGAGTTAAGCAGATTAGCACTATTTCCAGGATGAAAGGTTACAACGGCATTACCAAAAAGAAAAACATAAATTACTGAATGACAACAAAAATCCTCTCACGAATAAGGAACTACAAGAATTGACTGAGGAAAATTAGGAAAGAGAAGATGCTCATTTTAATATTCATTTATTTATATATAAGTTAACGGTACAATATACTGTAGAATAGAAATAACAAAACATATAAAAGAGCCAGTAGCGAGTGATCAATAAGTTAAGTTTGACAGAAAGCACAAGAGCAAAAAAATTTACACAATTACAACAAAAATATTTAGAATTAAACAGATATCAAATAGTAAAATCACTACCAACACAAAACGCGGCCGTCCACAGGCGCACTGCGCAAAAAATACATACACAATAGACGAATCATTGAAAATACAAATTGAAAAGTATAAAAGACGGAAGCGGACAGATACAACTTCATAAATACTCAAAAAAATGGGGAAATAAATCACAAAGAGACTAAGAAAAACACAACGATCAATTAGAAAGCAGTTCAAAAAAGGTCTTCAAAAGCCCTCGAAAGACACGCGGGATCTCATTTCAAGTCTCGGATATTCGGAAATGCCTTTTCAGGCACTCCTAATATCGACGTGGAAGATCCACCAGTTAAAGTTTTTATAGTAAAAATGTTATCCGATTGTATCAGTTAAGAATCTCATCCATTAGTCTATAACTCAAATTAGTCTAAAAACAAATGTTTATAAAATAATACATTCAAATATTATATATTTTAGCATTAAAAAACGACTGTTTATTGTTTAATTATTATTATTTGATAAAGCAATCTATAACATAAATATTTGCCAAACCTAATATATATATATACAAATTTATCTTAAGAACTAAAATAATTTATACAGTATAACAATGAACTAACTTAATATTAATATCCTACATGTCATTTTATTTTGAGTAATATTAATATTTAATTTCTTAGAAATGGATAATACCCACATACTACTTATAACTAGATAACAATTCTTACAACTAATTATTTAGCATATATATGTCCACTCATTCAGTCTACATGCATTTCATTACATTCACTCAGACCTTGGTCCTCTTTGCTAATGATGTAGGTGGACTAGTCAGGCAAAAGATGATGCTTCAGAAACCTGTATTTATAACGAAACTTACGGTATAATATTAATCGTTTTATTTTTTTAAATGTTGCCATCAGCTGTCGACTTTCGAGTTATCAAAATAATTTTCCAAAGAATTTTATAGCTGGGCTCATAAATTAATAAGATCAGCTGATACAATTCTAGTGTATAAGTTTTAATGCTCTTTATTATTTTTCAGGAGGAAAATATGAACCAGTGTTGATTGATAACGCATATAAAATGAACATGAAGTTAACCATTAAAGCAATGGGTCCATCGGACTTCGGTTCTTATAAATGTGTCTCGAAAAATTCCCTTGGAGATACAGATGGAACGATCAAAGTTTACCGTAAGTAAAATACGAATATTTATTGATATAATTGATACTTCATTTATACTCGTACGATCCTATTTTAAGTAAATAAAAATTGTTTTAATTTTATATACTATATTGTATATATATGAAATATATTTATTTAAAATAAAGTCTCTAGAAAAGAATGTACATACAAAATATGGCAATGGTAACATATTATCACATAGGAGCATCTCAAGCAGAAATTGACATTTGGTATTTATATTTCATCACTCCTCCTTCATGTCGTCATTTACTGTCCATGTCATAATAATCTAGAAGCATTGTAATTTGTTTTATCCAACACTGTTTATTCCACTTTTTGTAACGGTTTAATCCTACCCGTTTCAAGGTTTTCACCTCATCATCAGGGGAGTACAAATAAGACTAAAACAAGTATTGTTTGTGCTCCCCTGATGATGAGGTGAAAGTCTTGAAACCGGTAAGGTTAAACCGTTAGAAAAAGTGGAATAAACAGTATTTGATAAAACAAATTACAATATATTTCAATGTTTACAATGTTAATGCCTTAACTATAAATTATGTATAAAATATAATCTAAAACCTGTTACTAGCTGCCATAAAACTGTCACCTTAGTTGGCTTCCTTCAAACAGCGACTTAAAAATATTACATTTCGAAGATTAAATGTGATTTTCCATAACTCATATTTTTCCATCTTCCTTCTCTCTTTTTTTCATTTGTTTTTTTAAGCTTATTTAAGTAGACAATTTCTTTTTTAAAATAACGTTTTTAACCTTTCCCCCAGTAATTAGCACTCATCTGCTTAAATAATGTATGACTGGTTGGAAGAGATTACGGTTGGCAATAAATTCACCAATTGTATATTTTACAATAACGTACCTACATAAACAGAATTCGATCGTTAATTAGAGGCAACGGTCTGAGCAGATTAATAATCCTATTCATCAAATCTGAATTGATGATTCATGCATATTGAAGAGCGTGATCTGAAGACAACATTGTATCCAACCCCAATAATTAAGTCATCAAGCTTAGAACTACTGGAGTAGACACGAAATTCGTGGTTCGTCATTTTTACCAAACTGGAACGCTTTTTTGGGTTATGTCGGGAATCGAACCCAAGACTCCTGGGCTGTTTTAAAAATAGTATTAATAATATCTGGTAAAAAGTAGAAATGCATTTTATTAATATCCCAACAGTATTAATTCTCTCAGAAGTCATTCACTTTGATTTTATTTAATAGTGCATATAAGCTGCTTTTTATTATTTCAATAGCAAAGCGCCCTAATTTTGATTTTGTTCTTTTTTTGCATAGAGATAAATCATGTGAAAATGCTTTTCTTTTTCTTTATTTATTTACTAAACACTTCATTCTAAATACAGTCTGGCGTGTTTATTGCCAGGTGACAATCTCTTCCAATCAACCTGACAAACGTAAATAAAGCAAGTTGCATAGTCGTAAAAAATACACAAAAGATTATTCATATTCATGAAATGTATGGACATAAACATATTAAGTAAAAATGAGATATCATCAATCAAAGGAAAAGGAATGGATGGTAGAGAGGAAAGAAAAATCAGGAATGTAACCCGTTATGTTACTGACTATAAATTGAAAGTTTTTTTAGTCGCTTCTTAAAGCATGCCAAGGACCGAGCGAGTCTAGCATTGATTTGTAACTGGTTCCAGAGTCTCACTGCATGGACAGTAAAGGACGACGTAAACGAAGAACGGTTTTCTTTAATTTGATATAAGGATACAATGTAAAAATTGTCAGATATTGTTTTACAATTACAGATATACAATGTAATCATTGTCAGACAATGTAATCATTGTCAGTTATTAAGCCACACCTACACGTTTTACTGTCAGCTATCACCTTTATTTAATATACTGTAAATAGTTTGTAGTGTAATATTATAATTTATAACAAAGATAAGTTTAACCCTCAGTGCACTGTTTAAACACAGTTATGAGAGTTTGATGTTTCTAATCAATAAGATTAATGTCAATATTCATTTTTTATAGAATAAAGTGTTCCTCATTACACATAAGGACAAATCGCACCACTTTTCCTATTTCTTATGTTTGCAGTGTACAATATATACATTATTTTTTTTATTTTATTTAGGATCTTAATAGTACAATACGATTAACTAGTAAAATATAGTATATAACTGGAAATCGACAAATATTAAAAATCCACGTAATAATTAGAAACATAAACAATCGATGAAACTGAAAAAACACAAACGTAACCGATAAAATCAACTCAAATCGTAATCCACAGCAAGTAACTTAATGTGTTGTAATTTATGTTATCAAACACTGTTTATTCCACTTCATGTAATGGTATAACCCTACCGGTTTCAAGGTTTTCATCTCATCATCAAGGAAGCACAAACAAGACAGTCTCGTTTGTGCTCCCCTGATGATGAGGTGAAAACCTTGAAACCGGTATTGTTATACCGTTACATAACGTGAAATAAAAAGTGTTTGATTAAAACAAATTACTATGTCATTAAACCTCCACAATGTTAATGCCTTAACTATAAATAATATACGACTTAATGTGTTAGAAAAATGGGGAATAGGGAAAGCAAATAGAAGAGGAAAGATAGATATTTTTCTTTATAAGTTTTAAATCAACTAATGGAGCGTACTTCACAGCTGAGGGAAACAATATTAAACAAATAAAACATGAATTACAAAAACAATTTGAAAATAAATTAGAATAATTTGATACATAGGATTGGTTCGAAAGAAGTCTGAGTGTTTTAATAAAATTTTCATAAAAAACATCGACGTGGTTATACCTATGTATCATTGAAACGTCTGCAGGAACAAAACTTTCGTTTTGAGTAAAATAATCCAGTATAAAAAAAATTATTGAATTCAAATACTTAACATATTATTTATAAGAAAACATAAAACCACATTTCTGTTTAATAGGCCTGTGTCTTTGTGAAATCATGGTGTGAGTTAGAAGTTAATAAAACCCTTGAACAGAACTCGAGAAGTTTACAAAATGTGTTGAGTGTTGAAACAGCGTAAACTGGCTGAATGTTTGTAATATTAATATCCCAAGATAACAAAATATTTGATCTACCCAAGTTTTACTGTTTTACACAACAGTGTTGTATTTGAAATTCAAAAAACTTTCGGAAACTAATTAATTAAATTCAAAGCATTTATCGTTTTTCTTTGAATGATTAAATAAAGCTATATTAAAATACAATATTTAAAGAATTTTATAATTAAATACTAATATTCATTAGCATTCTGATATCCACTTTTTTGCAAGACTCTTACAAACTTCTGTCTCCAACCTAAAACGCAGATGTGCTTTAATGAGGGAATACCAGAACGAGTGTCTAAATGATGCACTTTTACCTCTCCCGTCATCTTTTAAAGCGCGCAAACATAAATCTTTATATAAATTAAACAACCAAGGTGACATCACACATCCTTGCTTTATGTCTTTCGTAATTTTAAACCATTCAGTGAGTTCTCCGTTTACCCCTACACATGCACTTCTATCTTCATACAGCGAAACAATTGCAATTAGTAATTTTTCATTCCCGCCATACTCTTTCAACATTTCCCACAATTTATTACCTCTTACACAAGCATTCGCTTTTCTTAGTCTATGAATGCATAAAATACCATTTTGTTTCTTTCTAAACATTTCTCAGATACGTTCCGTAATGCGAAAATTTGGTCCATGCATCCTCACCACAAAAAAATACACCTTGCGCATCAAATTCTTTAATTTCAGTTATTTTCCTCAGTCGTTCTATCACAATCCTGATAGATGAAGAAATGAGATTTTAGTGGTTTGCAAATTAGCAGAGAATGAATAATGAAAGAATGACTAAGCGAGTATAGTAGTCAGAAGTAAGTAGAAGAGATAGACCGAGAAAAATGTGACTGGACCAAATGGACCATTCTTGAAAAAAGATAAAGTGAGAAGTATGAATAATAAAGGTTATACTTGACGAAATGCATGAACGTGGAGGAGGTGAAAGTTGTGTGCTTAGATAGAAAAGTTTGGAGATCTATAATTTCTGCCTACTCCGCAAGGGACATGACGTGATGTTTATATGTTTGTAATTAGTCAACAAAAATATCTGGTTAATATTAACGAACAAATCATTTAGAAAAAAAACGTATATGTGGTGCGTGGTCATTTAATAAAATAAAGAAATCAAATCTAGTATGCATACAGATGTTATTAAATTAAATATAGTTTAAGGAAGAAAATATAGGTCAACTGAATTCAAATGAATTCCTCGAAGAAAAAACATTCGACGTTCACCATTTTATTCCCCTCAAAGCGCCGCCTGGTGTTTGCTGTATATTCTGTGTAGCAATTTATTTAGTAATGCCATTTGAATAGAAACTTTGCCTGTGGAGTCAAGTCTCACAGGTGCCATGTCCAGGTAGCTAAACTAGTCAAAGCTGAACACTGCATTCTTTCTCGATGGAAATATCGATACCGAAACATAACAAAACGTTACAAGTCAAGACAATTTAAATATAACAAAAACATATTAAATCGTCTTCAGGTTTTTTGTCCATTCATGTGCGTTCACCCATCAATGGTAATATTCGGTATTAAGCAGCTATAAATAAATGTACCAAAAAGAACATTTAAATTATAAAAAAAATATTATTTTCACGTATTTAAAGAAACAGTAAAAAAGTTTAAGTATAATATAAGTACATTGAGGGATTAAATTAAAATATAATTATAAATCAAATTAATGTATAAATTGATTTAACTAAAATTTTATTTTACAATCAAGTTTATTTCATTATAAAAAAATATTGGTATTGTTATAAAAAAATATACTGGTTAACAAATGGAACATTTAATAACGTTTTAAGTTAAAATATTAATTGGCAGTGGAATTACAAAAATTGAATATGAAAATTTAAAATTAGGAAAAGAGCCATGAGAACTGCAGTTGAAAAAATGTAATTTACATTATCTTGAATTTTAAAAAATGTGTTAGAAAGTGGTAATAAATATAATATAATATTTTTTGACATACGAGTATATTTACATTTTTAAGGACTTGTGTTCCGAATAGAAGGATGATGTTTGTTTGAATAAAAGTCGTCAAGATCGGAATAAGCAAAGAGAAAGTGTATTGTAAGCGTCTGTATTTATAATGTATAGAACGGCGTTGAACGTGTCGCTGTCTCGCTTCCGCTGAACACATGTTTATTGTTGCACGTTCTATATACATTTCATATTACGGTCTGCAGGAGAGGCAAGAGATATATCGGTGTCTCGTTCTTCGCTACTAGTGAGTTCAATGACCGCGCGGGCGACCTTCGCTCGGTGCCGCCTCGCACTCGCCACTTGCAAGTTCAATGACCGCGAGGGCACGGGTCGCCTCAGTGGGTTCAGTGACCGCACGCACGGTCGCTACACATTCATTAATTTGAGTTGTACTTATATTCTAATTTAATCCAGTAATGTACATGTTTTAAATGTCTAATTATCATCATTTCATGTAATACGTGAACATACACATAAACACCATCACGTAATTTACCTTTCGGGGAAGCAAAGAAGACAGAACGCCGGACTTCTTATCTTGACACACGTCCTTCGCATTGTATACCTCCATATACCTTCTCATACAACTCCTTTAATTTATCTGACTAACATTTCCTTCTTTCGAAATACTATTCTCTTTATCTGATCAAACTTTCTTTGTTCTTCCTCAACCAGACCTCTCACTCACATTTGCTTTATAATACATGAAAATAATAATAAAATATCAAATGTTCTTTTTGTTTAATTTACGTATGACTGCATAGTACCAAAGAACACTCTTATTGGGTGAATGTAAAAAAAACAAACAAGAAAAAATATCTTAAATTTTGAATATAAGCTGAAATTCTGTTCGTACTCTTATAATTCATTCTTATACGTTTACAAAAAAACACTTCATAATCTCTTTTATGATTATATCTATAGAATACTATTCGATAAGCTCTTAATATTTTCTAATGCTTTCAGTTGAATTACATAATCCTTATTTTCTGCATGCAATAACCTAATTTTGATAAATAATACTGTTTTCACACCGCAGGTCTTCGTGTATAAAGGTTTTTTTTGGATAAGGAATTATATTTAAACTGATTTAATTTTTTCAGCTATCGCCAGAACGACTCAGAAATCAGATGTGGATATTTCAATCAAAAAAGGTACTTACTATTTATTAAATACAATTAATTTTTATTTTTGAGATGTATTTTTAATGAGTATTCACCCAAACTGGGGTGTTCTCAGACAGTGAGTAAGAATGGGTATTTATTGATAATATAAAATATGTACAATAGGAGCACAACTAAAATGAATTCTCGCTTCGAACTTTAGAAATAAAACAACGTTAGTCACATAGAAATACTAATAATATGTTGTTTTATTTCATTAGAACATATGAACTTTCGTTACACAGATAATACATATTTGTAAAGAGCGTTCTCATATTGGTAGACATTAGGTTAAATGTCAAAAGTAGATCTTCATAAAAGGTCGAATACGCACCATTTTGTGGACATTCAAACAATATATGATCCATTGTTTCCTTGTTGAGGCTATACTAATACATGCTAGATTTTAGCGTTGATTTCAAATGTTCCTTTGGGAAAGAAAGTTGCATACAATATCGATGAACGTCAAAATAATAAATAAGGTAACGCTACAAAAAGCCTTTCACACTAAATACTTAAAGGGTGTTTTTCTCACTGAGTTAGACTTCTCAAAATGTGTCTTTAACTTAAATTAAAAAACGATAATTAAATATATATTCACTTTTTTATTTGATTCCTCTTCTTTTCTCATTCGACCAGTTATATAAATAGTGTATTCATAATGACAGCAATTTCGAAACACTTTATTTTATAATCCTTTAAAAAAAATAAAGAAGTATTATAAAACACTAAAATAACTTATATTTTATTTATAGTTAAGGCATTAACATTGTGGAGGTTTAAAGGGATTGTAATTTATTATTATCAAACACCGTTTATTCCACTTTTTATAACGGTATAACCCTACCGGTTTTAAGGCTTTCACCTTATCATCAGGGGAGCACAAAGAAGCTTCCCTGATGATGAGGTGAAAGCCTTGAAACCGGTAAGGTTATACCGTGGTAAAAAGTGGAATAAACAGTGTTTGATAAAAACAAATTACAATAAAGTAACTTACATTGATGATAAGATATTTATTTTCGCCATATTTTTTCTATTCATTTCCATTTAATACCACATCCATATAAATTGTAATTTCATTTAAATGTACAACTTTTAGAGAAATATATGACTATATATTTCGTTAATAATTTATCTGTAAAAATAATTCAATGTTATTTTTACACTTATTCCACATTTAGCTTGAACGGTTTCCCTTCAGATTGACAGGCAATTTCTAAAAAAACTTTTTTTATATCGTTGAGCACAAACTGACAAAGATTTAATGTTGAATTTTCAGGTAAACATCGCAAAACATCAAACGCTCCAGATTCCAATAGTATTGGGAACGGAATAGGAAACTCACAAGGTAGAAATTTAATGATATTCTAAACTTCCTTAATCTTCAGAAATATCTGATTTTTTTCGTATCTTATATTCGAGTATGTTGACGTCTATTTGGTTCAGTGAAAATCTAAAAAGTATATTTTAAATAAATTTATTATTTTAATTGAATCATTAATATTTTTATTTATTATTTTGTATACATGGTTACATATGGTACATTTAATGGGTTTATAACTAAATATAAATTTCCTCCAGCCAACTAGCATATCTTGGATATATAAAAAGACATATTTAACAGTTTATTCCACTAATAACATTAATCAGTTTGAAGTTTTGCAACACTTATATTCCTGAAATACAGACATCAGGTAAATTTTAAAGGTAAACTTTGAATGCATAAATAACGCATGTATTCAAAGTTTACCTTTAAAATTTACCTGAGGGCTGTATTTCAGGAATACAAGTGCTGCAAAACTTCAAACTGACAAATAAGTAATTGATGACATATACCTCTTGACCAAAACGCCATTCACATGTAGCGGAAATGAATGTTAGTGATAGAATAACAAAGTAATTTATCGTTTAAAGTTCTAATATGAAGTTCCACAAAACTATAGCCGAAACCTTGGATAAAATTACACATATTTTTAGTTCACTAGAATATCGAAGAAAATTAATCACCTTGTATACTAGTTAGTCAAAAAGTTTTGAAAGCGGAAATGAAAATACATTTTTTTTGGGGGGAAATCACTTTTATTGTTCAGTATAGTCTCCCATAAGATCAATACACTTGGTCCAACGATCTTCCAACTTTGTTGTCCCATCACGGAAGTGACATTCTGGAAGGCCTGCAAAATACTCCTCTACGACGGCTATAACCTCTTCGTTTGATGAAAAATGCTTTCCACGAAGGATTTTTTTGAGGTGTGAGAACCGCCAGAAGTCAGAGAGAGCTAAATCTGGCGAATAGGGTGGATGCTGCAACAATTCGTACCCCAATTCACTGACTTTCGCGATGGTTTTTTTGAGCTGTGTGAGCAGGTGCATTGTCTTGATGAAAAATGATTTTTTTCTTCTGCAAACCGGGTCTTTTTTCACAAATTTTTTCATCCAACTGGTCCAAAAGGTCACAATAATAATCAGAGTTGATTTTCTTACCAGTTTGGAGATAATCTATCAATAAAATTCCTTTTGCATCCCAAAAAACTGACGCTTACACCTTCTTGGCCGATTTTTGGACACGAACTCGCTTCGGAGCGAAAGTGCCTGGTTCACACCACTCTTTAGTCTCTTGTTTTGATTCAGGATCATGGTGGTAGACCCAAGTCTCATCCATAGTGATGAATCGACGCAGAAAATCCTTTTTATCCTTTCGAAATTGCTCCAAATGTTGCTCAGAAAGTCGCATTCGAACGTGTTTTTGTTGCATTGTTAGCAAATGCGGCACCCATTGTGCACACAGTTTTTTGGAACCCAAAACTTCAGCCAAAATATGCCATGTTGTTCCATGTGAGATGCCTATGGTGTCAGCTATCACATCCACAGTCGATCGATGATCTTCTAAAACCATATCTTGTATTTTCGCTATGATTTCTGGTGTTGATGCACTTTTTGGACGTCCTGAGCGTGGATCGTCTTCAACGCTTGTACGGCCACGCTTAAACTCCAAAACCCATCGGTGAACGGTTAGAAATGAAGGAGTAGACTCCTTTAATACTTTCACCATCTTTGCATGGATCTCAGTAGCCGATAAACCTTCCAAAACAAAGAATTTAATCACTGCACGATATTCGGATTTTTCCATTGTTAAAAAATACACTGACACGTCAACTTCAAATGGCTTGTAAACATAGAATGAATTTACAGATCGAAATGAAATTTTGAGTACGTTCTTATGAAAGATGAAATATTAAAATGGCGTAGAAATTTTGGTTTCTCTACTGCTCCATAGATGTCGCTTTCAAAACGTGTTGACTAACCTATTAGGTATATTTATGCTCAAAATATCTAGCCCGTGAAAAGCATACCATGATAGAATTCTGTATTAAAATAATTCATTTTTTATGAACATCTAGTTGACTATCTTAAATTATTCGAAATATCTTTTTACAAGTAGAATGTGAGTAACATGTTTTGTTGCGCATACACGCATGTACCTCAACAATTCATTTATTTCTCCATACCCTTTTGTTCCCTTGAACAATTTTTCTATAAACTTTTCATGAACTTGGATACATTTTAAACAAAGAAACCGCAAATATATAATTACAAAAATTTAGATAAGACTTTTCCAAGTTCAAATCTTTTAAAATCTCTTATTTTTTGCAAGCTATATGTATTGTTTTTGTTATTCAAGAAAAAAAATATATTTCCCCTGTGCCCTGTTTTCTATTACAAAGTTTTTCGTAACTGATTAAAAAATGTTATTTCCATATTTTCGGACTCGAATAAGAAACATGTTTTTAGAAATATCCACTTATAAAAAAATGAGCAAAAAAGGTGTTAGGTCGCACACTTAACGCCCTGGGTTTATGTAAAGAGAGTATGTATTTAAGGGAGTATTATGAATAACTAAAAAATACAAATAAATTCAACCCTAATAGAGATGTTCAATTAAAATCAATTAATGAATTACTCTTTTGTTGTGTACAATAAAACCTAATTTTTTTACCTACGACAATTTATTCCAACCAATCATAAATATGTTAAATATACCTGAAGGGAAAACGAGACTAGAATCGAATTCGAAAAAAAATTGAGTTCCAACGGTAACCGAACCCGCAACGCGGGTAGGAAAACTGGCATCTTACAAATTTGAAACCCTCGGAAAGCAGGTATACTCGTATAACCAACTAATGCACAACATTCATTTTAATATCTGTGATGTAAGTATTTAGTTAAAAATCCACACTTCCTTGGCATAAATTATACATTCTTAACCTAGCGTCTGGGGGTGTAACATAATTAAACAACACACTCGTATGATTTTTGTTATATGTCATCTAAATAATATTTCAAAATAATATGTTGATTTAACTAGAAATATTATTTTCTCAAAATCGAAAATGTGTAATACTCAAATGCATAAATATTGGAAAGAGTTTCAACTTTCAAATTGAAATATCTCAGATGCAGTATAATGTGTATTAATAATTTATTACAGAAACCCAACGATTAATTCTTATAACAAATAAATAACAAAAATTTATCAAAAAAAAAAACAAAGTAATATCTTCAAATGGCAACGTGAATGTAAAAAATGAAAAGTAATGTCTTGAAATGGTAACATGAATATAAGAAATAAAAAGTTGTATCTACAAATACTACTACTCCAACATGAAGAGAGTTGTAAGGGTGTCTTCGTATTATATATCTTTAAGTTGCTGACGGGAGGAACATCTAATCCAACTATTTTGGAAAAAAATATGGGTTTATGTTCCTAACGACTTTCTGAGGTACAGAAATATTGATCTATTTAGACTGGCAATAAGTAGAACTAACTTGCCATTGCTCTTCCTTTGTTTCACGGGCTGGCCCTTTTGAACAGGGTCTCAGATATTGATATCTTGAACATTTCAGAAAACGTTTTTAAAGAAAGTATTTTGAACTTGACTTGTAATGGGAGTTAGTTGTTTTGGTTTAATAATGATTTCCTATTTATTAATTTTTATTTCTTGTTGCTGTATATAATTCCCATTAAGCTTTGAGTGTAATTGAGTTTAACCTATATATGTACGCTTTATAAGATAAATAAATATGTAAAGCAAGTTTGTATTTTTAAATAAGAAAGATGGAGATCAGATGTAAAAACACTTTTTTTTCAGATCTCAAACTAAGAGGAACCAAGGACCTAGATCTTGACGATTATGATTCTAGCTCTAGCTCGAGGAGAGCCTTATTTACTGAATTATTAATATTGCTTGTTGTATTATTGTTACAAATAAACTAAACAGCTTTGTTGATGCATACTTAGTATATAGTTTAACCATTCCTGAAGAGGAGATCAACTTATACCAAAAATTGTGAAGAAAAATTATACCTGAAAATCTAAGACGTGTCATGGTTAAGGCTATAATGCGACTTAATCTTGCTGTGAGTGGCTTTATAATTAATTTATTACAGCTTCCTTAAAATATCTTAGTTTTGTAAAAAAAGAAGCATATTTAGTTTTAGTAAAAATGTATTTGATTTTAAGAATTTTAATATTAAAATTAATTTAGTTAACTAGTTCATTGTACAGTGTACTGTTTTTGCGATTTCAATGCCTGCTCTTCCAATTGTTTCACAAATATCTGTCAGTTGTTAGATTTAAATTCTAAAGCCTGATTTACAGTCCGATCTTAATACTAAATACTTATTTCTAAACTTAAAACTTCGTGATTTACATTCAGAGTTGGACCTCATGCGCCCCAAGTTTTAAAGAAAGATAAAGAAACCACGTGACTTCATTATTTAAGGAAGCTACAATAAATTTGCACGAAACAAATACTTATTTCTTAAGTAAAAATTGTTAAGTATTTATTGTTAAGCTTGGACTATGAATTCGGGTCTTAATCTTGAAATGTTTTAGTTTCCGTGACTTATTAAGATTTCTTATGTCAACCTAAAGGTCACAATAAAGCAATTGCTTATACCATTACAGTGTAATATACCAAATCTAGATTAAAATATTTACTCCATTCGACGGAAACGCTGACGGATTGACATTTTTAATACGGTAACTAAGTAAACAGTATTTGATTTCACTTATTTTATCACCTGACCAGTAATATAAGAAGTGTATTTACATCCTTTATAATGACAACAATGTCGAAACCAGTCAAATAAAATGAAACATGGAATAATATAATTTCGTAGCCTTATTCAAAACGAAACGTACGTAAGAAAAATACTTTAAGAGTAAAATATTAGTCAATTATTTTTTATAGAATTTATAGTAAGGAAGAACCTTTTCAATTTCGATTTAATTCTTTTCTATTCAACCATATTGTAAAAAAAATCCACATGAATAATTTAGAATAAGTGAAAGATCTGTGTGGCTATATAAATGCATTTAAAACGTACAAAAATGATTAAATGGAGAGAAACATGCCTGTCACTAATTCTTAGATTAAAGTGTAGATTTTTTCACAATTTGATTGTTCATAATTTTATCTTCAATTACATACTCGTAATATAATGATCAAAAATAGAAAATAGATTTGCTTTCATGTTTATTATAATTTGCCGAAAGTTTACGAATATAAGCTATCCCTCATGGTTGACTATAATTGCCAGCTACCTTGTGGGTGGAAGACGCTTGTGCGTTTATTGGTTTATTGTGTGTAAGCTGTTATACTTTAGCAAACACATAATCTTTACAGCGATGATCAAACCCAAAGCGATAACGCAAAGGAAATTAAACTTTTTAGTCGATCTGCTGCAGCCTTTCGTGAGGAAGAGTTTTATATAGCTCTATTTATGTATTGCTTGATAAAAATGTATGAAAAGAAGCATATAATTAACAAAATAAACATAAATTTAAAAATAAAACGGTCTAAGAGTACAACCAGTCTACCAGAAATCGATCATGTGGCAACTATCACGGTCGCCAACGCCACCTTATCATATTTTGTTTCAGTTAATTGTGTTTCTTTAGATACAAAAGTCTTATTACGCTATTTTTATACGTAATTAAAAAATTCCATGTATTATATTTCTAGATTTAGATGTCAAAAATTCCAATTAAGAAACATTAGACCGTCAATTGGATATTTACTGTAAAAGACTAACTATTCAATGCTTTTCCTGTATTTAAATTAATGTAAATATAGCATTGTAAAGACTTTTATACTTAGGAGTATACTCGTGTGTTATATCATACTTACTATTATTAATAATATAATTATAAGTATTATTATTATCATAGTCAAATGAAAGAAATTCCTAAACATATCATAGTACGAGTATATGTGAAATAGTTAAAGTTAAAGTTCAAGTGTGTTAATTAAGTGTAACATTAGTCAAGTACGCCATAGTAAAAAATGTTTTCAAAAGAGCGTTAAAAAAATATTCTGTTTTTTTTTCCTAAACTTGATTGTTCATGTCGTATTTTTTCGAGACAATAGGAAAAAAAAAATTTAATTTTTATTTATTTTGCAAACCATGATAATTTTTACAGTTTTTTTGTTATTACACTTTCGAGGTTTACAGTACAACCTGTCGGGTTTATTGTCTGGTCACAAAATTTTCCAACCAACGAAAAAGTTTTATTGAGGCTTTAATTCATAATTAGTATAAAGTTTAACCATTCCTGAAGAGGATATCAACATGTACCGAAAATTGAGAAGAAAAATTATACCTGGAAATCAAAGACGTGTCTTGGTTAAGGCTACAATGCGACTTAATCTTGCTGTGAGTGACTAATAAGATTAGAATTTACAACCTCCGAGCTGGAAAATAGGCATCTCCAGTCTACTAGACCACGGAGGTCGTCATCAAAATATTGTTTTTTTTTAAACAAAATCAAGTAAATTACGGGTTATACCGTCACAAAAAAGTGGAATAAACAGTGTTTGATAAAAATAAATTACAAGTAAATTACTGTTGTTTTACTATATAAACTACTCACAAAGCTAAGCTAATACAATCAATATTAATGTTATCCTGAAAATAATTTTAAAGAAATAAGTTCTATACAAACACAACATTTTCATCCAGCAAAACACAAATCCTTATTATTTAAGTTTATTTACCCACTAATTTTCTTTCCTGATTTATTAGTTGTATAAAAAAACAATGTTAATCGAAAATTAACAACTGTATAAGTGTATTGTATTGTAGAATTAACGTTAATTTGTCAATACAAAATGTCAACTTTAAATTAAATGTCCCAAATATTTTTTTTAAAAGAAATCTGTTTGCAATGAAAAATATTTTGCAATTTCGATGTAAATTTTGAGAAAAATGTATCCAATTATATTTGCCACCGAGCTATTCCACGAATTATAATTTTGATTATTACCAAATATTCGTTTCAACTGGGAAAAAATATTTTATTTCCACGTAGACAGTACTTACATACATATAATTACGTTATTTCCCTGTTGGGTCGAAAAACAGGGATGATAGTGTGCTTAATTTTCCTTCATTTTCTCCACATTCAAACATCTCGTACAGCTCCGTCTGGTTCTCTTATTACTGGCATTTCTTTCTTTCATAATTTTATAAATTTGCTCCAACTAAATTTGTCTCCGTCGTCCTCTTCGAAGACTTCTACTAATGATTGCATAGTACACTTCTTTATTGGCTTTCGTCACTAACCCGTTCAACATGTCCAAACTACCTCAATGAGCTCTCTTTCATCCTATCACATCAGTTATTACAATAGCTCACATCCATCGTTGATACGATTCATTCAATTTTACTAACTTTAAGTACGTGGTTACTCCACCAAATTTTTTTTTTGTTTTACTTTCTTCCATTCTTACTTATATAAGGAACTAAGCAAGTATACCGGAGAACATCTAGCGAGTTCCTCGGAAATACAATTTTAAAGGTTATACTGATTACACAAATACCCTTTACATTACTTAGTTATCGAAATAATTTATCGCGTATTGGGAAGAAATCTCGAATTTTATTTTTTCATTTAAGTATTAAATCAAGACTGAGAAAAACTTTTGAAGTGAAATTTTTCTTATTTATAATAGATCACAGTTGATTCAAACAATCAACGGGTTGCATCATTCTATGTATTTCCTGATAGATAAATGAGAACGATTATGTCAATTTCGTTACCGTTATTTATTTTATTGTAAGAAATAAAAATGATGTACGAGTATTTAAAAACATTTGTTTTTATTTTGTAATAACAATACATTTTCAATGTTGGATTTATTTATAATAAACACGTTATTTAATATTGACTTTAAAATACTCACTTTTCTTACTTGACCAAATATTCTATAGAGCTATCATGTATGTCGTATATTATTATATAATGTATAAAGTGTTGTTTATAAGTTGAGTATAGAATAAAACGAAGTCAAATGTAGATGTTCCTATTAAAACTGACAACACGAATAAAGTAGTTTGGCTTATTTTAGTTTTTTTTATTTTTCCTAATCCTTCTATTTTTTGTCAATTTATTTTATTATATTATACTTTCATTATATATAGTTCGACCTGGCATATTTGTTTTAATGTGACATTATCTTCTTATCCTCAACAACTCTGTAGTAAGTTATTGAAGAGCCCTTCGTAAATACTGGATTGGAACCCTTTTTAAAATAAATTAGATTGTTACAATAATCGAACCTGTAACCCATGAGCGGGAAGACAGGCATCTAACCAACTAGGGCACGGTGACAGTTGAGAATGAAAACTAGGTAGCATGGTTATACCTATATGAAGAAGAAAAGCAAATATGGTGTCCTATTATTATTTCATGTATGATATATCTGTGAAATCTGAACAATCCTGAAAAAGAAGAAATATTTTTGCTATTACACTTGAGAAGATATAAAATCAATAACATTATCTCATTAAATTCAAACACAGCCATCGTTACATAATATGAATGAATAAAAATGTAGCTACTTCTCAGGTAAAAAATCTTCATAAATTTCACAAATTCAACTTTAAACTCCCTTCATTAAGCTTTTTGCACCATCGGCAATAAAATGCCTGTACAGATTTAAATTCAAAATTTGAAGTTTTCTCTAAAAAATAGCTTCAGATGTAATTTTTCTCGAGCATCCAATCTTAGTGGATTAAGTCGGGTGCAATTCTCCTTAAAAGCCTCAAGATTTACCTGAGCCGCGCAGCTGCGGCCGAGGAGGCTTTATATAATGGCCACATTATGCCGGCAATGTGTATTTCGTAATGACTAATATCTAAATTAACATAAACGCTCATTATTTCCAGAATATGTTTAAAAATAGCCATATTTCAAGAGGGCGAGTCTGACATTAAATGGGTGATGTTGTGCCAAATTGAAATTGTTGACAGCACTTATATAATAACCAGGGGTTAGAAAAACTTACTTATTTTCAGGTCGTATTTATTCACAAAAGAAGAAAAATCTTACAAGTTCTGTATCACTACATTTTTTGTTATCTCATATAGATTCTACTTCACAGTCGGAAGATTCAGGTTTCTCTCACACACAGTCTCTGGAGTAGCCGGATGAATCTGGACCAGTGCATTTGATTGATGCTTATCTTATCTTTTTATGAATGCCCAAAAATCAGAATCGTAAGAAAAGTCCAGAACCATACAGATGTGCGTTATTTAACAGTCAAATCTCAAAAGGAATTACTGTATTTAAAGGTGGGTGGAACTGAGAAGAACAATAGTTGACCTAATATAAAATGTAAAGATTGAGACTTCAACATTTACCTGTATTATAATATTTTTAAAGGTCAATTCCTAATTATTTAAAAAAAAAGGAACTATGATCGAATTCCTATGATATGAAGATACAGTAGACTCTCAATAATCCGGGGCGGCATTAACCAGGGTAGGAAAAAAATCCAAAACTGTACACGATTGGATAAATGCAGATGATGATTTGCCTGGATATGAAATTTTAAATGATTAAGATGTTGTGCAACGTGTTACTACTAATGAACTGATGCTAAAAATCAGAAAGAAGGTACCCTCATATAAGAGTAACGTATACAGCACAGCGCTGCTTTAACTAACGCTGAAAGCCTACTGTCATTTGGAGCAACAGGAATGTCGCGAAATTTGTGTGGTACCATTTAACGAAAAGTGAACAGATGGAAAAAATTAAAAATGTTTAGTACATAAGATACCTTTTAGTTTTTGTGTTCTTTATTTTTCGATTTTTAGGCAAAGATTATCCGAGTAATTTATTTCCCTACCACCCAGGCTATCCGAGAGTCCAGTGCATATAAGATCAAAGTTTATAAAAATAATTAGTTTCTAAACTATTCAAATATTACAACATAGATAATTCAAAATTTACATAAGTACGTGAAATTTACATCTTTATCCACTAAGAGTTGGTACATAGATTCTCAACTGCTTTTGTTTCCTAGATTTAAATTTGAAGCACGCGTTACAAATTTTACCGTATTGCGTTATTTTTTAAATCAAATTACTTATGGTTATATAAATCGGTAATTATAGCTATCTTTTTTTTCTTTCTGCGTCGTGACTTTAATGCTGAGAAACGTGAGCAGCATTGAGTTTGTTGTAGGTTGCGCGCATTATTCTCCAGTCATCTGTCCGAAGAGCCTATGGCAATGGCAGACATATACGAGTATGTAGCACTCTGCACCTAGTCGCTCAAGCGTATATTTCTTCTACATGTGCTCTTGCGACCATCCACATTACAAATGACTACGACTCTCTCCATGTGTACCTTGCGCGAAATAGACCGCAGAACAGAAGAATGCGACGAGTGCACAATATTGTAAGCTTCTCTGAGATACGAGTATTTAGTTCTTCCAAAATACATGCATTTATTCACCGTTGCGTCCATCAATCGCCTAGCAATCGTCTCCAACACCATATCTCAAAGTTTACACTTGATATTTTTCTGGCCTTTGTTAAGCACAAGTTTCTAAGGGATAGAGGGATATTGATAAAATCATAGTTTTAACAAGACATACCTTCACTCCTCGAAAGATGTGTCTATTTCTCCAGCTCAGTCCCAGCCTCAACACAGCACTCAGCCATAATATTTGTTTTCTTAATTTCAGTTTTATTTCCACCGTTATCAGCAATTGAAAACCCGATTTCCAAATATTGATGATGCGTCAATTATTTTTCGCTATTTTGATCAATGACCATTATTTTTTTTAATTATTAATTTTGAGTTCCAATAAGTTGATTTCATCTTCTACCCGATGAAGCAGCACTGACATTTCATTAAAAGACTTGGCAAAAAGTGTAGATGTCTGCATAACTTAAGTTTGATATCTAGTGACCCCCAATCAGCACTCCTTCTTCCAAATCCTCCAGTAGTCTTCTCATTATATACTCGTATGATGTCAGACCTTCGGGACCTAGTTGGTAAGATGCCTGACTTCCAGCCCGGAAGTTGCGGGTTTAAATCCCGCTGCAATCCAGATTTTTTTTAAGAAAGGCTTCCAGTCTAGTTTTAACTTAAGGCTTAAGGTTTCTAGTTTTAACTTAAGGCTTAAGGTTTTAACTTATTTCTGGTTGATTGGAAGAGACTGCCACACGACAATCAGCCGGCCAGTTAGTACTGTAAAGAACAAAATTGTAATACGATACAATTATATATCCACCGTATAGGCGGTAGAAAGGATATTTCCTTGGATGACCCTTTTTGCACTTGGAAATGCTTCTGTTTTAAGTCATTATTACCTTTAATGCAATCACTCTGTACTATTACTTTTATTGCAGTAAAATGCGTTTGGAAAAGTTTTTCTTTCAGAAGATCACACAGAGTTTAATATATGAACATGATTTTTTAATCTAATCCATTTTGATTTATTTTTTTAAGGAGAATGCATTTCACTTTCCAACACATTTGAACCCTTTAAGGTATTTATATTACATTTCTCTCATGAAGATATTTATAGAGATTTAATATGCCCGATTTATTTCAGTGCACGTTTATTTCAAGTTTTCCTCTTCGAGATACTTGGCAACTCAAATAATGCTACACTTGAAATATTATATAATGCAATTTCTGTAGAGAAATGCACTTGCGAAAACGTAAAGAGTTCTCCGGAGATTTGCAGTCTAAATCTTATACACGATGCATTGATACGTAACGATTGAATAAATATGAAAATATGAGATAGTTTATTTCCTCTGGGGTACAAAATTGTTATTTACTAGGACCTCTAGTTATTTTTTATGTTCTACGTCGATCGCGACCAATCTAGAGGGGCAAAATCCTAAAAAATGAAAATCAATACTTCACATAAAAAATGCCGTTTTAGTGTGTCAAACAAACCTATTGATAAGATGCAATTGCCAGATTTATCAAGAAACCCTTATTTTATTTCTTATGACGGGACAACGTGACGCTTTGTGTCGCAGGTATGAAATATTTATATTAGTACATTCCTGATTTCCGACATTTGTGCATGTTAACAGTGTTTTAAAAAGTTATTGAAAATAATTTTCGTGATGGCATCGTGTTCTACGGGTATTTATTCATTTATTTGTGTCATAATTATATTAATTTATTTATACTATAGATTATTTTTATAACAATAACAAATTCATGAAATTTCATCCTTTGCATTTTATTGAGTTTAAAGTTTAACAAGATGTAAGATTATGTGTAAGATGTCGCAAGGCTATAAAACTAAGTTTAAAAAATAATTTTATATATTTTTTAAATTAAAAGTATTACCATTTACTACGATTTTGTGCGATTTCTTAAATTTTTTTTTTGTCATAGGGGCCAGACTTACGATTATTAGCATTTTTTAAGTATGGCGTTCTAACCCTTCAAAACACCGCATTCGGCGTGCTTATGGTTTTGTAAAAACGTTTTACAATATTCAAGATGATAAAGAAGCAGAAGCTATAAGATTAAAAGTTTTTGTAAAAACCGAATGTGAGAAAATTCGTCAAAAATGGGTACAAAAACAAAGACGTTTGAATTTGTTTTTAAAACTCTACCAACTTTGGTTGTGTGAAGATTTAGATTTTTCTTCTCCAATTCAGACAATTAATAAGGCAGGCCTATATACAATAGTACAGCTAAAACATTTCGAGAATATTCATCCGAATCAAGAAGGAAAAAAGTACGTGATTTGGTTACTACGAGGAGGAAAAATTGACATAATATGAAGCTGCAGTTAGTGTTCGAGTCAGTGTTAGACGTGATGGGGCAAATTCAATACAAGAGATGTTGACTGCATCACCAAGAAGAGCAACGAGTTATAAAAAGGCCAAGAAACCAATTTTCTTAAGTCCAACACAAAATCCTTGCTCCACAGAAGAAGTTTTAGCATTGTTCAATGCAAACAAATTTACGGTGATGTGGTATAAAATTATCCAACAGGAAGCTTCTGAAAGAGGTTTCAATTTATATCCATCATATGATCGAGTTTTAGAAGAGAAAAAATAATTGTTATCCAGAAGTAAAGAGTATAATTGTAACAGATATTTTGAACTGCAAAATTTGATAATCACGCTAAGGGAACAAAAATGGTATAAATATCATTATACTCATGGTATAATATGCCTGCAGCCTTACACAAAATATTGATGCACTGTGCTGAGATCATCGATTCTTCTTTGATTCCTATTGGACAAATGTCTGAAGAGGCATCAGAGGCCAAAAATAAAGAAATTAGAAAAGTTAGGCAACATCACACTTTAAAAACTTCGCGTGTTAGGACAAATTACGATTTCTTTAAATATTTATTAGTTTCTTCTGATCCGTATCTTATATTAGAAAAATACCCAAAAAAGTTAAACATGTGTATGAAAAGCGATTTTCTAATGCTATTAAAAAAAGTTATTTTTGTTTATTTTTTCATAATTATAAGTATTAAGTTTTTAACGTTTCTAAATTTGTCTTATTCTCAATGTATTATTGTGTATTTGATAAATTAAAAACCTTTTATTAAATTAAAAACCATTTGTTTATATTTTCTAAGCCTCTAGTTATTAAAATGTAACATAATTATGTCAAATAACATGAAAAATAATTTTATTCCTTTAGATTGGTCAATCCGAATACTGTGCAACTGTGTGAAAATGTTTATAACTATTTTGCAATTACTATCGTGAAATCAGCCAATTAAATCAATGTTTATTAAGTGCTATGGAGAATTGACAATTATCAAAAACAGTTAAACCACCATTGAAAAACTAATATATGACGCAATTTGTCTCCTACAAGTATAAACAACCACTTATGTCAAAAATTGTTAATTGTGGTGATGAAAGTATTCTGCGTGGCTTAGTTGTTGAAACGGTAGCTGTCTACCCGAGTATTGTTGCATGTCTATGCAGTGTAGTATTTCCAACACGTGCAATATCAAGCAACTTCATTAGTTCCAAACCCGTCTTGATTATAGAAATTCTTGATTATAGTCTTGATTATAGAAATTTTCGTAAGTCTAATTCAAATATGTTAAGGAACAATACAATCGCATGGATTTGTTCATATTTCAACATAACTTTTCATCTAATAAATGTCTTGAATTTAGTTGAGACATTGTACTTTTGAAATCATAAGTACACTTATGTTTAGTATATAAATGATTTAACAAAATGTAACGTCTTAGAAGAATAAGGTAAAGATTAATTGAGGTAATCACATATCCACAAAAAAAAACTAAATATTGCCGCAGGTGAGAAGAAATGAAATGACAAAGTGAAACTAAAACCACATAGATCTTTGTTTCATTGGTAAATTATTCAAGTATCTGAATTTAGTTTATTATTCAAGTATATGAATTAATAAACTTAGCTTGAATTACAGATATGCATTTACATAACTATTTGTCACCATCTGTCGACTTAGTTCTGATAACGTGTGAGATTTCCTTCATTTCAAGATTAAAAATGAAACGCATTGACCCTTCAGCCAAATTGTTAAGTCACTGAAATTTTAATTAGTGCTCATAAATTGTATTACACTTTCGTTGTTTACAGTACAATCTGGAAGGCGTATTACTATATATCAATCTCTTCCAATAAAGCAGAAAGATATTTGAGAGACCTGAAGTGAAAACCATACTTGAATTATTTAAAAAAAATCTGGATTCTAACGGGAATCAAACCCACACCCCTCAGGCTGGATATCAAACGTATTACGAACTTGGCCACGGTTACCCGTGAATTGGAAAGTTAAAGCGGTTGCTTATGGCAGTGGACCCCAACCTTTTTGTCGCCGCGGACCGGTCAACGTTTCATAATTTTACCGCGGCCCACTGGGGACACACACACACACATTGAATGTAGTTTTTTTTAAATTTAATAACAATATATTTGTACAATATATAAAAATAAAATTAACAACTGTGGTACATAAGTTATAGTGACAAATAATAGTAGAGAAAACACAAGGTTTGTGGGAAAAATGAAGAAAAAATATATAATAACAATGAAGGATTATTAAGTTTCAGATAATTTTTAATTTTGTTTTGGATTCATGGGTATTTTCAATATTTTTAAGGTTCAACGGAAGGTTGAAAGTATTTTTTTCCAAGATAGAGAAAAGAATTTTGAGAATGTTTAGGGTTTAATATCGGTCGGAAGGTCGGTGGTAACTTAGCGTGAAGGGGTTTTCAACGGAATAATTATTTTAAGCTATAATTAAGTTTTATTGGGTATGTTCGATTTTTCAAAAGTAATTTTGATTTTTAAGCAGGTCCTTGCGCGGCCCAGTACCATTTGGTCCACGGCCCGGTACAGGCCGCGGCCCAGGGGTTGGGGACCACTGGCTTATGGTATTTAATGCCCTGAATGGTCCGGCGCTGTAATAGATGACGGAATTTTGCGTTAGGGGTGGACCCTTTAGGAGACATTTCACACTAATATATTACATGACTCCCAAAACGCTAACCACCTAGATGAGATGAGATATATAATATTATATATTAGGCAAAATAAAGAAAAAAAGTACCAGTCTGGTGTGTGAGTATTACTGCATCTTCGTGTCAGTTAGTATTTCCAACACTTAAGATGACGAACTGCGAGAACTCTGCCTACTCCAGTGCTACAAAAGCCCAAAGGCTCGATTAATGGGGCCAAGAACAATATTATAGTATAGTCCTACCGTCACGATATTCACCGCCAGTTAAGACGTGTTGAGGGGCACCATACGAATGAATGATTAGATCAATCAATCAGACCGGGATTTCTTGAACCGGCTTTTAGAGTGGCTGAATATATAACACGGAATAAAGTTCCCCAGAAGTGTGGATAGGCTGATGGGAAAAGATTCAAAGGATTTTTTAATTCGCACTATTTATAAAATTTTACATAATGTAAGCAACTTTGGAGTGAGTTTTGGCTAGTAATATGGCACTCGAAAAATGTTAATGCGGAACGAAAAATATACTCGTATGAATTCGAACATTTTGAAAATTATCATATTTATATTGCACATTTAACCTTATTCAGCGTTTTTTGACAAGATGTTATTTATACAAAAATCTAAAAAGTTTGTTAGCGTGTTTTATTCCTAGAAAAATGTAAACGTAACATAAGTTTTTAGGATCAAAAATATGTTTTTGTTTTAAATGTTTAAATGTTACACAGTTTAATTTTGTCATATCATATTTACATGTATTTAAACTTAATACACCCATACCTCGCGTTACGGATTCTTTTTTAACGATATTTCGCTATAGCGGAATTGAAACACAAATCAACAAATTCACTTCACTGAAGAAAAAAATCGATATACTCGTACGCAATATTTGAAAATTGATAATTTTGGCTTCCAAATTGACACATTCTAATATGAAATCTTCAAATTCTTCATCGTAAATTCTAAAATTCTTCATATTTGGATTGCATATGTATATTTTTCTCACTTATTTCATGTTTTTTTCATGGAACATGTCTTACACATATGTATTTATATGAAGAAAAAAAAATTATATACGGAATTTCAATCTATGGATATGTTTTCAGAAACTTATACATATTTCCATAAAGCGAGTTATGGGTGTACTCATAGTAAACAGTAATCCCATAAAATAAATGTTTTGATAACAAGGTCAAGCAAACCCAGAGGAGAAAAGTTTGTAACCAAACGAACGAATGGAAGAGGGAGTAAATAAATCATCTTGACGACGACCCTAGGCCGCCCCGTGAGGGTTGAATAATTATCACTCATTGTGACGTCACAACTTACCTCTCCAAGCGCAACACTCGGTATAAGGATACCTATGGCTGGTCATATCTATTATAAAAAAAATAGATTTCATTCAAAAACAAAATATAACAAAACAAAAAAACAGCTTTTTAAGTCTGTATTGTATTTTATAGCACTTTAATTACTAACTGTTAAACTTGTAGGACTTATTGTCAAATTATAATCCCTTCCAACTAATCAGAAAGATATAAAAGAGCCTTTAAATTAAAAAAAACTGGAAACCTTTTTAAAAAAATACCAACAGGAATCGAACACTAAGATGGAAGACAGACGTCTTACTTACTAGGCCACTGAGTTTGTGAATATTCTTTATGTATGAAAAATGAGGTGTTCTTTTTAGAAATTTCAAATAAACATAAAAGGATTGGTATCTGTTTTGTATTCAAACGTCCAAATAAAAGTCGAACCGCAAAGTCAAATCCAGCCCATAACAAAATGATGCATGTCTCGGCCAATTCGTTTCTAAAGCTGTTCAGCGCGGCCAACTAATGGAACAAAGACTTGGTGCAGCGCGGGGTTGGTTCAACTGTCCGGCGGGCACAATACAAAACCGTGTATCTCCTTGATCTAGCCACTTCGGCTAATTTATATGGTCATTGCATGCGAACTCTAACACCCTCGAATCCATATACAGAGTGCTCCGTTTCTAATTTTTATCTTAAAGGTATTTCTAATATTATTATAAATATATTTGTAAAAATCTATCACGAAGCAATTATGACTCATACTTCTCTATGGGATGTCTCAGTTGTACTTTATTCAATAATATTAGGTCCTTACATATGAAATTGGCGTTTTGCCGTACTGGCATCTTTGATCTCAAATATCTTCTCTTTGGTTAGGAATTCCAAATTCAAATTTATACAGCTATTTACTCAAGTATTTGTGTTTCGAAAAGTTTACAAAACAGTTTACAAATCAGTTTACAAATCAGTTTAAAAAAATCAGTTTACAAAATGGAAAACTTGAAATATCGCGTTATTTACGAGTACGAGTTCCACCGTGTGGCACCAGTGCTGCAGAAACGGCTCGAAGGATTAATGATGTGTATGGCGACGGTGCCGCAAAAGAAAACACAGTGCGTTTTTGGTTCCAACGTTTTCGTTCTGGAAATTTCGACCTGCAGAACAAGCCCCGTAGACGGCCGGAGACCAAAGTTGATAATGAAGAATTGAAGGCTATTGTGGAAGCGGATCCATCGCAAACCACGTCCGAGTTAGCTGCAGGCTGCGGTGTTAGTGATAAAACTGTTTTAATCCACTTGAAGCAAATTGGGAAGGTGAAAAAGCTTGAAAGGTGGGTACCTCACGAATTGAGTGAAGCAAATCAACAAACGCGCGTTGACTGCTGCGTTGCATTACTCAACTGGCACAATAATGAAGGGGTTTTGAATCGAATCATTACCTGTGATGAAAAGTGGATCCTGTATGATAATCGGAAGCGCTCATCGCAATGGCTGAACCCTGCCGAACCAGCCAAACCATGCCCCAAGCGAAAATTGACTCCAAAAAAGTTACTTGTGAGCGTTTGGTGGACTAGTGCTGGTGTCGTTCACTACAGCTTTCTTAAATCTGGCCAGACGATTACGGCAGATGTCTATTGTCAGCAACTGCAAACCATGATGGAAAAGCTAGCTGCTAAACAACCGAGGCTGGTTAATCGCTCTAGGCCACTGCTGCTTCATGATAACGCTATACCACACACTGCACAACAGACGGCTACCAAATTAGAAGAGCTTCAATTGGAATGTCTAAGACATCCACCGTACTCTCCGGACCTTGCGCCAACAGATTACTATTTTTCTCGAAATTTGGATAACTTCTTGCAAGGGAAAAAATTCAACTCCGATGGGGCAGTCCAAACCGACTTCAAAGATTTTATTGATTCCCGTCCGAATGGTTTTTTTAGTAAAGGGATCGATGAACTACCTATGAGATGGCAAAAGTGCATAGATAGCAATGGTACATACTTTGATTAAATAAATATATTATATTAAAAAAAAATCAACTTTATGTTCCTCCCAAACAAAACGCCAATTTCATATGTAAGGACCTAATATAAGGTATTTTATGACATTTTAGGCAAATAATGAAGATTCGATGGTACTACAGAGTATCAAATATTGATGTTTTGAGAAGAACAGTCTGCTGCGGCATCAACATTCTGGTGTCGCGTGATTACTTGCGTCGGTCTAGACATGTAGATCACATCGTCGTTGCTGGACCTCGTAGTCGAGGATCCCCATGCCACTCCAACGTCAATCTTGAGCTACTTTTTCACGCCGATCATATAATCCTCCGTGAGAAAACAGCTCAATCCTAGATGCGCACCCCCTCCCGCAGATGTCACATACATGTGGATCATGCTGAGTCGCTTGAGAATGCTGGCGCATGTTCGTATTTGTTTCTTACACGTCTAGCCGTTGAGACGTCATCAGCCTAAGAACAGATAGATTTCCATCCTCCACGGTCCTAAGCCCCCTGTTCCTAGTCCTCAGACGTCTCGCACGAAATCAGCGACTCTCGAAGACTCTCCTTGAAGCGCTTTCTCTGCCCACCATCCCTTTGCTTGCCCACTACTTCCCCGTACAAAACGCGTTTCGGAATCCTATGATCACCCATGCGTATCACATATCTGGTCCACCGCAATTTCGCCTTTACAACCATATTTTCTATAGGTTTATATTTGGAGCGTTGATCGTATAACTGACTACTTTTGTAGATCGTAAACCTAACTACAGACTCCCAAGAAATATACTTTTTGATGAGCTAACGGAAGGTAAAATAAAATAAGATGGGCAGCGCCAGAGATACTACATGGACGCACTACATGAAACGCTCAAAAATATGAATGCTCAGCTTAATTGGGAGTAAACAATAACAGATCGAGTCTAAATGACGTAGAAGTCTTGCTAGTTAACAGGATATGCCTATCACAAATTGCCTTACGTTGTCATCTCAGAGGACACCAACGTCAAGTACCTTAATTCACTACTTTGTAATGTGGCATATATTATACTCCTTTTGGGTAATGGGTATTCATACATTTTGATATCCTAGTATATATCATATATTCACATATCACAACAAAATTCTAAGATACACGAGTATAAAAAGCAATGGGCCATAGTGACTGGTGTGCAGATACAATTACATACTCTGGTTGGTTCTAAGAAGGCAACAAGCCCACCAGATTGTTGTTTATTATATGTATTTAAATGTTTACTTGTTTCTACACAAAATAACGGCCCAATATCGACAGTCTCACTAGACTCATTTTGCGTTACGAGATAGCTGACTTACGCCTTCGAAATTCACACAAATAATCCAAAAAATATGCTGGCAAAAATTTCATTGAAACTTTCGAAAAAAGAAAATGTTTACATCAAACCTAATATTTGTAGAAATGTTTAATAATATTAGTGTGATTGTCTCTGCGCCACAACCCAACAAATATGTTAACAAACTCACCTGTCATACACATTTAAAATAACCACTTCACAATTACAAATATTTACATATTTCACAATTATAAACTAAAACAATTTCACAAAATACTAGAACCATAAAACGGTTGTGATAATTTCAAGCCCTCTTTCAATCAAACAAACTATCGTTCATTCATTCTCTGGGGAACTAAATAAACGGAAGGAAGTTATTGTATTTATTGTCACCACATACTCAATATTTCTCGCGCGTACAGCAACCACATGAAAATACCGTATCCACCATTATATTTGAAAATTTATGTAACAAAAATTCAAGTGTAAATAAATAAATAGAATCTCCTTTCAAAAGCAGTACTTTTTTCATATGGTATACCTCAATATATCTGAATCAGTGTTTCGGACACATTGAAAAGTGTGGCTGGAAGACACTGTTGTAGTCAGCCCCAGTAATCGTTCCTTTGAGTTTAGAATGTATGGAGTAGGCACGGAACTCGCGGTTAGTCATTAAATGTGTTGGCAACACTGGTGCTAGGCACGTGTGAGTATTGTTACCAAATGAACGCATTTACCAGATTGACACCCTTTTTTTTGGATGCCATCGGGAATCAAACCTTAAACCCCCGAGTGGAAATCAAGAATATTACCGCTAAACTACGCTGAGCGTCAACTTAGTACTGAGTAGACCATATAAATGTTCCATATAATTAAAATAAGCAAACAAATATTTACTCCACTTGTCAAAATCCGACGTCACAGAAGAAGGAAAACCTCTTGCGGCGCATTAAATGTAAAAGCATGGAATGCAATAAAATTATTATTTGACGCCACTAGATCGAAACTAGAACAACAATAAATTCAGATGTAAAAAGCTTTCAAAATACGAATAAGGGATGCCTGAGTGCTAAGTTAGGTCGCTTACTCGTAACTCTTGCCGCAGTGGTTTTATTATTTAATATATACGAGTACATTTGTTGTGTTAGGTTATTTATAAAAAAAGATTGCTCAGATTAAACAAGATTGATTTGAGACTGAACACGGTTATGATAATAGACCAGTGACAATGTGGTTATCGTGACGACTAATGATGAGTCACGTTACTAAAGCTGGGACACGTTACTAGAACTATGACACGTTACTATAACTGTGACACGTTTCTAATGATGTGACACGAAATACATACTTTCACGCCTTATAAGGGTAAGTTAAAAAACAGGGCGCCAAATTTACCTATCGCGACATACTTCCATCGCCTTTTCCACACCCCTATATCTCTCATACAATTGTGTTACTCTTATACCTTACATTTTCTTCTTTCAAAATATCATTCACTGTGATCCAACTATACTTTCTTAGTCGTCCTCTACTACGACTTCTACTCACGCTTGGATTGTTATTTTTGTAGCCAATCTTTCGTCAGCCATCCATGTACAAACCACCTAAACATGCTCTTTTTCATCCTACTTAACACACCAGTTTTTAGCTTACCTTCATCCCTAATAATAACATTCATTATTCTGTCATACATCGATACACCACGTACTCGTATATTCTCAGTCCATGCATTGCTACCGCATTTACCTGAATTCGTTCATTACTTTTTTGTGTCCACGTTTCACTCCCGTACATTAATGTTGGTAATAATACACTGTTGTGAGCCATAATTTTAGCATGCGTTAATATCACTTTGTTTGAATAATGTTATTATGATATGATTTCTGATTGTTTGAGTTTGATTATTATATTATATAATTTTTAATTAATTCTTAGTAAAAAAAACAACCTTTACTTTGTTTTCAGAACACACTGTAAGGTTGAGTATAGAAATAAAGGCGTCAGAGGCCGGTATAAATAATGTTGGCAGAACATTTAGTGGAATTATATAATTAGCCTATTGAGTTGTTAAATGATGGCAAAACCTGTTATCTCAGATTTCTTCGTGTTCTATCGCGCTATTTATCAATCTGGCTTACCTTTTTATTGTAAATTGTTTCTAATAGACATGTAAACTGGCCATTTAGTATATTGTCGTATCATACTGTATTTATTATCTTTCTTTTTAGTAAAACATACATTAAAATAAAGATATATCGTGACGAATCGATCAAACAATCATCAGCGCTGAAACCCAAGATGGATCAAGGTTGCTTTCAGAATCTATCGTCATTATGTATATCTCTTCTTCAGCTCGTTATTCCCAAGACACAACAGTCTACTTTTATTTTATTATTGTATAGTATTTCTCTCTCGTGATATAGTATAGCTTCGCGAGTTTATTACCGTATGGCAATTTACTTCAACCAACTAGCAAAGTGTACAAAAACCCTTATACATACGTACCATAACCCAATTTCGAGCGCTTAACTTTCCTATCATGGCATTCTTCCTTCACCTCCTCCATAACCATACGTCTTCTCAAACAGTTAGTCTTGTTTATCTTACTCCTTGACTTTCTTTATTTCAAATTTCAATTACATGGTGCAACAATACTTTTTTCGGTAACTTTACTTGCTTTATAAATTTGGAACCCTTTATAATTCAACGGGAATCGATCCCGTAACCCATGGGTTAAATGACAGGGATCTTATCAATTAAGTCACGAAGGTCGTCTCATCAGAACTCCATTCCATCGATCTCACTTTATTTAAACCTGCCCACTCTTTAAACACCAAGTAAAACTTTTTAATGAGCTCTTGACATCCCATGCTCTAGTCAGCGATATTTCAAATCGTCAAATTCTGAACTATATATCTGTTTCCAGAGACATTGTCATCTATAGGTCATATATTCCACTTAAGCCGTTTTCGTTATATAGTGGTTATTTTAACCACAATGGAACAAAGATGTCTTGAGTGGATATGTTATGAAATCCAGATTGATCCGCGTGGATAATTTCAGGTTCGATTCCTGATATAACTCAAAGAACGCTCACTTGCTATTTTTCAGATACAGCCTCTTAACATATTGTATTTTAGTGGTTGGGCGAAAGAAATGGCCACATCGTAGTACGCCCACCAGTTTGTAATATATTGTAATGTACTACATTTTTGTTGTATATGTTATGGTGCAATCTGGCGGGCTTATTGATATGTGGCCACCTCTTCCAAATAACCAGGAAGATTTTTTAAATTGTCTAGGTTCTAACGGAAATCAAACCCTTAACAATAGTGTCGGCTGACAGATATTTTGTCATCTAGATCAAAAAAGTCATCATATACACAAAGGAATAGTAATACAACACGGTTTGATGGCTGTGAGGACCATTAGGCCTGAATGAACTTCACAAAATTCCACATTCAATAAATTTGATAAAAAATTCATATTGTAATAACTTTAATGTAACGAAAATAATTAAAAAATTATAATTTTCAATGAAAAGTTCAGAAATATCAAAATAGCCACTTTGAAAACTTGTTAGTATGTTAAACCTCGAGAGATTATGAAATAAATTTTTTATCCCTCCGGCAGGGGTATTCTATTGTCCCCGTGAAAATGCATTCTGGTCGAGAGTTTTGAAAAGAATTTAACATGAAAGTAATCGAAAGCGAGAAAAGTTCATTGTTTACATTTCACGGCGAAAAGGATTTGAAGGGAAATGTGGAGAAAAGATTCCCGCAAAAAAGTTTTTGAGTGAAAAATGAAAAAGAAATAAATTTTAAAGGATATTTTTTTTGAGACGTGCCGCTTTAATTTCAATCCATGGTGAATGAACATCGGTAGATTGATCAAGGCAATGAAGTGGGCGTACATTTCGTAACATTATTTTTTATTGAAATAAATGCATTATATGAAACACCAGCTTGAGTAATTAATTAACCATAGTTAGATGTTAAGCTGAAAGACGCGCATCTCTCTAGCGCATTGGTATTTTATTTTCAAATTCATACGTTCCTGATAGTGCGAATATCTGTTAATCTTCTCTATACCTTTAAACTTGCATAGGACCAATTTTATGTTTTCTTAATATCGCTTCGAAAATAAAGACTGAAACACTTTCAAAACGTCGGACATTTATAAACCAACCTAAAACTGCAATAAGTCAGAAAATTACAATATTTTGAAAATTATCGGTGGAAATTTTCTCGTATATTTTTTCTTCATACTCTGTCCATAATAAAATATCTTTGGGCATGAAATTATTCATTTTCAAATGGTCTAAATACTTAGAAACTTATTTCGAACAATGAGTCGTATTTTATCACAAGTTTAGTAAATAAATAACACATTAGTAGGTTTATTTCCATTTTACTTCTATCTAAAAAGTCAAAAGCGACAATGGAAATAATTTAGATTTTTGTGTTCAGACATTGAAAACAAATGCCACAACTGCAAAATGAACTGAAAGAAAAAACAACCACTGTGTTACGAGGGTTATCCCGCCAAAATAACATTTATAGGACAATACACAATAATTTGCATTTGTAAAAGGTATTGTAAGAGAGATAATACGTTGAAATAAGATCACCGTTTATATTTAGTCACAGAATGGCGCCACAAAAAATTAAGTTCTATGAACTGTCAAGATATCTTTTAAAATAAAACATTGAAAATCTTTCAGAATAGACGCAAAATACAGAAATAAGTAAAAAAAAGTTTATTTTATTTTATCCTATTTACCGGTTTCGCTAAGCAAATATCTAAAACAATATTTTAAAAGGTTGACTTGTTTTGACTTATTTCTATGTATGTACGAGTATTATGGAATTCCATCGTGAATGTTGGTCGAGAAATTCTTAATAATAGACATAGTCTGTTATTTTTTAGCAGTAATTAAGTTTTATCGCACAGTTATCGCAAGTTAAATCGCACATTTATCTCAAGACAAGTAGCAGAATATCAATTTAAAAGAGAAGCTATCAAAAGATCTGGGCTCATCTCAAAACATCCCCCGACCGAGATACACCCACCAATATAGGGGGAGTCCGGCCGCGAGGATATCAGATATCACATAATTTCCCTGTGGGGTGACAGAGCAATGATAGAGCGCCAAACTTTTCTATTGTGGTACACATCTTTCGCCTCCTCAACATCCACGCATATTTTTATACAACTCCTACGATTTCTTTGTTTTTTTATATTTCCTTCTGTCAAAATATCATTCACTTGATCCAACCATAATTTGCTTGTTCTTCGTCTATCACGCCTTCTACTCACATTTGCATGGTATATTTGATATTTAACATTTCTTCTTTCATTGGTTCAGCATGCTCAAAAAATATTTATTAGAATCTTTCAAAATATAATTTTGAAAGCCAATAATAATAATACGAAGAACATCTGTGATAACAAAATTTTACCAAATATTTTAACCGATCGTTTCATTGTTTGAGCAAAACAATCAAATTAAGTACTGAATACAATTTATGGAAATGGCAGTAGTGAAAAGTTGAAGATCAAAATTAAACATCGATTGATTTGCGTACCGCATAAAAACTGTTCAGAACGTCGAGCCAGAAGGTGAGAAAAAGATACGAGTATATATGAATAGCTGGCTATATAAAATATTTCAACTTTAATTAGATTTTCAACTAACGACAAGCAAAACTTTGTTCGTGCCTCTCTCCTGAGAAAAAGTTCAATAGGACATTTTGAATAAGAGTTTTGTTGAGGGGCAGAAATCGCTCCCAACAAATTGTATAATGTTTTGTTAAACCAGACCAGCCCACTATACAGTTGCACTGTAATTTAGATTAAGGGAATTACGATAAAATAATTTGGTCCAGGTTTTTACTAAATGTTGGTGGTTTAACATTGCTTAGCTTTATTCAATTGAAGATGCAGAGCCTTAAGTCTATCTTCACATTTATGATATTATCTAAGTTTTCGTAGTTCTTCTAAAGGAGGTTTTATTTATTTCGTAAAAGTTTAAACAACAATGTTGTCGAGAGAAATTCTTATTATAAATTGGGGTTCTTGTTCAAAATAAATGTTGAAAGTTATTTCGAAGAATTATTAATTACACCTACATAATTTTAAAGTTAATTTAGTGTTAATATTTTTTTCCATAGTTTTTTTATGATTAAAAATTATATAATTCTTCAACTGATATTACAGAGGAAAATTCGGGACAGAAGAAGTGAGAAAAGAAGACGTATCTCTTGGTTGAAGAGCGTAATCAATGGTGTATATTTTTTCAGAGCTACTGCTTCAAAGTTCAAGGTAGTCATAATAATTTCCGATTGAACCAACCTCCAGAAGAAAGGAACTTTAAAGAAGAAGAAAAAATAGTTAATATTTTTTTTATATTTCAGGATTTCCAATTTATTGTTTGAATTTAGTAAAAATATCTTTAGAAAAATGCATTAATAATTAAATTGCTTTTTACACAAGAGTTCGAGTCTCCGTAGAATCCAGGATGATTGAGGAGTGTAGTGGTATAGCGACTGTTGAGGGTATTCCTAAGTATTTGAGAGATGTTACGTTGCAAATTTATAAAATAATAAAAATGTCAGATGTTCAAGAATGCCAAGAACAGATAAAAAGTAAAGACTCGTTTAAAATATTACACCAGAATATTAGAAGCATTTATAATTTTTTTTATAAACTCAGTATATTGATCAACCAAACTAAAATTGAAATAGATGTTATCGCACTCATCGAATGCTGGATACTGAAGAACTTCAACATGAAAATTATAGAGAACTATGAGTACTATTATACCAAAAATAACAAAAGCCAATATGATGGAGCGATTTTTAACGTGAAAAAATCAATGAAACTTACGGTTACATAATAAAGATTTAAACTGCATGAGAATTGACATAAACAGTGAACTAGCAGTGTAAGCTCTGACCGCTCACCATTTCAAATGTTGAGCCATTTCTGTGAAATCATTGAACTCAACTACATTTCTCTCACAGACACACAAGAAGGATAAAGTTATTATAGGAGATATGAATATAAATTTTATGTCTAGTGGATATCTCCAGCAGGATGAATATGAAAGCATGCTACTTAGTCATGGATTGCAAATATTGTTTAGAAAACCAACTAGGGTTTTAAATATAAAAACATGGTCGTGCATTGACGACTCTGTTCATCGCAGAGATCGGTCTTGAAATTACTGAATAGTCATAAACATCTCTCGAATCAGCAACAAAACGAGTGGAAAAATACATTTTGGAATTACAATAATAATAATACACTAATAAACACTTTTTTGACGATTAAGAAATATTTTATTCAAAATAGTTAACATATTCAATTTTAAATTGTTTTGAAATATTTTTACTCCTGTCAACATTGCTTTATTAAGTCAAGAAGATTAAGATGAGTTTATGATGTTCTACACAAATAAGTAGAATTGAAAATTATATTTATCGTTCTAGATTTTAAAATACAATTCAAAATATTAATTTTGTTTCATTCTTTCACTTCTTTTATATCTTCTGGCTGGAAACTTTTAGACTTTACTACGTACCAATGTCCTAGAAATGTAGCAGCCTTAAACGTAAATGAGATTGATTCCTTAAGCCAAAAGAAGGAAATAACTAATATTCAAGAAAAATATTACCAGCGTACTACAGAATATTACATATTCATGTCTTGACGCTTGGTATATTTTACCGGCTACCAGATATAATATTTTGACGAACACGTACGTGGGTTGGTTGATAAGTGATATGTTTAAACCCAACTATTTTTGCGAGATCTTATCTCAAATGGAATTCGCAGAATGCTCCGAACGGTCTGCATTTCTTTGACGTGGCGTCCTAGATCCATGAATAAATGATACTTAACAACATTGTTCCTCAATATTTTCTTAGCAACTCTTAAGAAGAAAGTAGAATAAAAAAATATTTCAGTTAAATAGTTATTAAGAAAACTTTCAAACAATTTCGACAATGTTTCGTAGTAATTTTAAGAAAAATAAAAGTTGAGCCAATATGTAACAAAAAATATATTATATATTTAAAAACTGGCATGTTATTTTCAAACTGATACAAATAGAAAATAATAAGTTTTTTAAAATTAATATTATAGTTTTCGAGTTACACTAAATAAGGCGACTAATTTAAAAGCGTTATTCTCTTTTTCTTAAGGAACACAACAATCGTTAGTTTAGTATTCATTTTGTCTTGAGAAAGAGAGGAAGGATAATGTCTCAAAATGTTTCGGCTTATATCGTATAAGTGGTAAATAAGAAAGTTTAGAAACGTTATTTTATTTTTTTAAATGTGTTATTATATAATGCCACGAATTCAAAACATAGTAAAAAAAATAATAATCAAAACCCCTTTCATTACATATTTTATGTGTTCTAGCAAGCAGCGTGGTAACGGTGCACTTTGAACTGTATTTGCAAATAAAAAATGCTCAATCTTCAAAACGTGTAGTGCTAACATAATGAAGTGGTGTTTAAGTGATCATCTTGATGTATGAAATTGAAGCTTGAACGCTAAGTAAGTGCAATAGGAGCAGAATAAAATGGTGTTTTGTGAAGAATATCTAGAAATATTTCAATGTTAAATAGCCAGATTTGGGATTCCTGTTTGTAAGAGTGATATGTTATCAGTTGAATTATGAAATTAATGTTGAGATATTTTGGAAATATCAAGAGAATGAATTCTGAAAGGATTAAGTTTTGATTTAACGAAAAATAAGAAGTATGAGAAACAGAAAAGCATGTATAACGAAATGCATACACATAAGTGTAAATAAGGAAATGGTTGTTTGTATGTGTTAGAAGGGGAAAAAATCTGTATTATCAGTCTAACCCATGAAAATATTGCATTACGAAATATATGTATGTAATTATCAACATAAAGTAACATAGTTGTTTCCATTTAAATCAACATTATAATTTTTGCAATTTGTTGAGTCAAACGTTGTTTATTCCACTTTTATATAACGGAATAACCCTAACCGGTTTCAAGATTTTCATCTCATTGATGATAAACAAAACTCTGTTTGTGTTCTCCTAATAATGAGGTGAAAACCTTGAAACCGGTAGGGTTACACCGTTATATAAAGTGGAATAAACAGTGTTTGAATAAACAAATTACAATGTATTTAAACCTCCACTGTGGTAATGTCTTAACTACAAACAACATTATAATGACTTTGTGATTTAGCTGGTAAGACGCTTGTATTTCTTATCAGAGGTTTCAGGTTCAAATCTTTATGACACCCCAAAAATAGTTCCAATGTATTGTTTTCACTCACAAAATCTTAATAAATGAGAATAATATTTGGGTAAAAAAAAAACAAAAAAAAAAGGGAAGAAATATTGTGCGATAAATAATATGGTACTTTTATAGTTTTTTTTATTTATAAGGATGAAAGCACCGCTGATTGAACCAGAAAGATCGTTTCAAAGACGAGCCAAGTGAACCGTAAAAGATTATGTTTTTTAAACTCACCAGATCGGAGGGACAGTCAATGCTAAAATAAATATATGTTTACGCAGTTACTAAGGACAGCTTGGATTAATCAACACTTCAAATAGAGGTGATAGAACGTGGAGATTTTTCCGTGAATAATTTAGGTTTTTGAGTCCGTTAATAATTTAGAGGCTTTTATTTGGAAATATGATCATATTTTTTAGATTAAAATATACTGAATTAAAATATTTAGGAATCTCTTCAGTGTATCCAGTAACTTTTTACAAGCGTCTAGGTAATAAACCTCCCTGTGGTCAATTAAGGGCAAGATGAAGCTTAGGGCTAGGAAGATTATACTATGAGTAGGAAGAAAATGTATAATCTTTCGAGAGAATGGAGACGTAAGCAACTTATCTAAAAGATATGATTGAGTCAACTCAAAAATTAATCGTCAAGAATTCGAAGATCTAAAACATATCAGGAATACGGAATCACGCAGCCATCAATTTCAATTAAGCGGAGATTTGATTGATTATTCTTCGAAAGAAGTAGCCTACACTTAAGTTAAGTTGGTTTGTGATTTTATGGGATTAAAGAATAAGTATTTTTCATTAACCCATTGTGTGATAACATCGCAAGCAAAGACATCTTTTCGGCAGAAAGTAGCGTAACATATACATCTAAGTCACTCGCATACAAACGGTACTTGCATTACAGGAGTAAAATAATCTAATTAACAAAAATAGAAAAAGAGATATATTGAAAGTATTCCCTTTGAGAAGGAACACCTGCAGTCAGAAATAATTAATTACATGGGTTATTGGATAATTTAATGTACCCCAGCAGCAACTCAAGATCTACATAGTTACATGTACTGCTGAAATCAAGCAAAGTAAGGAATATAAACTGGCTATGGTTCATAGTGATCCTTACATAGTCAATTATCCTGATTAATGTAGTTGTCATGCTATGGTCAGGACAAAGACCTGAATACAGTGGGTGCAAAATATTTTAAGAGAATAGGCGATTCATGAACAGATTATAGGCCACACTTTCAAAAACCTTTGAAAAAATTAGAGAAATAGACCTGAAATATAGGGCAGATATAGTGAAATAGGCAGATTTTTCTGGTTGGTTTGAAGAAATCGTCTCACTACAATAAAGTCTACTAAGTTTTACTCTGTTAAGCAGAACTGTATACAATAAAATTGTATAACTTGCCTGAACTTATCTATTAGTGTAAGTTTCGAGGTCCTTTTCATAAAAAAACATATCCTTCAAACATATATATAATCTCGTCGTGTCCTTTGCGAGGTAAACAGAGAGAACAAATCTCCAAACGTTTAGATCCATGCACTCAAACTTCACCTCCTTCACATTCATATATCTCGTCATGCATAATATTGTATTATTCAAACATTACGTTCATCTTCTTTCAAAATCTGGTTCACTTGATCCAGACACGTTTCTTTCGATCTATCTCTTCCATGCGCACCTTGCACTTCAAGCTTGTATACTCACTAACTAATTATTTCGTCATTCATTCTCTTCACATGCCCAAACCATATAAAACTTCCTTTTTCTATCTTACTTATAACATCCATTTTATCATTGCATTCATTTCTGATGTCTTAATTTCTGCTTCTTTCATACATCGACACTCCATATTTATTCCTTAATACACGCATCTCTATAACATTAATATTACTTTTACTCTTCTTCTGCCTAGTCCACGTTTCACTTGCATACGTCAAGCTAGTCACCAGCAATACAATATTATGTATTGTCATTTTTACTACTTTGATTAAATGAGATTTACCCTCAACATTCTAAAAATGTAATTTATTAACAGTTAAAAATAATACGTATTTTCACAACTGATTCAGAAAATGTTGTAATTTATTTTTATCAAATACTGTTTATTCCACTTTTTGTGACGGTATAACCCTACCGGTTTCAAAGCTTTCACCTCATCTTCAGGGGAGCACAAACAATACTAAATGCTGTTCGAACTGGTACCGATATACACGCTTCAACGGTTGGGGGCTGAGGGGTGAGGGAGGCATGGGATGATTTCGGCCAAGAGCGGAGAGATTTTTGGGAAATAACTGTTCAACAGATGTTCGGATGGGTGATTTAGAAAATCAATTTTAATAAAGTTCAAACCTTTTTTTTCCTTATTTACTAATAATTTACGCTTAGTATTTCTTTTTTAATACCATAAAAATATTATTTAGAACCACTGCGCTGTGGTCGGGCTTCTAGTAGGTGCAGTTGCATTCAAGAAAATTGCATTTAAGTACCTATTAACTACTTTCCGTTAGCTAAAAGGATGGGTAATTTCTAGCATCCACTTAAAACGTGTTCTCGCAAATACGTTGCAAATATTTCATTCCTACCAACAACCAATATAACAGTTGTGAAACAGTAGAATGCAATTAAAAAAGAAATAAACTTTACAAAATAATCCATTTGCATACATACACGTAATTAACTAAAGGCTTCTTGTGAAAGTCACTCTTACGAACGCTAAAGGCTTCTTTGTCGTGAAATCCATATTTTCAAAAAAAAAACTTCTGTTTCATGAAATGCATGCTTTAGTATGGAAGGCTATGTCGTAAAATCTGTATTTTCAAATGTTAAAAGATTTTATATCGTAAAATCCATGTATTCAAATGTTAAAGACTTCAAATACGTGAAACTCATACTTTTTTACTTAAATGGCTGCCATGTCGTGAAATCCATGCTTTCGAATATTTAAGACTTCATTCTACTCGTATGTTGTGAAATCTATACTTTCAATATTAAAGAGTTTCATGTCGTGTAATTCATGCACTCGAATGTATTTTGAATGACTTTTAAGCCGTAAAGTTTATGTTTTTAATGCTTTAGACTTTTTGTCGTGAAATCTAAGGCTTCGAAAAATAAAAGCCCGTAAGTCATGAATTTCATACTATCAAATGCTTCTATGTCGTAAATTTATGATTTCAAATTCTGATATTTTTTTATGTAATGTTCATGCTTTCGAATGTTGAAGGTAATAATTATTATCAATTACTAATTTCATTATAAAAAAAACTATTGTAATGACAGCGCCTCTCTGTAACATCCGTCATTCAATTGCGCTAGAGAAATCAAGAGAATTATTCAATGAACGTTGTTTTAAGAGCCAGTAAATGTGATAAAATAACACACATTCTATCCTTGTTTAAGTTGTAATCCTAAATACCTTTTTTATTTGTGTAACATAATGTGAGGTACTCTTTTTTCAACCTGGGCGGGTTGATTGTCACATGAAAATTTCTTCCAATCAATAAATGGAAACATAACTGGACCCCTTTAGGTATCAACGAGAATCAAATTCACAGCCCCTTTGTTAGACGATAGGCACTATACCAACTGGACTACGGATTTTTTTGGTGAAAGAAGGCTGTTTTAATTTTAAATTAAATTGAAAGAAACTTGATAGTAAATATGTCATTTTTTTATTTTATATTAAATATTTCCTTTAACAAATAGAAAAATTGATATTATTTACTTATATCCAAACTCATTTCAGTTTTAACCAAACCCTCCCCGTTTTTTTGCCACACAATCCAGACACATTATTTGTTCATTCGTCATTCATTCGTTCAATATATCCAAACGACCTCAGAATTTTCTTTCAATGTACATTAATACAATCGTTACGCATACTCACATTAGCAAACATCGTCATCGTTAGATTAAATAATACCCACAAATTTGGTCACAATGATGACCTGTTTCAATATTTCAAAAACTTGGTCAAATGCCATAACACGCCACTATTTGATATCCATCTGTTTCGATATACCACGCACAAAAACTGGAACATGGGAGAGGGCGGTCTCGCTGTGATGTGGAATAAAGCCAAAAATAACGAATGTTCGTGTCTAATGGCCACAAAGCGACAACCCTAGCATACCGGTAACACCCAATCTTCATACAAATGAAAATTATCGTTCTATTTGAAGATGAAGAAAATGATGTAAGTATGTTAATAAAAATGGGATCTTAGACATTAGCTTTAAGCTCCGCCTAGAAGGATAACCTTGTTGTTGATAGTCTTAATTTATTTTTAATATCCCTCCGGTACATATATTATAATACATACCATAACACCATTTTCCTGTCAGGGTAAGCAACTGGAACATAGCGCCTGACTTTTAATCTCGACAAATATCCTTCGCCTCTTCTACATCCATATATATCTCAACAAACTTTCTACGATTTGTTAGACTTTTTACATTTCCTTCTTTCAAAATATCATTCACTTGATTCAATCATAATGTACTGGAGAATAAAAAAGAAAAAAAAATCCAGTTTAGTAAAAGAGTTCGCCTGGTAACAATACAAACAAGCACTAGACGTATTCTAACGTTGTTGTCTCTTGACGTGCGGGTTAGTATTGCAAACACGTGCAATGATTAACCGCAAGTTACATGCCTAATCTAGTGGTTCTAGTCCGAAGGTTCTGTTAAACGGTCGAAGTCGTCAACACATGCGAATCACCATTTCAGATTTGTTGAAAGCTACCATAGTTATAATGAAATATGTAAACACATGGAAAGAAATAGCTGACAGTCTAATTAAAGAATCGTTTGCTTTTTCATTGTCTGTTTCCTATTATATTACGAATATATGTTCTTAAATACAGTAATTTGAATGAAACACGTACATTATTACCTTATTCAATCCATTGCATTTAATTTAACCTGTATAGTTAACATTAACGTCAATGATAATTTCTTTTTAAAATAGTGTATAAGTGAACTGAGTTAAAAAAATAAAGGCTCCATAACACGGTAACAGTTAATGGTACGATAAAGGCATAATGACTAGGAACTGGGGACTGGGGAGTCGGAGAGCTGGGGGCGAGTGACCGATATTCGCTTCTGGGGTGATGTCAATCTCTGTTAAACCATTATTTGCCTTATTATTGTTGAACACTAAAGCAGAACGTGAAACTGGCACGACTAATCGAAATAAAAATATGTTGAATAGTTCTTAATTGATATAAGCTGAAAAACTTTTTTAATATGACATATTGAATCGTATTTTATGAGTAGAATTACAATAATTTATTTGTATATATATAAAATAATACGTAAAATCATTAAAATAGGAAAGGTTCTGTGAATGGCATGCCATCTTTTATTTTAATATCATAGCTGTCCTCAGTGTCATAGCTGTCCATCTGCATGAAAATTTTCACTTTCTTTCTGAGCTTGAACTATCCCTCCGGGTTAGTAACACCAAAAGATTCTGGTATACCAATGTACCACACCTCATGTTTCACATCATCTTTGCTGTTTACTTGGCTCGACTTTTGGACAATCTTTCTGGCTCAATCAAATATGTTTTGCCCTTATCGATATTAAAGTAGAAACTAAAGGAGCATAATTTATCTTATAATTTTCCTCTTCCTTAACTCTGATACGATTCTCATCCTTATCCTTTTTCAATGAGATGTATCTATTATTTCTTTTTTATTAGGTTTCGAATATTGAATGCATACGCTTTTTTAAGAAGATTGTAATGGATAGCAATAATAATTACGAAACAAAAGCTGTCTGATTCGAAAAAAATACTCTAAAGTGATAAATCCGCCAAATGTATTTGCATTATGTTAAATAAGTAAATTACACGTTATTCACCTGATGAGGTGTGCACCTTGAAACCGGCAGGGTTATACCGTTATATAAAGTGGAATAAACACTGTTGGACTAAATGAATTACAATAAATAAATTATATGTTGTCTATTATTACAATAAATAAATTATATGTTGAATTACAATAAATAAATTATATGTTGTCTGATGAGGTGTGCACCTTGAAACCGGCCGGGTTATACCGTTATATAAAGTGGAATAAACACTGTTGGAATAAATGAATTACAATAAATAAATTATATGTTGTCTATTATTATAAGTTCGTGTTTCACGGATAGATCACTTTGATAAATCGAGATCGAAACTAGCACACTACCGCGTACAATCATTTTTAAAGATGTTGCGATTAATATATTGGCAAAAACTGTTCTAAGGGCCCCTTTGACGTTGTTCTCTGTAGTAACACGCAATATTGGGAATGCAAAATCTTAAAAAATACTCACAAGAATGTACATTTTTATATTTATCATTTTATAAGAGTTATTTATTTATTAAGAGTTATTTATTTATTAAGAGTTATTTATTATTAGTTATTTATTTATATGTAAAAAAAAACACTTTCTGTATTTTTTTTTAGAACATGTACGTTATTTTCGATTAGGTGATGGGAGACATTTTGCATACCAACGCACCACATCTCATTTTACACATTTTCATTATTAATTATTCCGATTAACTCGGTGCAACTGTGAAACGAACTTCCAAGATGTATCAGATGTGCAACATCTTCATTTATGTTCAAGACATCATTGAAAAAAAAAACTACATTACTCAGATAAACTTACACCGTAATTTTCATTGTTTCTCTTACTTATCCGTGAACGAATTCCTTGCTTCTAGTTCTATCATTACTGTTAAAAAAATTGACATTTTTTTTACTTGAATCTAAACTTTTTTTTTTGTGAAATCTGTTATGGATTAAACCAGTTGGATGTTTCTAAGATGAACTGGTTGATTAGAAGAAATTGCCGTTTACCAAAATGTCTACTAGATATACCGTGTATAACTATGTACATAAAAAAATTAAGTTAAAAACTTTTTAAACACTTCATTTTGAATGGGGACCGATAATAATTGTCTGAGCGCATCAAAATAAATGTTCACACCTAAACAAAGAAGGGGCTGAGGGATTATAGAACACCCGTAACACGGGATGGGGAGTATTGTAGAACACCCATAACAGCGCTAACTCTTTGTGTTCCCAACAACCGGGGTAACTCATTACCGTGTATGTGTGTGTGTGTGTGTATAAATATATAATATTTTTCATAATTCACAATGTGCTACAATTTTCCTGTTTATTGCGTTCAAATGCGGGCGAACAATGTACGATTGTTTCCTTTATCTGGCCGTGGTTTTCTGCAAATGAGTACCTTCACCGTCTTTTCACAACACAAATGTGCAGAAGTCACGCCACGTTGTAGGTTGTTGTAAGTTCCCGTTTGGTGGCAAAATGATATACAATACTTCTCCCCCTGCACAACTCATAGTTTTGGTATATGTATTTGACATAAATATGGTCAACAATTCAAACGTTTTGTGTGATAAACGATTGAGGGGGAGAGGAGCGAGTTAAAAGTTTTTCAATTAATAAAATAATTATATTTTTTTTCAGATTTTTTTATAATTTATTAAACACTTTCGTGCAAATACATCTGACTTGTTTTTGCTTCAAAGCAATTGACTCCAATGTATCAGCTATTGTTTCTTATTATTATCGGTATACATGGCCGTGTCTTTTAAGTAAATAAATAAAAATAATATTCGAGAAAAACTAACACAAATTATAATGAAAGATTCTCACGGACAATAGGAGATCGGAAATGGGAATGGTGTGAGTGATAAGGACGAAGAATATTTTAAGATAATAATTCTTCAGTTTATGTTATTTTAATATCCACAATGCAGCATTAACAAATATCCACAATGCAGCATTAACAAATATCCACAATGCAGCATTAACAAATATCCACAATACAGCATTAACAAATAAAAAATCATTTGAAACAAAATGTGAACTGAAGAGTACAAGAACATTTTTATTCCATTAGTCCAACTTTTTGTGGATATAGAAAACCACTTCACTAGACAAGGTTTCTGACGAAGCAATTTTCATACATATATTTCCTAAATACTTAGTACCTTTCATACTCTATATTCATATAATCATAAATTCCACGTTATCATACACACACACACACTATTCTAACTGCATCGCAGTCTCAAAAGCCACATCCAAGTTGTAAATTTTTACAGTCCATTTTTGGTCATCTTCGAAAAAAAGTAGTAGTTTTAATTGTAATCTAAGACGAATTTCGTGACTTAGTGGGTAAGACGCCTGCCTGACTGTTTATTGACCCAGGAGTTACGAGTTTGATTCCCTTAGGAACTCAATTTAGTTTTAAAATGCTTTCAATTTTATTTTTACTTAATGAATATTTAACATAATTCTGATTGTAATTTATTTTTAACAAACACTGTTTATTCCACTTTTTTATGACGGTATAACCCTACCGGTTTCAAGGCTTTCACCTCATCTTCAGGGGAGCGCAAACAAGACTAAATGCTGTTCGGACTGGTACCGATATAGACACTTCAACGGTTGGAGGCGGGAGGGGTGAGGGGAAGGCTAGGTATTATTTCGGCCAAGAGCGGGGAGATTTTGGGGAAATAACTATTCAACAGATGCTCTGATCTGTATATTGACTTAGAAATTTCTAGGGCCTCCAATCTGTCCAATCTATTTCCGTTGTCGCTAATATGTAAGAATTTGGCATCATTGATAGAAAAAGTATGATTCTCACGGTGACAATGATTAGCCATTTCAGAATAAATTAGAGGATTTGTTAAGGCAGATTGGTGTTCACGAAATCTCTTTTCAAAAGATCTTCCTGTCTTTCCTATATAGAAATTATCACAGTCAGCACATAAAAGTTTATACACACCGCTGTTGTTAAGTATTCCATTTTTGCCTTTCCCATTAAATAAGAGTTTCCGGAGATTGAAGTTAGTGTAAAAAGCTGGCTTTATGTGACTTGGAATATTTTTGGTTATTTCATTTGATATATTTTTTATAAATAGGACTTTGCTCCATTTATAGGTATGCTTATAGGTGTCGTTAAATATATAATCTTTTATGAGTTTCTTTTTTGTTTTGTTTTTTAAAAGTGAATCAATGAGGCTTCCAGGATAGCCATTATTTGTAGCAATTTTTTTGATGGTTATTAATTCCTTTTTAAAATTGTCGTCGGTTAATGGGACACTGAGCAATCTATGAAGCATACTTCAAATTCTTACATATTAGCGACAACGGAAATAGATTGGACAGATTGGAGGCCCTAGAAATTTCTAAGTCAATATACAGATCAGAGCATCTGTTGAATAGTTATTTCTCCAAAATCTCCCCGCTCTTGGCCGAAATAATACCTAGCCTTCCCCTCACCCCTCCCGCCTCCAACCGTTGAAGTGTCTATATCGGTACCAGTCCGAACAGCATTTAGTCTTGTTTGCGCTCCCCTGAAGATGAGGTGAAAGCCTTGAAACCGGTAGGGTTATACCGTCATAAAAAAGTGGAATAAACAGTGTTTGTTAAAAATAAATTACAATGTCTTTAAACCTCCACAACGTTAATGCCTTAACTATAAACAACATAATTCTGATTGGTTGAAACAGATTATCACATGGCAATAAACCTGCCAGAGTTTACTCTATACAACAAAGTGTAATATGATGCAAATTATAATCTTAAGACTTATTATTAAATGTTATAAATATAAATAAATTATATTTTCATTATTACAAACTTATAAATATAAATTAAAATAAAAACATTTTTTCTCGCAATAATAAATAAACGGAGCAGTCATATATTTCATCTGCATCCTCCCGCCTTCAAAAAATAAATATACAAAATTCACTGATGCATGATACCTTATCATTTAGGTTTTTCTCCATTCCGTTTTCCTGTCTGGACTCTGGACTCGGACCATCCGCCCGCTATCACCGCACAATGGCTGAGTGAATGATGGCGTATTATTCAGCCTCCGCCGCGGGCCGGTCCAGGCTGTCCGGCCCAGCCTTCTTCCGGTTTGCGAAGGCTACATCTGCGATTCCGCTTGGGCTACGTCCGCGCATTTCCCAAATGACTATTTCCCCCTGCCTAACCGGATATCATTATTTTTATACGAGCGATGCATGATGAGACTCGATTAGTTTTTTAATCATTGAAAAATATGCTGATCAAATAACTAGCGTTTTTTATGTTCAAACGTCTTCTTACTGTACTACCATATTTTAATGATTTTTAATGGATTCTATTTAATCAGATGAGAAGATACATTGAGAGACTTGTGATCAGTAGGAAAAAAGAAGCGTCTATCACTAGGCGGATCGTCAATCAATGTACAGACCTAATAATGAATGGACCCAACTACTCCTCCGAGAGTGCAGTAGAAATGCTACTGACCGCGAGACATGGAGGCGTTATTTCTGAAGGGTAGTAAATGAGGATCATTATTTCTGAAGGGTAGGAAATTTTCAACTGCTTTATGGAGAATATATCGAATTAAAAGACAATTACTCTGCTAAAATTTGGTAGCAATCTTTAAGGAGGTAAAGCTAAAGCTAACCTAAGATGCAGTTGTCTGGTTTAACCCTTTGAACTCCAGATTTTTTTTTGTATGACATACCAACAACTCCAGGGTATTTTTTTGAAATTTTACTATAAAATGATAGGTTTTAGAAATAATTTATTAAAAAAAAAATTAATAAGGTTTCATGCAATTTTTTTATTCAAACTATTAGATAAATGTTTAAATGAGTTTATTTTGATAAAAAAAATAACAATTCAACATTATTTTTTAGTTTTATAATCTTTCAAAGTATGATATCTGAGGAAACAATCCCCTAAATGCATCCTAGGTTTTCCAGGACAGGTGTCGCAAAACTCATATGTTTCATGTCGTTTGCCCATTTTGCCTCTATTTGAGCAGACCACACAGTCCTTCTTCTTTCCCTTCTGCAAAACATGAAGTTTACCATCTAGTCGTACATCAAAAGTAGAAGTTGATGGCCTACTTCGCAGCTCCCGAAAGTCTCCTACCAACTGATCAACTAAATTCTTGACAAATTTCAAATGAGTTAGTGGTTTTTCATTATTTTTCAATTTTATATTCTTGTAGAGGATGTATGCATTGATTGAGCAAATTTCCATTCCCCAGAAAAAAAGTTTTCTCCACCATTTTAATGACTTCCTGAGAGAGAACAATATGTGGAAGCATACTGGTCGGCACGGTCTACTCCACCCATAGATTTGGTGTAGTTTCGTACTACATTTGGTTTTTCTGTAACTAATTGAACACCTCCCTTCCCTGTTCTGGAAACAGACGACATGCCAGCAGAATCACCAGTACTCAGCATTGTAATTATTATTTTATCCTTCCATGCCAAAAGCATTGTTTTTCTTTTTCTTACAGCCAAAACTTTTTTATTGCCAAACTTTGGTTTTTTTATGGTGATCGGAATGCCTTTTCTGTTGGTCTGTATCGTCCCAGTTAAATGACATTTCATCTTCAATAGTGCTTCAGCAAGTGGAAGACTTGTGTAGTACCTGTCTGTAAACAAGTGGTATCCTTGTGCATGGGGTACCTTCTCCAAAATTTTTCTGAACAAGTAGATGGGTATTCTCGAACTCACAGGCAAATCTGGGCTTGGTAAATTCTCTGTAGTAATACTACCGTAATAGGGAAGAATACTGTACACATATGATGTTTCAGAATCCGCCAAAACGTAAATGCGTATTCCCCATTTAGTAGGCTTCTTTGGATTGTAAGTGATGAAGCATATTCTTCCTTTGAATTTCACTACTGATTCGTCAACACAGATATTTTTGTTGGGTATGAAATAGTCAGCAAATTTTTTATTTATATATTCTAAAAAATTACTGACTTTCTGAATCCGTGTTCTTAAATCACTATGGCCAGTTTCTTGTGTATTCAAGTGTAACATCCAGAATATTTGATGAAATCGAGATCTCGTGAAAATATTTGCAAAGAATGGGACTCTGGAATTATCTCTAGTAGACCAATATTCTTGCATATTGGCAAGTGGCATTGTTCCCATATTTAAAATGACCCCAATGAATGCCCAAAATTCATCTTTTTGTACATCACGCCAATTTTGCCAAATAGAATTTGCAGTTAGAACTTTTGATTGAAGTTTGACTTTTGCATATGCATTTGTTTCCCGTATTATCTCCGTTACAATTTCTTCCGTGAAAAATAATTTGAAAAATTGACTTGGTTCTTTGATTGTTAAAGGAACATTTGGTCCGACATTCTGAGCTCCGATGTCAAAATTTATAATGTCAGGAGAATCCACCGTATTGGATATATCAATCCATTCATCGTCTTGTGAATCTTGAGCGCTTGTAGTACTTGAAGAACTATCTGATGATAGAAGAGGACCAACTCTGCGTTTTTTATGACCAATGTACTCTGATTCATCACTAGAGGTCTGAATATTGATGTTACTATCACAACTTTCATCACTATATACATTTAAAATAAATTCGTCTTCACTTTCACTCAGTTGCGATTTTTCCATTATTTTAGAGGGTAAAAAAAAAAACTTGTGTAATCTCAACGGTGTAAAAGGGTGCGTACTGATTATTTTTCAACCGAAACACGTCTAAACAGTAGAACAGTTGTTGTGAAACTAATGTAACATGTTTATACCTGCTCCTGGGTGTCCCGAGATGTTTGTTTATGTAAACAATACAACCATAAAAAATGGCGACATATAGTCGCCTCTGGAGTTATTAAAATAATTACCATGGCGACTATATGTCGCCTCTGGAGTTAAAAGGGTTAAAACAGCGATAATTCTCGATTTGAAAAGTTATGTTATAACTTACAATATGTATCCATCTAAGGAAGGTAAATATGAGAGTTGAACGATTATCTTGAATCGTCCACAAAGCAGACAATCAATCATATAAGGCAGTGGTCTCCAACCCCCGGGCCGCGGCCCAGTACCGGGCCGTGGACCAAATGGTACTGGGCCGCGCAAGGGCCTGCTTAAAAATCAAAATTACTTTTGAAAAATCGAACATACCCAATAAAACTTAATTATAGCTTAAAATAATTATTCCGTTGAAAACCCCTTCACGCTCAGTTACCACCGACCTTCCGACAATACCTGTTCGAGACAACAACTCTGCCGGTGTTCTGGATTAGAGTCATCCCTATTGCCATTTCCGACATCCTATCTATGTGAAGCGGGGTTTTCTGCAGTGACAGCAACCAAAACAAAACAAAGAAATAAACTGGACATAAGCAAGACATTTCGGGTGTCACAATCTCCTATTACCCCAGATCGAAACATCTCGTTTCAATGAAGCAAGCTCAGGGTTCTCATTGATTTAGCATTAAGTTAAAATATTAAATCTGTTTTTATTCATTTTTAAGGGGTAACTGTATTTTATTTTGAAGGCATGTTTAAACACGATTCAATTAAAAATATTAAATCAAAACACATAAAACTTCAACGTCAAAACTTTTAAAGAAAATAGATAAATAACTTTCAAGTTAATATATCTGTAAGATATCAGAATAACATTAAAATCCCGATATTAAACCCTAAGCATTCTCAAAATTATTTTCTCTATCTTGGAAAAAAATACTTTCAACCTTCCGTTGAACCTTAAAAATATTGAAAATACCCATCAATCCAAAAGAAAATTTAAAAATTATCTGAAACTTAATAATCCTTCATTGTTATTATATATTTTTTCTTCATTTTTCCCACAAACCTTGTGTTTTCTCTACTATTATTTGTCACTATAACTTATGTACCACAGTTGTAAATTTTATTATTATGCTCGTATATTGTACAAATATATTGTTATTAAATTCAAAAAAAAAAAAACTACATTCAATGTGTCCCCACTCCCCCCCCCCAGTGGGCCGCGGTAAAATTATGAAACGTTGACCGGTCCGCGGCGACAAAAAGGTTGGGGACCACTGATATAAGGGAGAATAAGTCTTTAGGATTTATCGTCATCTAAGACAAAATACAGATGGACAATGTCATATTGTTTCGTGAATTGTAATTTTTTACCAACTTTTTTGCGTATCAGATTATTAAATGAAAATGTTTCAATTTTTTTCAACAACCAAAGAGGAATAAATTTAAAAAATAATAAATTATTTTACACTTATCCAAAGTTATTATTTTGTTTATTTTTCGCTTTCTTTTATAAAATTTATTTTTAAAGCTTGTTTTATGTGTTTTTCATCAACGGTTCAATTTACCTTACAAATTTATTTTTTAAAGTAAGGGCTTTATTTACAAAATAATCTTTAAATTAAAGAAAAAAATATAATAATTCAACAAAATCAAATAAAAAGATTCATCATAATAATAAAAAATTATAATAATACAATGCATTAGGAAGTACACAAGACAAAATTATTACAAAACAGTAACAATATACGAGTAAACAGTTGATAATACGATACAGGGCCTTTTCGAGTCAGCTGGCGGCATACCTAACTCACCACATCAGTTTGACATTAATGCGAAAAGAATACTAGGGTACAAATTCAAAACTTCAATTCAAAGCATACTTTTATAGCTTAACAGACCATGGTAAAATGTCTTATGAGATTGAGGTGACTATATGAGTCTTCAAGTAACAAAACTAAAAATAACGTGACTTACGTACGATTTTTGAAAAAAAAATGTAATTTAGGGACAAAAAAATTCGTTTTCAATCCTTGAATAATGATGGTGGAAGATATCTCAGATTATGGTATTTATCACGAACGGAGAGTACTGATAGGATACAAAGTCAATGGGGCATAAAAAAATAAACTTGAAACGGACTGCATCCAAATTTATTAAGATGATTTTCCGTAACAATATTTCAGCAACAACTTTGATGTATGGATGTGAAACGTGGATGTTTAAAAATATTGCAAAGAGCCGAATAAATGCAATAGAAATGCGTCAACTTAGAACACATGGTGTGACAATGTATGATAGAATATGGAATAAAGTGATTAGGAATAAAGTAAACTTGAGGATGATGTGTTGAAAACGATGAAAAAGAGCACTCTGAGATGGTTTGGGCACGTTCAACGAATGAATATAGAAAGACTAATAAAACAAATATAGTTAAAATATGAATGGAAGGCGTGGTAGAGGGAGATCAAGAAAAGTATGGTTGGATCAAGTAAACGATATTTTGAAAGAAGGAAATGTAAAAATTAAGAGAAATCGTAGAAGTTGTAGGAAAAGGTTTATGGATGTAGAAGTGGCGTAATATGTGTGTCGAGATAGGAAAGTTTGGCGCTAGGCCTTCTCTACCTTCCCCATCAGGGAAGTGGCGTATTATTATGTATGTATGTATTACACGACACATATTCCACTCCGACATCACTTTGCCACATTCATTTTTCACGAAACAAGGCATTCTCCCAAAATCATCAATCCACACTTACAAGAAACTCATAACTCATTTTTTAAATGGTTTGTATATGTCAATATATGAATTATAAATATTTCATGAAAAAAAGACAATAATTGGAAATTTATATTGTATATCAAATGATAAAATGTTTAGAAGAGTTTCTTCTGAAATGTATCTAGAGTGGGTTTGGAAACTCAATTCAGTTTCATATTCCACTTATAATTTTCCGTAATGATGCAAAAACGACCCAAACTACTTATTACTTGTTGTGGATAATTGGCGGAATATCTCACCGCTTTGTATGGACCAAAAATATTTGAAGAAGTGAAAATACCCATTTGACGACATTGATATTGTTACACTTACAAGACTGATCTATGCTTTTTCGATATTTCATATTAACCAAAAAAGATGTGGTTTGTGGGTTGGGTCCTTTTCCCATCATTACGATTATCGTATGTAATTATTGTATACTACTTAAAATTAATTCTGTATAATTACCAGAATATTATATCCACCTAGCGGGAATCCCTAGAAGCTTTATGTCTGTGATGTCACTTCCCCTAAACAGATTTTATGAGCGTTGAAATATTATCGTTCTTACGGTAACATAATTCAGCCCAAGCCGACCAAGTTGAACATAATGTGTACAAATTAAAACACAATTTAAATTAAATGCCTCTCTCTTCTGTGGTATAAACCAAAATGATTTAACACAGTATACAGGAACTGTTTGTGGGAGCTCTTACAAAAGTTCCCATTTTCGTAAAATATCACATTATTAGGGAACATTATAGGAATTTTTATTTCGTTTTTCCTAGAATTAGAAATTTTCTTAGAATAAAATTTTTAAATGAGGTATACTAATATGAAATAAAGGAAATATACAGTTCTCTGGCAAAACTTAATTTGAAATGTAGTGGAAAGTATTGCCTCATCGTGTTATTCGTATTCCGGAAGTGTGATAGATCAAACATGTGTTAAAATGGAGGTCGCAAACAAACATAAGGCCGCCATTATGTCCTTTTTGTAAAGAGCCTTCACGGAAGTGCAGTTAAGCTCATTAACCGTTACCGCGTCCAGTTCAGTTCAGTTCAATCTCATCGCACCCACGCTCTTATGGGGCACAAATAGTCTAACGGTTAGCGTTTAAACTAAACAAAGGAACGCTCCAGTTTCGATTCCTGTCAGATTCACTTAATGACTCGTTTTACTCTTAGATCATTTTACATCTGAATTTTAAGAATCCAGATGGTGCTCTTGTAAGTCTTTCAACCTACCTCATTTCTTTAATATAGTTAAGAAACGCTCTTCCAGTGACCGTAATGGTCAAGAAACAGCGCCATACCAAATTATCTAAGAAAATATACGAGTAAGTTCCCATCCAACGCGATCAACATACTCGTAAAATCTCTATTTATTATGAGCGTGATGACGTGACGAAAAATGAACTGTCTGAAGGGACTCCTCCACCAGTGACTAACACACCTACCATAAATGAGAAAAGAATCACATCGATGGCGGACTTAAGTTTCAACGTCACAAGAGAAAATGACATATAGCAAAATAAATGTACTTATAAAGCAATTTGTGGCGTCGAGTTCAGTAACAATCCAGGGAATTGCCAATACTTTCGGGTCTGTTATTATTGACACAATTTTCATCGCAGTACTACAAAATGTGATCTGCGGATAATCAGATGGTCGACAAAATTAGTCCGAAGATCTACCGATGAAAAGTTGAATGGAGATCTGTTCAGAAGTTATTAACTCGATTTTCATCGCAGTACTACTAAATTTGATTTTCTTTTTAATCCAGGTAACCGCCAAAAAATCAACAGAGTGAAGAGACACCGCACCTAAAAAAGGAGATTAAATTTAACAGACTTCCAGGCATTGCGCACGTTGAACAGTCTTTCACAGTGTAGTAAATTGTTTGGACTTTATCGCGTATGTAAACGGGAATGTTGATCATTATATCACTGATCATATCACTTGGACTAGTTTCGAGCATGCGGAGGGCACAAATTCTCTCTATATCGATCGCTTGCCGTGTTCATTTTTTTGGGATTGGGTGTCCGTGGCCTTTTAATAACTTTTTGATAATCGAAGTATAAATTTTAATGGAAGAAAGTGATCATATCTGCGCCCCAGATATTTTCATTCATCATCAATTACTCCATCTCAAGTCGAATGTGTAAGTTTTCTTCTAACCAAAACTACGCAATCTAATGGATGCAGGTGCAACCTTCTTATACTTACTTAAAAAAATTATCTTTCAAAACGGGGAGTTGTATTCATGATGAAAGGCGCCATTGAAGAAAATCTGATTTCGCCAAACCAACCAGAAAGGCGTTAAACAAGTCCTTAGTAAAAAGTAAACTTGAACCCTAAAGATTTAAGACAAATCCGACCTTTAAATAAATCAAGGGCATTCGAACCCACAACAATCAACTACACTTGCTTTCTTCTTCAAAAAGTGGTGTTGTTATAGTTATACATTTAACGCTTGAAAAATAAATAAAAAATTGTGTAGAGATGATATAACTTGATTTATTTAAGACGAGAAATAAGTTCGCCGAAATGTTTCCTCAACGCTCTCCAGTACATAATTCAAGAAGAATCCTCTACCTTGTTACACGGCGCATTGATTTCGCTAAGGGCTGTGCGAACATACGCGTTATTCGTTAAAAATGATTGATTAGATTTCTGTGGTAATATTTCAAAATGACGCCGCAACTTTTGAACGCGAAGGAGGCGAAAATCAAAAGGGCAAAAAATTGGTCCGTAATTTTCCCGTCTGGCATCGCATATGTTGCGGTATAAGGTGGGTACATTTTTTATTCAGATTTATTGATATAAATGATCACGATAAACTTTTTTTTGCTTAGTTTTGTGTAAATATATAGGTGCGGTAAAACAGTGTTCAGATGAAAAAGAGAATAAACGTTAATATTTTTTGACTCGTTAATCTTCCAGGATTCGTAGCAGAAATACTACATTAAATATGACTTGTCTGGAATATACCTATATTTCTTTCAAATAATGTTTTTCCAATCATTCATTTTAGAAATAAATAATTTATGAATAGTTTCGTACGTATCTTAATTGATTATTCGGAGATATTGAAGAGCGTGGTCGGGAGACAATGCTGTCTTTGGTCCAGTTATTTGATCCCCGAGCAGCGCTTCTCCCTTCAAATAACTTAAACATATATTTCGTTTAATATTGAAGAGTATAAAGATATCTGTGAATTTGGGCATATCTACTCGTATGGTACTCATATATAACGTTTGTACGGTTCTCATCAGCATATCCACGTTGTTAAAATGGGCATATTAAAGATAGCTGGGAAATAAAATTATCATTGGTACCATTATTTTATAATACTTTCTTGGCACATAGGCCAATACAAGTTGATTGCTACACGGTGATCTCTTGCGACCAACCAGAAAGTTGTAAAAGACGCCTAAAAAATGGGGCACCGGAATCAACCCCATGGATTGAAATATTATCATTTTACTGATAAAAAGCCATTGAGATCATTATCCGGGTCTTCGAGTTAAAACCTCCATAACCATTATTTACGTAACTTGTAGTTCATCGTCATACGTATAAGCAATAGTACCGTACTCATAAACATATGAATAACCTTGTCGATATAGTCGATTGAGATATTTTTATGTTCAGGGAACCCTCGAGTAATGAACCAGAAGCTATCCACACTGTTCAGGCAATTCAACCATAACTTAAGTAGCCTGAGCACTACTGCTACCAGAGAAATAAAACTACCAGGAAGCATGTAATAATTTAAGCCTTATTTCTTCCCCCGTATTGTCTTAATTTTCACCCTTATGTTTCTGTTTGGAAATTAATTGCTTCCAAAACATTTCTTCGGCGTCTCCTTCCTCTTCGACTTCTTTGTCTCCTTTCAAGACATCCCCTAATATAACACCAAATATTTTATGAGAGGTTTCCCCCATTATTTCAATCTTCTTCCAGTTGTTAGACATATGTACGAGTGCGTAAGATGCACGTTCTGCTGATATACTTAAAGACAAACGATCTCCAGTTATTTCCCAGTTCAATGAAATACGGAATTTAAATTGATGAGTTTCTGTAAGTAAACTTTCATCACCGCATCAAATTTACCAAAAATTTACGTCATACTTATTTCATATTATGAAAATATTGCTTCTTTTTGCAAAGAAATTTTTCACATGTGAAAAACAGAACATTTTTGTTTTGTTTTTACTGTTCAGTAAGCAATGTTTCTTGTCCTTGTGACTAATTTACTATTATTTTTATACATTTCTTAAACATAACCACTAAATTCTCAAATAGAAAAAATAATAGAAGCAAGTATTTGAGTAAATAATGTTTACTAACTGAATCATTTCAATAATAAGAAATGACGATATTAGAAATGAAAGTGGATTGAAAGAAGATGCAGTACTGAAGATGAAGAAAGGAGAATTTAAACAGTTCAGCAACGGGGAAAGAATATATTATGAAATTTAAAAACAAATGCATGAATGTACAATAAAAGGTACAAAAAGTTTGGAAAAAGAAAAACGTAACACGACCAACTGAATCTGAAAAGAAGATGAGTGGAAAGCCTTCGTAATATGAAAGTTTACTTAACGAAATATAACGAAAGATAAATAGAATAAAATGTTTTTTTTTCTCCCTATCTTCGCCAATATGGAAATGATGATTAATGGCAATTGAACCCATACAAAGTTTATTACATGTACAAAGGTACAATGGTTAACTACTTTATTCCTAATTCATGAGTAACTCTAATATAAACTCTCACTGCTCTCTGAATACAATTGGGGCCTTCTGATGTACTAGCCAGGGGTCTCCAAACTTTTTAGCCTGAGGGCCACACTGACTCCTCCACCAAGTCCCAAGGGCCAAGGCCTAGCTAGCTCATCATACCAACATACTGTAGTTTTGAATTCCTCGCCAATTTTCGTATTGGGACTTGCCGGTAGGTGAAATATCTATCGCGCAGGGTGCGGTGGTGGACTCCGCTCCGTTCGCAATTACTATTATTATTTTGTATGATTTACTTACATCGTAAATTTTACAATGTAATCAAAATAAACTATGACGGGCCGGATACCGGGCATATTCCGGGCCGAATACCAGGCCATAGTTTGGAAACCCCTGTAATAGACAATGGATTAATTAATGTCAAATACTGATGTAAGTGAGAATAAAGAAATTAAATTGCATAAATGGATTGATATAATAAAATTGAACCATACACAGATGACCTCCGCGGTATAATGTTTAAGCCGCTTGTCTTGCGACCCGAACTTGCGGTTACAGGTTCAATTCCATTAAAATCTAACTTACTCGTATTTCCAATCTAATTTTCTGGCTGATTTTCACTTCAGATCTCTTAACCATCGTTCTGGTCGGTTTAAAGAGATTGCCATATATCAATAAACCGGCCAGTTTGTACTTTATTCAATGAAAGTATAATGCAATACATTAATAATTGAATTAAATATATTTAAATAAAGTTAAATGTATTAAATGATGGATAACTCCGCCATTGCCGGTTTCAAGCCCGGATGAGAAAGGAGGATGGATCATGGGTAAGGCCAGCAACCTGCCCATGATAACAATATATACGCTCACAGACCTGCTCACACAGCCTCGGACAAGGTAATGAAAAAGGTAACGACCAAAGCTAGGAAAAGGACTACGATTCGAAAAACAAACCTAGATAGACTGGCATGCTGGAACATAATGTCCTGGAGAAATCGAGACCAAGAAATTCTGCATGAATTGGAATCCCACAAAATCGACATCTGTGGAATATCAGAAACCAAGAAGAAAGGACAAGAAACTGTAAAATTATATTCTTATATACAGCGGAAAAGAAAAGAGTTACAGGGCACACTCGGGAGTCGGACTACTGCTTAGAGATAACTATGAAGATCACATTGAGCATATACTATAGATTATATAAACCACCGCCTCCTAAAAGTCACTGTTAAGCTAAAAAACTCGAAATTCCACCTCATAAGCACCTATGCCCCAGATATTTCCAGACCAAGGGAAGAGACCAAAGAGTTCTACGTACAACTCCAGACAACCATAGACAACATACCAACACAGGAAGAAATCATCATATTGGGGGACTTAAATGCTAGAATAGGCAACCAAAAGCTAGGCGGAATCAAACAAATCTACAATGAGCCAACCTTAAATGACAACGGAGAAAAATTAATAGACTTTGGTGCCAGAAACGAAATGAGGATTAATAACACCTTCTTCCCTCATAAAAAAAACAACACAAATATACGTTTGTCAACTCACGAGGCGAGAAGTCCATCATCAACTTTATCATAACTAATAGATCTATCAAACCATCCCAGATCATCGACGTGAGAGCACTGACATCTGCAAATGTTGGAACTGACCACCACCTTGTTCTCTGTAAGCTGAGTATTGAAAGACCAAAAAGAATTCGCAAACCTCCAAAGATAATCAGCAAACTCAATATAGAATCCATTGGCGATAACAACACTCGTCTACTATATCAAAATTGATTGTCCCAAAATCTTATTCACAATCCAATACTAGATTCCGATGATGTTAATCAAGCATGGAAAAAGATAAAATCAGATATTGACAAAGCTGCCACGGAGGCTCTAGGAAAAAGAAACATAAATGTCAATGCGAAGAAAAACACCGAACCATGGTTTAATGACGATGTACGACAACTCGCAGAGGATAAAAAGAAAAGTTACTTGACTTATAGAAGCAACCCATCTAGAGAAGAATACGCCAAATATGTAACTGTTCGAAACAGGGTAAACTCCAAAATCAGAAAGATAAAAGAAGAATATTGGAGAAAGTTCACCAAAAATATGGAGCGTGATCTCTATGGCGCCCAAAAGAAAGTATGGAAGATGCTAAGAGATAAAAAGAAACCAATTAATGAATACGCTCAAACTAACAAGATTTCTATAGCGGAATGGGAAAAATATTTTAGAGACCTGTTTAACAACACATCTCCACCAGCAACCCCAGATATAATAATTAACGAACCCACGACATTGGAGGAGAGTGAAATTAGACAAGGAATGAAAAGACTCAAAAATAGAAAAGCTCCTGGAAGTGATAATATTCCAAACGAACTCATAACATATGGCGGGGAAGAACTAAATAAACTTTACAACTTGATCCTTGAAACTACAACAATACCAGATGAATGGAGAGCCAGTATAACGATTCCCATCTTTAAAAAAGGACAAAAATCTGATCCTGGTAACTATAGAGGAGTATCTCTTTTAAGCGCATTTCTCAAGCTCTTTACCAACATCCTAAGAGTAAAATTAGAACAACAAATTGAAAATAGAGATGAACAACAAGGATTCCGAAGAAACAGATCTACTACAGATGCTATATTCATACTGCGGCAAATTAAAGAAAAGTCTTTGGAATACAACAAGACTGCTTACCTTGCTTTTATCGATCTGACCAAGGCCTTTGATAAAATCCAACTAGAAGATGTAATAAGCATTTTGCTCGAAAGGAACGTGTCACCCTCCATCACCAAAACCATTAGAGACATAAACCTAAATAGCTCCACAAGAATTCGCGTAGACGGAGAACTCTAATGACGTTCCAACGCCAACCAGACTAAGACAAAGAGATAGTTTAAGCCCATTTATATTTAACTTGGTTATGGATAAAATTATAGAAGAAGTTGCCGAACTTAAACTGGGATACAAGATGGGCGACAATATGCTAAACATCATATACTATGCTGACGATGCCACCATCATAGCCGAATCAGAGGAAGACCTGCAACAAATGCTATATTGATTCCACACTGCTTCCAAAAAATACAACATGTCTATCTGCATCAGCAAGACTAAATGCATGACTCTAGCCAGAGAGCAAGTTGGGTGCAGTGTGGCGATCGACGACACACCGATTGAACAAGTAACAAAATTTAAATACTTGGGTGCTAGCATAATGTGCAATAATGACCTCTATGGCGAAGTGCTTGAAAAATCACAAAAGGCCGCAGCTATTTCCGGATGTTTAAAGAACACTATCTGGAAAAACAAGCATATGAACATCCAATGCAAGGTGAGGATATACAAGATCTGTGTCCGCCCCATAATGACATACAGCATAGAGTCCAGAGCCGACACTGTCAGAACCAAAAATCTCCTTCGAACCAGCGAAATGAAGGTACTCAGGAGTATCGCTGGCAAAACCCTTCGTGATAGAGTACGTAACACAGAAATCCGAAGGATGTGCGAAGTTGAAGATATTGTCAGATGGGGACGACAGAGAAGAAGGTTCTGGAACGAACACGCATCCAGAATGGCGGAACCATGAGCCGTAAGAATGGCCAGGGACAGTATCCCCCAAGCAAGCAGACCTCCAGGACGACCTCCCAAAAGATGATAAGACAGCTGGCAGTCGACGTCGCAAGAGGCAAACAATGATGCAGGACCATAACAGGCCAACATGCCTAAAATAAGATGAAGAAGAAGAAGATAAACTGTCAGGGCAATAAAATGAAATTCGTGAAACATATCCCTCAGTGGGCATGTAACGTTCTCTTAAGATGCTCATATGAATCCAGAGTTGAGAATACTACAAAAATATTTAAGCTTAATGGATATATCCTGAAGAAGTTTGATTTTACTAACTAATTTCAATCTACGATAATTTTATTACTTATTTCGGCACATTGCTTATGGCGGAGGAGATGATTTGAAAATATTTATATTTACTGGAGGCATTTAAGAATAGCACACATGAGGAAAGTCTCCGATAAATTAGACTGACCAAGTAAGGGATGCAACAGGGCTAACCTTAACCGCTACTCTGCAAACTGCTGAGTGTACGAGTAGACACGGATGGAGAAGAATTTCTCACTCAAGGACAACCATGACATTTACTAATAAACTTTATTTATCATATACTCGTACCTAACATTTCGTGTCGTGACAACTTCCGTGGTCCAGTTGATAAGACGTCTGTCTCCCAGCCCGTAAGTTGTGGTTTTGATTCCAGTTGGTATCTTCTGCTTGGTTAGAATACCTCTTTAACATTTTTCTGTTTGGTCATAAGAAATTGCCACATGGAAATAAATTCGCCAGGTTAATGAAATACAATAATAAATTTAAAACACATTAATCTAGCGAATTTATTGCTTTTAAAATATTTCTTCCATTCACTAAGCTTTTGTTTTAGAGTTATTTCAGGTATCCATGACTGTTTTAATTTCAAAAAATAAAAATAATACTTGAAAAAAATTAACAATATAATAACAATCTTAAGTAAAAAATCAATTAGAATGGAAATTGTGTAAGAGCTATGGGCTAGGGACATTTTAAAAGTAATAATGCTTCTTTGGTTTTTTTATATTAATAAATCGATAAGGATGAAACACATCCCATTTAACTAAGATCCTTCAAAATCGAGCCGACTGAATCACAAAAGATGATGTATGAATATTAAGTATATAAAAGACAATATAAGAAGATAGTTAAAAGAAATTTTGCATATCACTCCTTAAAATGGTACTTTTAAATACCTCAAACTACCTTTACTGTCGATACATTTTTGAAAACCATAAATATATTTCATCCACTATTCACGTATTTTTTCCATCATATTTTTGTAGATCCGGAAGAGGAAACATTTTCAACAACAATTACCACTTTACCACGTGACATGGCAGATTGTTGGGTTTACTAAACCTTTTTGGTACTTGACATTTTCTGATGCCTCTTCTAACCTATTCTATCTTTCGTCATCTGCCCAAAATAATCGGGAATTCTCGCGACGTACCATAACACACGGAATTCAATTGCTCTGGATTTTTACACAGGGGAACAATGAGTTTGATTTAGAAAAGGATACATGTGTTTTTCAAATATTTGTGTATTCAATTTTCGTTGAATATTGTACAATCTGGTGGGTTTTTGCCATGTGGTGCTCTATATCCAACCAGAAAGGTACTAAATAAGCTTTAGGGAAAACCAGACTGGAACTCTTTTTATAAAATCTCAATACCGAGGGGAATCGAACTCGCAATACCTGGATTGAAGACAAGCGCCTTACCAACTAGGTCGCAATGGTGCAAATTGGTGCGTATTCCTTTAAAACAGGTGTATTTGCTTTTCTATTCAAATATACATTTTTTATCCCTTCGCCATTCACGAGTTGACATGTTGTCGTAAATGCCATAAAATATGGCAAAACAATAAAAATATTTTTTTATTTGGCTATCAAAACATGCACAAAAGAACTTATGGCTCCTTCAGTGTCATAAAAACATTTACCCTTTTTAATTGAAACATTTTATTTTCGTCCTGAACGCTTTAATGAAAGAATAAATTTTAAATGTGTCGTAGCTTTCGCATCAATACGTTAACGTGGTGAAATTCGTTTATACTATTCGGTATGAAAAAATCCAACCCTTGATCTACTTGCACATTTTATTTTAAAATTATTATTTTTAAAACAAACCAGTCTTTCATTCGTGCAACAAAGTGTGGTTGATTCGAGCTCCACGCCGAGTTACTCACTATTCCAAAAAATCTTAGGTTTCTGGAAGAAAACGACACCGATGATTTTTCTTATGACTGAGGTGCATGGCCGCGCGGCAACGCACTGGACTTCCGTGCGGAAGGTTGTCGGTATGAACCCCGCGCTGTGATACACCCCTCGAATGACACAGGTATTTTCCGCCTAGTATTCAAGGGTATAAAGATACCTATGACTTCAGTCATATCTATTCTTTAAAAATTAAAGTGTGCTTCGATCGTCTCACTTTAGGTGTGCCATCGCATCGAATACAATGATGTGGTCGGTGAGTTTGATGGTAAGCAACGGCTCACTCGCTTTAAAAAAGAAACTCCACGGCACAGCTTCGTTTTCCTACTAAATTAAGATTAGAATGGCGATGGGACCCTCGACTACGATGCCCAGAAACGACGATGACTTATAACTGAGAATTCGACCTTGCTGTGGAACTGTTAAAATAATTCATTTCTTCTTCTTTCTATGCCGAGTCTTGACGACTGAAGTAATAAAATAAAAATGTTATGCACATTTTGTAATATAACATTAATGACTTATATAAATGAAAAATTGTCAAACCTCTTAAAGCAACTAATTATGACACAATAAATATGTTTTTTTATTGCTGTTGTGTCATAATTCCAAACCAGACAATTTATACTAAAATGTAAACTTAAAAAAAAACATCCCGAAAAAAACAACAAATAACAAAACCCTTTGTTATTTATATAAATACACACCATATAACAGTAAAATATTTGAAGTTAAGAGATTACTTTAATTTAAGATTTTAATTATAATTTATCATCAGTCAAAAAAATAAGTTTTGAATAAAAGCATAATTTCATTATATGTATTTGTAATATAAATATTATACAATACATTCATACTTGTCAATTTTATAACTCTGAAGTAATAAAATAATTGTAATCTATGATTGTGTACTGGAGTTAAGATAAAAAATAAAAAACAACTTAAATTTCTTTCAAATCCCAAGTTTAAAATCGAAATATGAAGTATTTCTCACTTAAAAAAAATACAAGAGTTGACACGGAAGAATAAATTGTTAGAACCAGGTTACTTGATATTTAGAACCAGGTTATTAAATATTAAGAGAAAAACGAAGCAAAAAACATGTTTTGTATCTAGATTATATTTTCTTAAATGGATAAAAATAGTTATGTACTCGTATTTCTCTTAAATCAATGAAATGTGACACCATCAAAATAACATAGTTGTTATAAAATAATATCAAAGACAATCCTAAAATAACAGCAAATCTATCTTTATTATACGAAATTCACTTCATCGTCATCACCATCACGAAATGTCACTATTGGGGTAGGCAGAATGAATATATCTCCACTTCATTCTATTTTGGCACACATGTTTCACTTTTGCCACATACCTCGAAATGCATTCTGTCATATTACGAGTATAATCACTTTTCACTCTTTCTTATTTAAAAAAATGATTAATTTGGTCGCACGACGTTTTCTAGGTCTGCCCAAACTTTTCGTACCTCCTATAAAATTTAAATAGATTATTTTTTCTAAATCTGTCATTTTTCTACATGACATTAATTTTTCTTTAGCACGTAACAAATGAAGATTTATATTTACAAAAATAGTTGATTGAAATACTTGGATTCATCGCTATGTAAAGAAAAGCGACATGTTCGATTTTATATTACTAAATTGTTGAAAATTGTCATTAAAAAGGATTGCATTCTAGTTTTCAATACAAAATTATTTTATTTTACAAAATATTGTACATTAAAAATGTTCTTCATTAAATATGTGTTAAATAAGGTATCAAAGTGATCACTTTGCACGACGTATAAAAATTGATCGAATTTTAGTACGACGTATAAAAATTCATCGAATCAGTTTCGTCAAGACCGATGTCACAGAAATTAGTCACAGAAAAGTTCATTGGTGAAAGTAATGTATTTGATACGCTGTAGAATCGCGGCGTTCATTGGCTTCATCTTCAATATCTCGCTGTTGTTGCACTTCCTCTGCTGTTTGTCTCTCACGATGTTGCTTCCGATAGTTACGTAAATATTCAGCGCGCCTTGCTCTTCTTTCGTTTGGATCTATTCCTAATTGTTTAACTAAACCGAAACTATGACAATATATACTTTTTTTAAGACAATACTAATATTAATTAATTATTTATCTTTTTTCTTTAACTAAAGAGTGATTACTATGATAGAACTTATTGTTATGGTGAAAGCTACATCACTTATTGACGAAGAAGGAATTGACCAAAGAAAGAACTCCTCCGGCAGTGAAAATGTGAGAAGAATAGTACGGACGACAAACTTAAAGTAACTGACAATAATAAATACACTTCATAGTAAATACACTTCAAGTGGCTTCTTGGGGTTCAAACAGTCGAGAAAGTTGCTAGTACTTTCGCAGAAAACTTCGAATTCAACAAAACTGCCCTATGATACCACTAGATTGGAGAATACGATATAATATTTATATAATATACGCTGACGAGTTCACTGTTAGGAATTAAATGTTAAAAAGCAGACTTCATTTGTTTTGTTAAGTTGCCATCAGAAATCGAGCCAGAAACCTTTAGGTGGAATACAAAATTTCTACCACTATGTGAAGACTGGAGGAAATTATAAGAACGAATTTTCGAACCAATTTCGTTCAACGGTAACAAATAATTCAATTATAGTTTTTCGATGACGAATGGTTTCTTATATTCATTTTCTTAATATTTTTACTTACAGAGTATTAACATTAAGAAAACTCAAAATGAATAAATGGTATACAGAAAGAAAAAAAATTAAACATACATACTCGTAAATATCACCACGCCTTGTCCCTTTTGGGAAAGATCTCCGTACGTTTCTGTTCCGGACACACACAGCCATTGTTTCTTTAAGATCCATATATCTCCTCATACGTGCACTTCTGTTTCCATACTTCTTACCTTTACTTACATGTTGTTTGGTGAATTAAACTTTCATTGTATCATTGAAAGGGTTAATTAGCAAGTTAAAATCTCTTTCAAACAACCAGAAAGTTGTTAAATAAGACTAAAGGGAAACAAGACTGGAACCTTTTTATACATATCTTAGTTCTTTAGCGTTATACTTAACTTGATACGTCGTGATGATTTTGATATGTCTTGTATTTAAAATAAATACAAAACTCAGGAATGTGGATAAAAGTGAGAGTGAATAATCAATGAACGGTCGAGTTAATAATACTCTTTATTTGTCGTAGGTATTTTATAGTTGTGAGTGAATGCGCCCGCGATATATACTTTGTCTCACTCCTGCGCGTGCCCTAGTATAGCGGGTAGGATATTTATTTGCCGAGACGGCGAGACAAAGCGATGCGCTCTCCCTCTATCGTGGAATGCCGCGTAAATATATTTGCGAGTACACATTGTTGACGTTTCTGGCATGTGACAATTGTAGATGTCCAGAGGTTGATTCATCGGTCGTTGACCCTGTATGTTTGACAATTTATTTTGACAACAAATTATGTTTGACAATTATTTATTTAGGGACGTAGGTATCCTACAGTTCCAACGATAACCGAATCTGAAACCTCCGGATTATAAAACACACGCCTTACCAACCAGGTCACAAAGTCATCAACGGAGTTTAAATTTCTCCAGCTATCAACTTCTATTTTCTTCTTTGTCTACCGATATCTCACTCTACATTAATAATTTAATGTTTCGAAATACGAAATAAACAAAAACAGAAAAAAGCGTAAGATATTCATATAAAAACCATTAAAGTATAAGGGGGTCACTGAAAGACTGAAGGGTTTGAAAAAGTCATAACTTGTTCATTTTCAATATTTTTTTATTTTACAGGTTATAGAGTTTTACTACCTCAAGATACTCAGCAGCGCCTGCAGTACGCCATTTGATTTCAACACCTAGCCAAAGATAATAACAACTTTTTGAACAACTTGATAATGAGTGATGAGGCCCATTTTCATTTGAACGGGTACATCAACAATCAAAACTGCAGATTTTGGGGTACTGAGAATCCCAGGAAATTACATCAGCATCAATTGCATCCCCAAAAATGCACTGTTTGGTGCGGTGTTATGGCTGAAAGAGTTATCGGCCCATATTTCTTTGAAAATAAGGAAGGTCAGACAAAAAGAATCAACGGGGCCCCGTATAGGATAATGTTTGTTTTTTTTTTTACACCCAGCGGTCGAAAATAATCAGTAGGTATGGTTTCAATAGGATGGAGCTACTACGCAAACTGCCAAGGCGACGATGACAGTGGGCACAGTACAGCGATGCACATCCTTCAGCCTTTCATGGACCACTCTATATAAACAAGTATAAATATTATTACAACAGTGTTCCACTATTGGAAATTGAACCAAAATTATCCTTAACTAAGCTCCTTTTCTCGTCCCGAGACAACGTCTAACGTCCAACGGAGAACGTCCGTAGTCTAGTTGATGAAATATTTATCATCCGATAAAGAAGTTGCGGATTCGATTCTTCTTGGAAAACATTTTTCTTTATTTGTCTGGTTTTCACTTCAGGCTTTTTTCACATATTTCTGGTTGTCTGTAAGAGATTGTTACTTGTAAAAAACCCTGCAAGGTTGTACTGAATAAAACGAAAGCGTTGTTCAATACAAAACAAATTAACTATTGTTTTATTTCTACAAATCTACACGCCCAAAAATGTCTATTTAAAACTTCAACTCATTCTGAATATTTTCGATATTAATATGAATATTACAAAACATTTTTTTGCAGATCAGTGACAAAAATATAAACTCTATGATTATTTGTTTTATTTTTCTTTATTCCATTATATAACAATGAATTAAGGAAACTTTCAGTGAAAACGAAACTGGAACCTTATTTGATAAGACGTCTGTCTTACTGCCTGAGGATTGTGGGTTTGATTCCCGTTGCTAACCATTTTTTTAAATAGTTTCTGTCTGATTTTTACTTATCATTTATGAAACACCTTTCTTGTTGGTTGTAAGAGATTGACATATAGCAACAAACCCGCCAGGTTGTACTGTATACAAAGAAAGTTTAATACAATAGTAAAATAGTTGACTACGAATAGTTTGATAAGATGGAGAAACTCCAAAACTTTCAGAACACGGGCATTATCTTAGATCTGGCGATGAGAGACTCTTTTGCGTACCAACACATAAAACTACATTTTCATTTGCGGTTCACTCGGCGCGACTATCCTTTTTTTTATCTTTGAACGAATTCCTTTCTTCTAGTTCTTCAATTATTGATCGAGATTTGTTCATTCAATTATTTTTTTTAAATAACTTTAAATGTTTTCTTTTGTTTGTAAAGTTTGTCATGGATTAATTAGATTCATATATCCAAGATGAGCTGCTTGGTTGGAAGAAATCGCTGTACAACAATAAGCCCGACAGATATTTAACCATAAACAGAAAAGAATTAAAATAAACAGAAATCGAGCCCGCAGCCCCTGTGCTGGAAGACAGACGTCTTCCCAACTAGGCCACGAATTGTTAACAAAATTTCAAATAATTTATTTAAAAAATAAGTATTTTATTAAAATATAAGAACCAAAAGCGATAAAATGACATAGACCTATTTTGGGTTAAATCCTCGTGCAATAGCCAGCCAGCCACAGGGTAGGGTAATAAAACCAGTGGATGGTGAAACACAATAAATAACTAAATAATCTGGGAAATTTTAATAACAGCCGCTTTTGAGGGAATTTTGAAATCCCCCATATGGATGTGGAAAACGCTATCGACGGGAATAAAACGCACTATATTATTATCATATTTACCCAACTAACTTGAATAGTAAAATAAGTTGCTTTTTTACAATTTAATGGCAGTTACTTCATTCATGATTATGGAGTATTTGGTAAATTTTAGAGTTAATTCTAATATGATAACGGTAAACCTTTAACTTAATCGGTATATAATAATAGGCTAGCTTTGTGATAAACGCTTTGTTTGTAGACAAATTTGAAAGGAAAATTATATATTATATTGGAGTGAAATTCCATTTCATTTGAAATAAAAACGTATCTTCGACTGCACAAGATGGTCACACTTTGCATGATACATGTTTTTTGAATGATAGATTGCGGTATCATGATCAACAAGCACCTTGCATAGAAGAAGGCAAATGTAAAAATAAGTTCCCAAAACCTTTCATCGTGGATAACATGGCACATGTTGAGGAGTATTCTTTGTATCAAGCAGAAATCGGAGGTGTAATAACAGACAACTGAAATATCATATCATACAATCCTTACCAGCTGCTAAAATACAATGCACACACCAATGTCATCTGAATGGAAAGTTACTCTGAACTACAGTATAACGAGATTATAAATGTCATCAATGGCCGATAAATTAAGGCATCATGTGGAGATATCTTGAATAAAAATGTACGATTGTCTTAATTATTTGATAAGACTTCCAGTTTAAAGTGACTTTTGAGTTTGGAAATGAATAAGTTTTACTGGTAGTAAGTACAGATGGAACAAAACTTGAGTCATATAGTTTGAGCTCAAAAGAGTCTATGAAAATGCACGTCAATCCCTTAACACCGACATTCCATATACTCGTAATTATGTTTACGACAAAAGAATTTGGAAGCAACATTAGTGAGAAGGCAAGTATTTATGGTTGTGGTGTACATGCTTTGACGATATAAAAACATTCAATTGTATTATTAATGAAACCTTCAAAGCAATAGCCGTTAAATACGGTCTTCTAGTTTCAGAGAAAGATCGCTGTTTGACAGAAGCAGTAATTCACCTGATGCAAAGTGTCTGAAAAGGCGCTTCCAAGCCTCAAAGTGGGATCCTATGTGTCTATCGAGGATTCTTGAAGACCTTTTTTGAATTGCTCTTTAATTGATTATTGTGTTTTTTTTTTTACTATTTTGCGATTTTTCCCCCGTGCTTTTTTGAGAATTTGTGAAGTTGTACCTGTCTGATTCCGTCTTTTATGTTTTATTTTCAATTTGTATTTTGTTTTTGATTGGTTGTTAATGATTGCGCCTACAGCCGGCCCCGTATTGTGACATGTGGTGCATGTGATTTTACGATTTGATACCCGTTTCATTCAAAATATTGTTGTTGTAATTGTGGAAAATTATTTTTTTTTTGGTGTTAATCTGTCAAACTTAATGTAATGAGCACTCAGTACTGGTCCTTTTATATTTTTTTGTTATTTTTATTTTAAGGTACATTGTACCATTTACTTATAAATAAATAAATAAAACAGCTCGAATTGTAGAACAAGTTCTCGTTCTATTTCGCTCTTGACTATAACCATAATTACTCAAATGATGATGCTAGAAATTTGATTCTTCATGACATTTATACTATTATCAATCAGCATGAACTTTCAATTGATTAGTAATACTAACCGCAAATTCAACAAAAAATCAACTTTATGATCAAGCTGAACAGGAAACGAAGCTGCACTAAAAATTGAGATGTTGAATGAGAAGCAACGCGGTGCACTTGGCAAGATAAGATTGTCGTTGTTGTGGAATTTGCAGAGTTAACTAGATGATGCTACTATCTCGGCGGTTATGGTGTTTTAGGTTAAACGTTCCAATACAAAACATTAATATCATTTATTTGAGGTCGAAAACAAGTTGTATTTCTATTTGCCATAACAGGAATTGCTGAAAGGTGACCGATCGGTTCATAGTGACTTTAAACTGCCTGTTCTACTTCTTGACAAATATATCTCATCGATGTGCTTGACAGCACCAGAAGCAACTGTTTTTCGAAAGGCTATTATTATAATCATTAATGAAATCACAGTGCTTCCCAAATATGGATTATAGTGAATTGACAAGCTATTGCTCGGCTTAACGGACAGTAAGGGTCCCTTTGATGGAAAGGTATTCTTTGTTGGTGGAGATTTTCGACAGACACTTCATGATTAGTGTTTAAGGAACCACGTTTTTAATTTGTGAAAAAATACAGTGTCAAGTGTCATATTTCAAAGAAACTAATAACTAAAAATTATAATTAAAGTTGTAATACGATCTCAACATTATCTGCGGTGGCGCAAGTTCTTCAGTGTTGACTATAAAAAAAATTCGAGATCATAACACATCTACAGAAATATCGTTTTCTTTCTAAATCTTATCTCAATCAGAATTAAAAATACTTACTCATATTTAAATAGTTCATTTAACTGTAATCTGATACGGTACCCATTCCTCCCCAACTTTTTGCCACTATTCCTCTAGTCTATATTTATCGTAGACGAATCATTTATATTCTACGAATGTTATTTTAGATCCACTCTTAGGTGTAAAAATATTTCTCAGAATATAAAATTGATTTTTTTATTGAATATTTCCTATTTTATTATTTTACTTAAATTACAATTATTAAATCAGATTAAAAAAATAATTACATGAATTACTAATATATTACACATAATAATGAATAGCATTATAATTGTGTAATATAATTAAAATATTTTAAGGTTATACAGAAATAATTTTTCAAATCAAAATATAGTTACTTTAACCAACTAACTAATGGCGCTAACTGATTACTTCAAACAGGAACTTAAAATCATTAAATCTCTCTTCAATAACCCAAAAACTTAGTAACATTCTATCTAACAATTGACATATACTGTGCAATTTTTATCTAGTTAACTGATGTGTGGCGATAAATTCACAGATTAAGTTATTATACACGTCGAAAATAAAATTAAGTTATAAATTTTATAAATTAACCGAAGTAAACTCTTTTAGGTTATACAGATATTATAAACCAAAACTAAGCAGCTAATGTACATTGCTTGAATGACGGATTCACATTCGGAATTATTTCACTTTTAATCGTTTTTTTTTCGTAGCTTTTCTATCGATCTTTAGTAGGCAGCTAATATATCAGTAAATCATTGAAGTAGTCTTGGAATGACTGGTGTCACGACGTACCACTTTATAAGCCTTATTTTAAAAATCACGATGATTTTAGAACTCAGACATCATGCACCGTGATTCTGAAATTGTTTAAATAATAAATTGATTACCTTAAGGAGGGAGTACCAGAAAGTGTCAAAATGGCACGCTACCAATACACGTGGTATTTCCTGTCCTCCGACTTGTCTTGGATCCCGAAGACCTTCTCAGATCGAGTAACAACGATTAGCTTGGAGGAGTGTGAACTTACGACATAGCTGGTGGCAGCAGAGTATGAGATCATCGGTCGGAAATCTCCACCTTGTGAGTGATCCTAACGTACTTCTTCAAGGATTTGATCTGCCACGAAGATTGTAATGTACCCTAATTTTCCTGAGATGAAGTTTCATCGATTCCCGATTATGATCTGTAAAATGGTTCAGACGGTTGGTCAAACCGTATACTGTTGATTGTTTATGCTCGAAGTATCTGTCCGATTTAAGGACACCTTACTCCTTTATCGGACTTATGAAACGGGCGTGAGATATTTGACTGGTTGTGGGGAGATAAACATTGCGGTAGGGAGGAAAGGATAGAATTTTACATATATGTATATACAGAAAGGTACAAACTGTGGAGCGTCTAATATATAATTCATCATCCATTTCATCAAAAAATATAATTTAATAATCCAAAATCCATGACCTACAAAAGTTTATTAATTAATGATTTAATAAACGTTTACCAAGAAAGCAGGCGCTTCTCATTTACATACATTTAAAAAAAAGCAAAAATGTTTTCCAGCAATTCTGTTCATCTTTACCAATACTTCAAAATCTCTCAAAACACTTGTTCTAATTGCTTGTACACACAGTGAATAGAAAGTATATTAATCTTATTCGTTAACAGAAAGCAAAACATTTAAGTTTGTTGGAAATTCTTTGCTTTTTTAATCTCTTCCTTTATATTTGAAAATGTTCAATAGATTTTCATTATCCATATTGAAAATGGTAATGAGAGAGCTTTAAGCCAATTTTCCATGTTAAGACCTTACTAGAGGGATATACTAAATCTTGGTTTATACCGGCGCTCCGCGAAACTCGAAACCTTATTGCAGATAAATCGATTTACATATTTTTCGCGATTATTAAATATAAAACATAGTTTGTAATATTAAAAAGTGCAGCAGTGCACAATGCAAACAATGAAATTAGTATAATTTCTATGGCAGGTGATACCATGATTTCGGTTGAAATAAATGGTTACTTCAAAAGACGATAGTTTACATTTAAAGCATCTCAGAAGTATAACGTAATGATATATGTAACTAAAACAAAAAGTAAGTATGACACCCTTTAAAATGCAAACGGGGTATCGACTACAAACGAGTAGAGCAAACGGTGCAGTTCAAATTTCTAGGATTAGATTTGCTTAGTTATCGTGATATCCGTGATAAAGTTAGAGGTAGAAATAACCTCGGTGGTTTAGTAAGTAAGACATTAGTATTCTGACGATGTCACATAACAATAAACCCACCTGGTTATATATATTGTATGCAAATGTTTCAATAGTCAATAGTGTTTTTTTTGCTGAAGTACAGGAATGTGTACATAATACACCAATACATGCACATGCGTATTTTATCCACAGAATGATAAACATTCATTCTGTATCACGAGGGGCTTTCATTTGTTCACTCATGGAATCGAGACAAAATCAGACACTTCAAAAACGATGTGTTGCTCAGTTAACATAAGGAATGATACTTCTCCAAAGTTTAACTGGAATCAGAGGGAAAGAATTAGAAATACCTATATGCGATAAATCGTGTTTCCAGAGAAGGGAAAACAAAGAACACACTAGTTTTCGCTCTTAAAAAGGATGGTCAGCCTTTAAAATCCAATAAGTAGAATTATTTTTAATAATATTTATAGAATTGTTTATCGATATTGTTGGACCTGTACCTGTGGTTGATCTTCTCAGACTCTGCAAATATTCAGAAACGAACTTCGGAATATTGTTCAAGGATCTCTTGTTAAAGGAAAACTTGTTTTTATCGATAATTCAATTTGTGCGTAATATCTGGCGCATTTATAAACTGGTATATATTATACATGTATATCAATAGTTTTTCTTTTCTAGTGCATACCGTATCTCAATAGTTCTAGATAGTTATTAAATAGGGATTTTTGCTTTGATTCACTCAACAAAAAAATGTATTTTAATTTGTTTAGTAAAACATTGTTTTTTTTCATTTAACGTAATGGTATAACCCTACCGGTTTTAAGGTTTTCACTTCATTGTCAGAGTCTTGATTGAACTTTCCTGACTATATAATTTTGTTAAATGGAAAAAACACTGTTTTACCAAACAAATTACAATGTCTTAAAACCTCCACAGTGTTAACGCCTTAACTATAATTAATATATAAAAAATGTATCTTATTTCTCACATGCACAGTGCCTTCCGTTATACACAGTACAATTTATCGAGGTTATTGCCATGTGGCAATTTTTCTTATCAAATAGAAATATGTTCAAAGGTAAAAAACTTAAGATTCTTTTGAAAATCGAGACCAAAACCCCTTGGTGGATATTCTACAAAGTTGTTCCTTTTTCTACCATACTTTAAGTGACATTTAACTGCAAATTATTAATCAATTGGATCTTATATAATTGTAGAACGCGTATCGTTAGGTTTATATTAAAATATATTATTAATTACTCTTTGTCTTTCCTCCGGATTCGGTTTAGTTTTGGCTCTGTTCGTCTCTGGTTTATAGTTACTTATGTATTAATACTTAAAGGGGTAAGTAATGTCTGTGTAGAAAGACTTAAGATCATTTGCGATCCGATATTAGGTCACGTTTGTAAAATATTACAGAATTTCACTAGAACCTTTGCCTGCAAAATATTAGTGAATGTCATTTTGATCTAAATTTTATTTTGATACATATTGAATTACTTCTAAATGATCATTCGCTATTCGGGTCGGGGCTGAAATATTGTCAAGGATCACCTTCATACCGACGACTTTGGAAGACGCCATAGTCTTCACGTCGACTCATTCTAAATTAAGCTTTGGGTTACTTAAGTTCTTCAAAAATAATGTTTAATTTATTAATATGAGTCAATTAATATAAATTTGATATATTATTTTTCATTTACAATATCATCTCGACAGATAAGACATTTAGCCAAAGACACTCCTTCATATTTTGTATTACACTTTAATTGTATACAAAACTGTCTGGTGGATTTATTGCTACGTGAGAATTTCTTTAAAACAACCAAAAAATGTATTTAAACAAGCTTTAAATGAAATCTAATTTTTCAAAAAATTCTTCAAAAAATCTAATTTGCAAAGAGAATCGAACACACGGCCCCAGGTTTGAGAGAAACGCGTCTTACCAAATGGACTACGGAAGTCGTCCGTACGGAGTATTTCATTGTATTATATAATAGTTTTATTGTAAACGCTAAAATTTGGCAGGTTTTTTACCATGTGCTAATCTTTTCCAACCAACTAGAATTGTTTTATAAAGAACTTTAGTGAAAAACTTAATTCGAAAATTTTAAAAAATGTCAATGAGGACTGAATACGCAACTCTCTAGCTGGAAGACCAGCATCTTACCTAAAAGGTCTCGGAGGTCATCCGTTCGTTTGCTAGCCCGGTTCATTCATTTGCATTAATACTCTGTGGCCATGATCTCAATATACTCGTGTCTTTGAATGCGAATGGTGTCATGTTATATTTTCTATATATTGTTGCATAAAATATAGACTACATGCATTAAAAATAATCTATGGCACCTTCAATAATTTTGGAGATGAATTATAAGTTCAATTTTGAATGACAGATTGATACAGAGAAAAATGTCGAACGTTTCGTTTATACGTCAAAGAACAAAAAAGGATATTTAAGTGCGAAAACTGCAATATGTCAAAAAACTCTTAAAAAAATAAACAAAAAAACTACATTTAAAATTGTGGTACTGGAAAGAGGCGTACACCGTAGGAGGCGTACACCCAACCATCGTTGCATGTTTTCAAACACATGGTTAAAAATATGCCACGATGGTTGGGTTGGATGACAACTGTCAACAACACAATGCTAGAGAACAGCAATGCAAAACATACGTACACAAAAAACATCGCGTTGTTTTCCTGTCAGGATAGGCAGAGAGAAGAAAGCAAAGAATTCCTTTTCGTGAAACACAACTTTCTCCTCCTCTACACCCATATACCTTTTGACATATCTCCTACAATTTTTCTGACTTTTGGCATTTCTTTTTTTCAATTCCTTTCGGTTTCTTCTCCTTTTAACATTTCCGTCGTTCCCTAGATCCAACTATACTTTCCTTGGTCTTCCTCTATCACGCCTTGTACATTTGCAATGCATATTTGTTTTGTTAGCCTTTCCTTATTCGTTAGTACTATTATATGTACATGTCCAAACCATCTCAGAATGCTGTTTGAACATGTAGAACGAATTCCTTATTCATTTCATTGCATATTCTGTCATATATGATATTGTCCCCCCCATGTATTCTTCTCAATGCTCGCATTTATACAGCATATACTCGACTTCTTTCAATATTTTCCACGTACACGTTTCACTACAATACATCGATATTGGTTCTAAAATTTCTAATAATTTCATTTCGTACTCTGGCATACATTGTCACCCCATATATTCTTCATAATGCACGCATTTACAGCAAAAACTCGACTTCTTTCAATATTTTCCACGTACATGTTTCACTACAATACATCGATGCTGGTACTAAAATTTCTAATCATTTCATTTCGTACTCTGGCTAACATTGTTACCCTATATATCATATTCTTCATATCGCACGTATTTTTACAGCGTATATTTGACTTTTTTCAGTATTTCTCCACATATGATACACGTTTCACTACCATACATCAAAATGGTGCCAAATATTGTAATGGTTATCCTCTTAACAGAAATGTATTAGATATTCCAAAAATATGATAAGCTTTAACTTGTTTTATAAAAATAACCTAAGAGTTCTAAATTTCGATTTCAATTTAAGTCCAATTTACGCTATGCAGATACTCGTATAAATTCTGAATGAATAATGAATTTAAATTGAATCTATCACATCTCCATTCGAGTTAGGGTATCCGTAACTTAAATACCCATGAGATTGGGTGTGGAATATTATCGACCTCTACAGTACATTGAATAATATTAGTGCAATCCATGTCTGATTTAAACAAGGCACTCATTTGATACCTTTATGGAAACGTTAACTTAAATTCCCGATAGAATGGTGATTAGGTAATTTATTAAGTACGCCAACTAACAAATGCTGGGAAGAAATTTTTTGATTATAGAAATAATATTTTTTTATTTTTAACTTTTGCGATTTGCGGAGCATGTTTTCGAAAGATGGTATGACAGCAAAAGAATAGAAAATGCGTGTTGCTGCAGGGAACCTGGTCAACGGTGCACTTAGTACATTTTTTCAAATAAATTGATCGCTAAATCTTCAAAAACTATTGCGCACAGTAATGTTATGGAAGTGAAGCCAGGCGTTGAAAGAGAATGAGAAGGGTAGAATAAATGCTGTAAAATGTGTACTTTGCGTAGAATATCTGATAATGCAATGTTGATAAAGTGAGGAATATTCTGATATAGGATAACTGTTTGTTAGAGATAGATATTATATGTAGAATTAAAAAAACAATCGAGATGGTTTAGCCACATTGAGATAAATAAGTGGCGAAGGACTTACGGAACAAATATGAATTCCTGAAATTGATGAAAAGCGAGGAAAAAAGAGTCCAAAGAAAGCGTGGAAAGAGGTAGTGGAAGAAATTTTAACTAATAAAAAGTAAGAAATATGAAAGACAGAAAAGCATTTATGATGAAATATATGGCTGTGGACGAGGAAAGAGATGTGTTCGTGGATAAAAAGGCGGGAAAATATATTATCTCTGCCTACTCCAAAAAAGGTATGGCGTGATCGTAAATATTATTTCCACTTAAATATTTCTCAATCGGTCGATAATAATTTATTTAAACACATATTTAAAAAAAAGTTATCTTGTGAGATTTTAATAAACGAAACATCAATAATCTTCATCCCCTTATTTAAGAAGTGTGTCTAAACTAAATTCTGCCACCCGGTGGTATTCTGTGCTAACGTTGTCCTAACTAACTAATAAGTTGATTCTCCAATGGATCGTATTGGGATACATTGCATAACTAACTTATCTTCACAACAGCTTCTCATCTGCATTTTCGTAGTATGCCTTCAACAACAATAGTTATCGGGCATTGAAGCATATGTTGAAACCGGCAATTATTTGTCTGGAAGACAGGTTTATTATCGACTAAAACAAGGAGGTCAACTAAACAATTGTATATAACATACTCGTATTTGAAGACTCTGTACGAAAGCGGTGTCCTTGTGGTATATTATTTGTTGACGACCTACATTTTAATATACACTTGATCATGTATGTTACAACTGATGACGATGAAGAAGTATTTTTGTCTAGTTAAATAATGTGTACGTGAGCGGGATGAACGTCAGTATAAAAGCGAAAAATCTTGATTATAGGAGTTTTGACTAACACGACTATCCACGGCGAGTGATAGCCGCAAGCTTTTTATTTCTACACGAAATATCAATGAAAAAATTAAGAGATAATTTTGAAAAATTGTTTTGCAAAACGTTTTGTGGTCAACGTAAATCCTCAACAGAAAAAAATCTAATTATTAATCGTCATTAATTAAAAGACTTAGTCCATCAAATTTTGTTAATTCTATATTTTATTTTAATTAATTGCAGTGTTAAGATAAAGTGAATAAATAAGTAAGAAACGAGAAATAATTTAGCATTTCGAAAACGAGAAATTTTGGAACAAGGCTCATTTAATTATGTTTTATGGAAAAAAATTGGATTCACCTAAGAAAAGATAACAATCCAACCTCTAAACCAATTTCACGAAAATTGATTAAAAAGTAACGTATTTTTGCTGGAAGTTAGATTTACCTTATTTTCAACTAAAAATAATCAAGAATCTGTTGGATACTAATTTTATACTTCGGTAAATTTATCTTAAAACGTTTGTTAAGTAATTAATTACATATTTGTAATATAAACCATTAATATGAAGCATCTATTCACGTCGTGTATTGATACTTTTATAAATTTCTTGCGTTTCTACTCATTTTGTGGTTTATCGGTTTTATAATTTTCCCATCCAACTTGTGAGAAGACCCTTGGGAAAGCCCATCCATAACTGCTTCCCTAGATGCCACCATACTGTAGTCTGATGAGTCATACATATAATTTTTTCCACTGTCAGTCTTCATTTTCAAATTAAAATAATTCACAATTTGTAAAAAAATATACAATTCTCTAAAATTGAGTCGAATATAGTATATGCTTAAAAAACTGAGCAGTTTGGACAAATTTTTAAATTCACACATTTTAAACATTGTCCCGATGGTATTTGCGTTTTAAGTGCTAAGTGATGATTAAAGTAATATTTCTGTCGCCATTTTGATGATTCGGTTATGACATTTAATGTTAATCGACTGAAATTCAAATTAGATATGGCCGTTTATTTTACAAATTAGATTTCGTAAAAGCTTGTTGAGAAAATTAGTTCAAGGACCGTTCAGGCCGATTTCCAACTGTCTCGAGTGGTAAGGAAACTTTTTGTAAATATTTGTTTTTAAAGCCTCAATTATTTGTACTTTTTAGTAGCAATTCTGCGTTAAAATATTTGTAATTTTTAGTAGCAATTCTGCGTTAAAACAATTTAAATAATATAATATAATTTACTTTATTTTGGGAAAGACAATTTGGTTTTAATACATTTATTCGTATAGTTACCCTTCAACATATCCGAATTGGTGATTCGAACATATTGAAAAATGGTGCCTGGAAACAACGCTCTATTCGGTCCTATTAATTTAGCCTTCAAGTTTATAGCTATTGGATGAGGCACGAAATACGCGGTTCGTCATCGCTTATATTTGGAATACTACCTCGCACGACGTGCCATCAATATTCATACACGTCTTGCTCGTATGAGTATTGTTACTAGATCAATACTTTTTCATTTTTCTTTATTGGGGAACATCAGAAATCGAACTTAAAACCCTTGGGTGGGAGCTAAGCGTCTCACTAACTAGGCCGTCTTATAATTAGTGAGACGCTTAGCTCTCTTCAGCTAAGCTTTGATACCACAAAATAAACGTCTCTTTTAGAATAGTATCAAACATATCCAGAATGAGAATTGGTCACTGCCTGGCAGCTTCTCCCTCACCCTAACAAAAACCCATGTTCAAGATGTACAATACAATGTGCACGTGTGAGTGAGAGTGCGAGGAAATCCTTTTAGAATAGTATCAAACATATCCAGAATGAGAATTGGTCACTGCTTGGCCGCTTCTCACTCACCTTAACAAAAACCCATGTTCAAGATGTACAATGTGCACGTATGTGTGAGAGAGCGAGGAAATCATTTTAGAATAGTATCAAACATATCTAGAATGAGAATTGGTCACTGCCTGGCAGCTTCTCACTCACCCTAACAAAAACCCATCTTAAAGATGTACAATATGCACACGTGTGTGAGAGAGCGAGGAAATCCTTGACCGCGTGTTCTTCGAATGACCTTTACGTAGTGCGTATAGTAGAGATGCATCTCTAAATGTATCTCTTCTAGTCAATGTATTATGTTTTATCTTCTATCTCATAATTAGTCACTATTTGTTTACATATTTCAAATATTCTCTACAAATACCTCTGACACAGAACCAAAGTTGTTTATGGATAATCATTAAATATTTTTCCAGTATTATATTTTGTCATGGGCACAAATTATCCTTATTCTTCAAAAAAAATATTTTTAAAAATAGCTCGATACTTTTTCTTTGTTTTTGTTCTCATTTTGTTTTAGTCCACAGAGTAACAGAGATGCTATCTTGCCTTTAAATTCACCATGGAGCAGTCTTCCAAACCAAGAGTATAGGATGGAAAGAGATCGACATAGTGGTTTTACACAGTACAATTTGTGATAAATTTGAAAGAGAAGTGATATATAGTATTTGATTATCTTTGCGTATAACTAAGTATAATCATTGATCATGAATACAATAATGCATTTTTATCAGGTGTTAAAACATATTGATCTAGGCCTTTTCTTTATATTTTATCTATATAAATAAAAATGTAAATGTTCGTATATAGAAAATGTCTAATCTCCGAAAGTTCTCGACCGATCGCTTTGAAATTTTGACAAAAGTTGACATTCGTATACGGAAATGTTTATTTATTTTTATTTATATATCAGTGTATATAAAAATGTTTAGAAATCAGAAAAAATAACGTTTGCGCTTCCTGCAGCGGACACGGACGAACTAAACTTTGACAGATGTCAAATTTCATTTTCGACGTTTTGGAATTAATATTAAATATTAAATGATTAAGTCTATATAAATAAAATATTAAATAATTTAATGTTAAATAATAAATAATAAAGTTTATAAATAGTACATTTTTCATTTTCACGTACGTTTATTGAAAAGTCGAGACACGAACCCCAATCAGCTGAATTAAAAGTATACGAATTTTATGTCAGCCATTTTGTATTTCGAGAGCGTCATTTGTGTGCCGATATGTGCTGCGTATAAAAGAAAGTTGTGATAAAATTGACTTCAGTGATTGTGGTAAGTTGTTGAGATTATATTTAGTTTACAAAATAATTTTAGGTGGATGTATTTCGGCATTTTTAAGTTTATTCAGAGTATACGATAAGTTTTGACACGTACTCGTAAGTTTTAGCAGTTATTTAAATAAATTTAAAACATTATTTTGAAAGTAACCTAAATCCAATCCATTATTGATAATGTCCAAAAGTGAGGATTTTCAAATGTTTGAGGGCAGGGATGAAGGTAATTTTAATTAATTAGTACTGATTCATATTTAAAAAGTTAACCTAACTTTTTTGACAGTCTGAAAATTGCTATACTAATTATAAAATAAACTCCTTTATAATTCGTATGCAAAGACTTGGAAACGAGTTTTGCAACAATTTAGATATTTTTAATATAAGTATATATACAATAGAATTCGCCTGAATATCACAACAATATTTATAAATAGCTACTAGCTTTGTGCTCTCCTTTATTAATATAAATAACGTAATATAATAATTCTGCAAAGCAACTTGCATCAGGTTCTACTAATGAGGCCATGTGTTTTCTATATCTATCCATAAAATACCCACAAAATTCTCAAAAAATCCAATATTTGTTCTATGTTTGCGTCATTCCACCAAAAACAAATCTGAGTTCTTTACCTCTATAAAATAAGTATTGGACAGTTACGTAATTCTACTTGGTGAAGTTTGGTAATATTTTGTGGTATACATACACAACATATATTGAACTTAAATATACATATAATTATTAAATAATTTTAAAACAATGATTGTAATTTATTATTACCACTGCTTTTTGTATCTTCATGTTAGTTTAAGATAAAGTAGTATTATTTGTCAATAATTTTAAGTACTTGTATAACCTGTCACATGTTCATTTGTATATAAAGACACTGTTGTGTCGTTAATTAAATAAATAAATTATTTGGTGGTACATTAGAAGTACCCGTGGAAACATGGCAAAAAAAACTGAAAATGAAAACAAACTTTTACGCTGCTCAGACGCAACTAAAAACTGATAAAAGATTCAAGCCAACGAACGTAACTGAAATGAATACTTTTTATTTATAACTTTCTTTTTCAGTGCAATCGATCTTTCATTTGAATTCAAATCATATCGTGAATTGATCTCTTGGAGTGACGCGACATGTGCTTCAGAGATACGGCGTGATGTTAGTATATATATTTTTGACAAACGTCATATTTAATTTACACCAACTGCCAAATTTTTGCTAATTTGTAATAAGATGTATTAATTTTTCATTATTGTTAGTTTTTTTGTAATGTATTTACCTAAATAACTTGCTATTTATTAGAATCGAGCCTTATATTTAAGTCGATAATATAATTAAAATTACTGAACGTAGTTACAAGGTTGTATTAGGGCAAATTTGTCAACTGTCATAGGACTCATTCAGAAACATCAAACTGAATATGTGATTAATTTGATCCCTTTCTATCAGAGACGCAAAGAAATGTACTGAGGGAATCCACCAAGCCAAATAGAAGAACAACTGCGATGATGCGGAAGATAAATCAATTGTTAGTAAATCCATTTATTTTACTTTTAGGTCCTTCCGATATTCATAGTTCGCCCTTAGCACTAAACACTAAATCTTAAATATTTCTGCTGAACTATTGGATTGTCCAAAAAGTTCATTCACTTTTCAGGTAGAAATAAAAACAAATTACTTTATTAAGATTATCAACGAGGCTATCATGGAAGACACGATGCTCCGTCATGAGCTACACGACAGAATGATGAAACAATATTTAATTCTGCTGTTTATAATTCTATATCCGTAGAACCTTTCGTCTTTTTGAACAAATTTATCTGGAAGACAGGCTGATAGTGGCTGAAAGAGGTCAGTAGGAATATCAAAAGTATCTTTTTTATATAGAATTTAATTTTATCTCTATGTTTATATTTGAAAATCTATCAAATCGTATGTAGTAAGGGGGATTTTTTTTAATTATTGTAGTTCCAATTATATATTTGTCTTCTCTTAAAATTTAATTAGTTACAATTATATATCTGTCTTCCCTTAACATTTAATTAGCTACAATTATCTCTCTGTCTTCCCTTAACATTTAATTAGTTACTTTTATGTTTCGCAATTTTATATGTTGCCTGAAATACTCTTCTTTGTGGTGACACGTAAAGACGTTGGAATCAACTACAAATATGCATGTCCAGCTGCAAAACGATCGATCAGCTGAGATATTCTCACATCAATTGCTGGAAATTGGGAACAGAAAGGTGCCGGTTGATATGACCTCAGGACGAATTTCATTGCCTCATAACTTCTGCAATTTAGTGACGTCAAAAGAAGAATTGGTTAAAAAAGTATTTCCCAATATTCAAATCAATTATAAGAATCATGATTGGCTGAGTGAACGAGCTATTCTTGCCGCCAAGAACAAAGACGTCTACGAACTTAACAATATTATTCAGTTCCTTTTTTAATGTTTCGCAATTTTATATGTTTTAACTTTCTTTCTTCTTTTTCAGTGCAATCGATCTTTCATTTGAATTCAAATCATATCGTGAATTGACCTCTTGGAGTGACGCGATCATTTGCGAGCACGGCGATAAACGCGACAGACTGAGAGTGGCTGAAAGACATAAAAAATATTGTATACCCACAAGCATTGTGAAATTAAACATAATTGAAACGTGTGGTTTCTCTTTTCTTTCTTTTCCATTTAACCAGACTGAGCCACAGCAACGCGTGGCTGGGTACAGCTAGTTATTAATAAGTATTTTGTATGATTTAAATTATACTTTTAAATTTCACATTGATATTCAATAATGTTTCTATTGAACTTTGAGCGCCCTCGAGGAGAATTTGATCTCTGAATGGCGCTATATAAGTTTTCCTCTTATTATTATTATTGCATTAAAATTTGTTTGCATCAAATGATGAATCGATTTATTTCCTTACTATTAGAACATACTTTTTGTAAATCTGGCGATCAAAATAAAATATAGTTTTAGAAAAAATTATAGCGGCCCTGATGACTGTAAACCGTGGTTATGAATTAAAACTAGGAGTATTTTATAAACACACTTCGACTTGTATTTATAATATGTTCAATGATTACGAAATTGTTGGAAGTATTCTTATGCGAGAATTATAGAACTGAATAACACTCAAATTCTTACGTACCTAGATTACATTAATTGGGTAATAGGTATGGGCATATTTGTCGACAGTTTTTATACCTGTAAAAGTTCTCTCAAGTATCGATTTAATATATTCGAAACGTAAATCCTGTCTCACGAATTGACCCTCGTGGATTTTTTCCTAAATATTTCCAAAATTTGTAAACAACTTTTTATACGTAAGATAACGCCATGCCCTTTTTGAAGTAAGTAGAGGGAATAGACCACCCACCTTTATATCCATACACACAGTTCTTAACTCGTCAACATCCATGTATCTCTTCACACAGGATCTTCTTCCGCTCATACTTTTACCCTTTCCCTCAGTTAAAATTGTTCCGTTAATTTCAGTCATATATATTTGTTCTGTAATTCTTTCACAACCCATTTATTTATTCAATTTAGCTAAACCATTTCACGATTCCTTTTTTAATTTCACTAATAACGTCCGTTAATCCATATTTTTTGAAGATTTTGTGAATGCTCAGGGAAAAGCATACTCCCCAAATAGCGAAATTCCTTTCATCATCATCATCAATGGCGCTACAGCCCATTGTGAGCCCCGGCCTCCTCCAGCAGTCGCTGCCATTCCCCCCTATCCTGGGATGCACTCCTCCAGCCCCTGATGCCAATCACGTTTGCATCATTCTGCACCCCATCCATCCACCTAAGCCTCGGTCTACCCACGCTACGTCTTCCTTGGGGCTTGGAGAAGAGTACTTTGTTAGGCATTTCCTCTTCTCCCATTCTTGCTACATGCCCCGCCCAACGTAGCCTCCCAATTTTGATGTGTTTTATGATGTTGGGCTCTTTGTATATGCTGTATAACTCCTCATTATATCTCACTCTCCAAGATCCATTTTCCTGTATGGGTCCGAATATTTCCTTTCTTAATTCTAATCTTTTCCTTTATTAATTCTAATCTTTCATTATTCACCCATATATTGCAATTACTCCTAACATCACCCTTTTCAACAACCATGACTCTCGACTAACAACCATTCATTCTGAAATATTTTTCTAAACACTTTGCATACATTGTTTCGATCAACAATGCATTTTTTTTAAATTTTCTGCTACTATCATCATATTGTCTGCATTCAAATCTGACATTTTCACTTTCGTTTTCCCCTTTCTCTAATTTACACTCCTCAAGAATGTACATGTTTTATCTTTTCTTATTGTATTCACTTATATATTTTTAAAACTGAAACTGAATATAGTGTATCTGTTTTATATTAAATTTCACTAAACAAATAAAAAAAATATGGTAGTGTTTAATATTCTTTTCGTAAACACTTTATTTTTTTCTTGTTGGGATATGTAGACTGTAGACGCTATAAAGATTCTTCTCCATCGAGTGCTCTTCAACGTCGTTTAATTTCTGCCATGGTTTTCCCTTAAAATAAACTTGATGATCGTTTAGCGGGATGCTTAATTTGATACGTCGTGATGATGATGATTTGTTTTGTATTTTAAATAAAATACGTCGATTCAGGAATGCGATAAAAGTGAGAGTGAATAGTCGGTAAATAATAAACAGAAATGAATGGTCAAGCGAATAATAACAAGTGCTCTTTATTCAACGATAAGTAGGTATATATAGAATTTCAGAACGGGGCGCGTGACTGCGTCCGCGGTATATCTCGATCTCACTCCTGCGCGTGCTGAGGTGGTCGCAAGCGCTGCGGATAATACAGTGGGTAGGATATTTATTGTCGAAACGGCGAGACGGCGTGATATGTTCTCTTTCTACCTTGGAATGCGATGTAAATATTATTTGCATGTAAACAGTGTTGACGTTCTGGTATGTGACAATTGTACATATCCAGAGGTTGATTCATCGGTCGTTGACCCTGCATGTTGACAATATTTTAGGGACGTGGGTATTCCCTACAACCGCATGATATCCAATTTTCAATATTTCAAAATATAAAAAAAACAATCGCGGGGCAATCGGGCGGGCAATCGCTATGTGGCAATCTCTTACAATCAACCATAAAGATTTTTCTAGAGGCCTTAAGTGAAAACTAGACAGGAATCCCTTTTTTTAAATCTCGGTTCCAACGGGGATGACAAGTGTCTTATCAACTAGGCCACGGAGCTCGTATATTAATCGTAATTTTATCTTTGCCTACTTTCGAAATCTAGTCCAAATGATATGTTACAATCACGTTTTCCTTAGTATAGTTCTTCCACGCACACTTTACACTTCTGATTTGAAAACTCACTTAGTCGTTCTTTCGTCATTCTTTCTCTTCACAAGTCTAAACCATCTTCATTTTCCTTTCAATATCTTACTTATAATATCCATCTTATCCTTCATTTTCATTTCAACTTTAATGTAACTTTTTTTACTTTACTTTCTTCACTATTATTCATGTTTGATGCAAATTTCTTTACTTTGTTTCTCATTTTTCTATAGAGATCTTTGTAGATGAATAAATTGCCAAATAGATATAATCCCATCAAATGTTGGTTAATTCGATTAAAATTAGTTCACACTTATTTTTTAAACTATGTAAATAATCAAACAAACCAAATTACATTTGAAAAGAGAGATAAAACCTTCCAAAGCTTGTATTGCACTAATCCGATCATAAATACAAATAAGCCCTCCTCGAAGATAATAATCAACCCAATATCGTTATATTATTGCCAAGACGTTACGCCAAAACGTGGTGTACCCCCATCCCCAGACAATTCAATATGCCAATATTGAAATTTGATTCAATATCATAAATTACGGCAGAGAAGAAGGATGAGCGTGCTGATCGAGTTTGATGCAACAATAGCGGAGACCGGGCCGGGGGATCAGAGCGGGAAGTTTCCCGCCAGCCGCCAGCCGGGGAGGAAATTTCATAATTAGGCCAGCCGAGACGTGTCAAACGATGACAGCCTAACGGATTAGTCTACCACACCTACGAGTACCCTCCTGTGTTAGATGATATTTGTGGGAATAATCGAGAGTTCTGTTTTTAAGGAGGGCTTATCAAAATATTTTTCTAAATTTTTATTTTAAATTTTTACATTGAAATATACAAACCATTAACCCTTACTAACCAGACGTACCCCGTTCTAAGGCAGGTAGGTTTCACAAAACAAAATAAAAATTAATAAAATATATATACATACGAGTATATACGTCAGTCGTGAGAATAAAAATCACGCTTAAACATATACAAATTAAATCGCATTATAATCACATTACACCAAGAAGGAGCATTTAAATAAAAAAATATTTAACCTACAAAGGATCATTCACAGATTTGTGGACACAAAAAGCACTTACATATAAGAAAACTGATTTAGACCAGGGAACTCATGTCGTAGATAAATTTTGAACCTAGTATAACGTAGCCAAGATGGGTTTGAAAACAAAATGATAATTCGTGTGACGTTTGTAGATCCACAGCAATACATAATTAACCGTCAAAAACTCTTAGATAAGTGTATAAACTGATAAAGGTTTTCAAACTCACGTAACTTACCGGTATGTTCCTACATAATAGAATATTATTTGTCCCATTTCAAGAGAAGAAAGAAAACAATGACCTTCCGTAAAAAGTGCGCTCACTCCCATGCTATACAACATCCATACAAATGACCAACCATGGATCTGAACATGCAACAATACATATTTGCGGATGATATTAGCATTGCGGCTCAAGGAAGTCGAAAGCATACTCACAGAAGTTTTAGATTAAATAACTTTATATTACAATATATGTTTTTATCTTTCAGGTAACCCTCCCATAAACATCTGCGAGTTTGGTCTTATTCATTCATTTGTCTACCGGTTGGTTTTATAATGAGATATTCAGCATTCTCTCCGTGGCCCTTTGTCACCCTGAGCTTATGCATTTTCTGGTTTGTGAACGTTGCCGTAGATTTAACGACATCTGCAAAAGAGATATCGACATTCGGCCTGGGCATTAAGAGGAGCAGACTAAAAACCGAAACCTGTGGAAAAGTATTCATCGAAAATGGTAACTTGTTCACAACTAGTTTTGACTAGCTGACCTGTATAGGAAATAATTTCAAAGTAAGTAGTTCCACAAAGTAACAGGAGACTATGTCCACGTTTACAGTTTGCAGCTAATGTGGGAGGAGATGCGGGCTTATGATTGGAGTCCACAGTCGTTGATGTTTCGGAGTTGCTTCGTCAGTCCATCGTCTCTTGCAGACAGAAGGAAGCCATCATCATCATAGAAATTTGCCATATCTAGCCCATATGTTAGTACTGGAAGAACAGATGAATCTATTAAATCTTTCTTTAAGAATCTCTGGTACTTTGGAGACTTTATAATGACGCACAGATTACAAAATGTAGTCCAGCTTTTCTTCTGTCAATTTTGGCATCCTTGTTATCCTTCCCAAGCATTACGGCATTTCCAAGATATACATAGGACTGACATTTCTCCGTTGTCTTCCCCTCGACTATAAATGATTTGGCCAGTGTTGCTCATAACTTTGGTTTTACTCTAGCTCATAGTAAAACCTACATATAGCGGTACTATACTTATTTTTGTGAGCCTTTCAACACGTTATGAGTGTCGTTATCGCCAGATGTTTTGTTAAGTTTTGATGTTTTTTGAACAATTTTGTTGTATGATATATTTGAAAATTTATTTTCTTGATGATTGAGTTTCGTTTTTTTTGTATAACTTTAAATAATAACAAAAAATAATAATACTGAACAAAACAAAAGTTATCTAAAATATTTGGAAGCACTCGTATACAAGGAAGTTGCAACCAAATACCAATTTATTTTGATTTTTAGAAATTAATAAATACTCGTATACCTCCATCATACAAAAGTACCCAAAAAGGAAGAATTTAACAAAAATGTGTATGTAAATTTGATTGGTATTTGTATTTCAGATAAAAAGTACATAAATTCTCAAATGCAAGCCGACTTCTTTAGCCGAAGCCACCATTTTCGTATTCTTACTCTCAATTTATTTTATTTTTAGTTATATATTTTTTCTTTCAATAAGAGTAGATACACTACCACTCTTAAAACCGAATGTGTTACTATTACATGTTGAAGGACCTACAAAGATTTGTTTCTAGTTCATCTTTTAAAGATGTTTTTTTAACATATAAAGATGCGAAGAAGTTTCCTATCTAATGGCCACACCCACCACCTTCTTATCTTTACAAATCTATTATTTTTTGTAACAGTTTTAATCAGCCAATAATAGTAGGTTTGAATCCAGAGTTACAGCCCCCTTGAAAAAAGTCTGATCTCTGAACGTCGCCATGTAAATCGTCCATTTATTATTATCTTAAGAAACACGCACTGCATTACAGTCAACAAATATTCATAAAGAAGCTACAAAAAATAATGAAAATGAAACCAGTCCGAAATCGAACTCCGTCTAGAATCAAACTCAGAATACCAGATTATTTAACGACCACGGTAAACATTTCACCACGAGTGTAGGCTGTATTAAAATAAAGATAAAATGAAAGAAAAATGCCGGAGAAAATTAGGAGTAGAATTTCTTAAGTATTGTACAGCGGTAAAGACTAAATAGAGATCCTATTATCGTGTATAAGATTAAAGGTCTCTCCAGGGGTTGGGGCAGGTGTGGGGTGGGATTTATTAATTTGAAAAGGAGGAGTAAGGGATGGTTCACTGCGTGAGGTGGTGGAGCGTGAAAACGTTACATGTATTTGATTATGTGATGGTGGTTTTGGGTTGCAAATTCAAGACATTACAAAACTAAATGAAGTTTATCTTTTTAGAAACAAATTAATAATAAAATAAATACCATTAATTTGTTGAATAACAAATTAAACATTTATTTCATAAAAGTTTCAACTCTATGAGAATATTTGATAGTGAACTACTTTTTTTTCATTGATTACATTAATCTCTGTAATGTATGTTTCTATCTCCTATCTCGAGGATCTCTTCATTATGCCTGAAGGTGTATTTTACTATTAAATATTCTAAAAATGTAAGATTGAGATCCACAAAATTAAATCCGAAACTTTTGAGACCTTTTTGGTAAGTAATAGAATTTCGTATTTTCTTTGATCCGGCAACCCAATCCAGTCTTAATAGTAGCAAATGGACAATTTATATAGTGCCGTTAAAAGAGCAGACTCTCTTCAAGGACGCTCTTACTTGGGATTTTAATTCGCTTTTATTGACAGATTAAAAATAATTTTCAAAAAATAGTGTAAGAATGAAAGATGGTGTCCGCTGCCATTAGATTACGAACTTCCCCGCATCTACCATACATAATATGCATACGTGTATGTTTCGATTAATATATTTGGTAAGAAAACCGTAAAAAAACTTACCAAAAAAAAGAACTACAAAGAAACATAATCTTCACAATAAATTCAATAAAACTTGACTGAAAACATTGTTAAAATTGACGAATTTAGGACAAGCAGACTGATCTTTGGAGTACCAGTGAGGAGAAGATCCCGAGTGCGTCCACAAATCAGACGAGAACAATTTGGCGAACCCGTGCTCAAGATATCGGTGCCTGGAAGCATAGTGTAAAATCGACCCTTGATTGCGAAATTTTGATCTGCAACATCATAATATGAGGTATGTAACACCACATTCTTCCACCTATACATACTATATTAATTGTGATTTTCTTGATGACCTCTGTGGCCTAGTTGATAAGACGTTTGACTTCCACCCGATTTATTTCTGATTCGATTTCTGATTACTACCTAAAAAAATGATTTAAAATCCCAGTCTGGTAAAAGAGTTCTCTTAGTGACAGTATTCGCTCACTCCGTGTACGTGTACTAATGTTATTACCTCTTTACGTGCGGTAGTCTTAACCACGAGTTTCGTGTCTACTTTAGTGGTTCTAAACCCGAAGACACAATGTCCGAATCACCGATACGAATACGAAAGAACAAGACTTCTTCAAGATTTCAGCTAAATTATTGAGTACCATATATTTTGTTTCTTGGTACCTACTACTACTAGTATTGAGTGAGTCAATTTATTTTTTCCAAACGGATTTTTTTTGGCGTCTGTAATTTATTGAGAATCCTTACATGTGCTTTTTCAGTTGACCTGTTGTGTCCTTGTGTATGTGATAGTATACTGATTTTTTATTGACATTTGCTGATTATAATTTTGTATAATTTGACATTTGTTACCGTTTTTACATTTGTTACTCTAATATTTTGTGTTCACTCTTAATTCAAAAATAATATTCATATTTTTGTGACTGATAGTCGAAAAAGATGTATGTTACATTGTACGAAGCATTTTATTGATTAAACTTTATTCATTCACACGGTACCCCTCGACACGTTCGAATTGATGATGCGAACATGTTAAATAAATGCGTATTGTACAATGATAATATTGCCTTATTATTTAACACGCGAACATGTTAAATAATAAGACAATATTATCTATGACTCCAGTAATCGAGTTGGTCAGTAATTCACAATTTCACGTCATTCGTATTAGAAATACTTCCGCACATGGGCAGGCAATAACACTCACACATGTCAAGCACTTGCAAGTAAATTCTATATCTGGAATCGAACCCGAAACCACAGGGTGGAAACCAGCGTCTTACCAACTAGGCCACGGAGATCGTCATTGATTGAATTAAATATATAAAACTACAATTCAAAAAACCTATTGAGGTTTATTTTAAACTTAAAGTGATGTAAAAATTAATTAATAGTTTTGAATTCAATTAAGGAATTTGCTTTCGTTGCTGAAAAAAGTTTTTATAATTTATTGAATTATATGACAACCTCCTTGGCCTAGTTTTTAAGATGCTCGACTCTCAGCCGGAGGTTTCGGGTTCAATTCCCGATAGACCCAAAAAAATATGGTCTCACTTTAGTAAAAGAGTTCATCTAGTAAGAATATTTTTTTTAACCTGGCGAGTTTATTGCCGTGTGGCAATCTCTTCCAACCAACCATAAAGATGTTTTTATAGGCCCTAACTGTTAACCAGACTGGAATCCTATTTAAAAAAAGCTGGGTTCCGGCGGGGATTCACACGCGCTAGATGCATGCGAGTGTCGTTGCCTCTTTACGAGCACGGTAGTATTCTTAATACATGTGATGACAAATCGCATGTTCCGTGGTTCTAAACTCGAAAGCTTGACAATGTTGTCTCACAGTCAAACTATTCAATATGTCCAAATCACCAATTCAGATATGTTAAGGGGTTACCATATACTCGTAATAGAAAAAAAATATACTTATAAAATTTAATATATTTTAGATTACCAGAAACTTCATAAAGGCTGGACTTAGAGAGAAATGAATCATGGATAAAAAGAAGGGTGAGAAGGACAAAATATATGTGCTATAAAGGCGTGCCTTGCGAAGAATATCTAGTATTGCAATATATGATAGGGGTGAATGTCAAGACTGAATTAATTTGGGTGAAGTTTCTTAGATATGGACGATACGAGTATAAGGGGAATGAGAATGAAATCTTGAGTAGGTTCACACAAATTGAGAGAATGATATGTGAAAAACTAAAAAAAAACAGATATTTATATTTTGAATTGAGATCGATGAAAAAGAAAACCAAAGGAAACACTTGAAGAAATTAGCAACTATGACGACATAAATTATAATGTATTACACGTTCCCACAGGGAAACATCGAGTATCACACGCTACATAATTTATCCTTCATTCTATAGGCAAGGCCCTAGGATATGTTTTTCATTCATTTATTTGTATGATACCCTTTGATTTAACACAAATTGGTGATGTGCATATGTTGAAGAGTGTAGCCAGGACACACCATTGCCTTCGAAGCTTAAAAGTGAACATTTAATAATAAATCCACTTGAGTAGGTATAGAACTCATAGTTTGTCATCATGCATATTGGAAATACTACCATACGTAGAGAGGCAACAACTTGCACATACGTTTAGCGCGTGCAAGTATTGTAACAATACGAACTCTAAAATCAGACTGGTACCCTTTTTTATGTACGAGTATATTTTTTTATGTTGGGCACCATCGAGGAATCGAATACAACAACCTAGGATTAAAGACAAGCATTTTAACATGGGGATTGCCATAAAATAATTTAACGTCAAATATATTATGGATTTCATGCAGTTAGACTGGATGCGAATAATGGCGGTATACACCATATTTTTCCATACAAAAATCTTTTTGTTGGTAAAACCCCACAGCGCTGTTATCAGTGAGTTTGAAATTATTTTGTCTCCTATCTCTCAACCATTTTTAGTGAGGGAGAACTCAGGGACGAATTTACCTTTCGCCCTTGGTGACAGGGCCCATTAGGGACGCTATATTTTAATACTGCTAACAATAAAAACTTAAAAAAAATCTATAGTAAAAATTCGGTTTGGTTTATCTGATGTCACTTGTCATTCTGAATATTTTATTATTGGTTTATTATTTCTACGTGTGAGTTTTTCTAGATTTTTAAATGTAAATATAGTACGTCTTGAAATCCGGAAAACGTGAATTGGCTCAATATTAAATATGAGTTGCTTTGTTGAGATCTTTCAAGCTATGTAAATTTTGACTGGCTGAAAAGTCAAGGTCAAAAGTCAAGGTCAAATAACATTATAAATTTTATATTTAACAGCTTCAACTTTATAAGTTATTATTATTTAACATTCCATCTTATTAATATGATTTGTACATACATACCTACATACCATCACACCACTTACCTGTCGGGGTAGACAGAGAGGACAAATTTCCAGGCTTTCCATTTTCGACACACATGCCTTACCTCTTCTACATCTCTCATGTAACTCCTACGAGTCACCTTATCATGCAACTCCTACGATTTATCTGACTTTCTTTGTTTCCTTCTTTCAATATATTATTTACTTGATCCAACCATATTTTGTTTAGTCTTTCTATAGCACGACTTCCATTCCCATTTGCACATATATTTGTTTGGTTAGTCTTTCTTCATTCATTCGTTCTACATGCCCAAACTATTTCAAACTGTTCTTCACCTTACCCAATACGCCAGTTTTAAGTTCACATTCATCTCTTATCACTTAATTTGATATCTGTCATAAGTTGTCACCTCATGCATTATTCTCGATGCGTGCATTTCTATAGCTTTAATTCGGCTTAATTCAGTTTTGTTCCACGTTTTTCTCCCATACATCAAAGTTAGTACTAAAATACTGCTGTGGACTATCATCTTAAAAGATTTTGATACTGTCCAGTTCAAGTAAATATGTCATAGTGCCCATTGACTTTATTTCCTATAGCTACACGCCGTCCGATATCCCTTATAACTCTTTCATCATCTGAGAAAATACTACCCTAATATCACAATTCCTCAACTTGTTCCAATCTATCATGTTTCACACATATGTATATCTAATTTACTTTTCATTTTACAATTTTTTGTCACCATGACTTGAAATTTCGCAACATTCATTATCAGTTTAAAAGAAAGGAGGGAGTGTAAATATTTGAGTTACTACTATAGTGCTTCATATTTAAAAAGTTTTCGACAGTAAATTAAGTTATGTGACTGAAAATTAATTGGAGTGTGAGAAGTTAGGTCAAATTTAACGGGCGAGTGACATTATTACTCATGTATAAACAATATGCAGTGTACAGGACACTTAAAGAAAACATTGTCGTAAGTTCCCTCTCTAATTGTATACGCGCATGTAGAGCTATCCTCGAAATAGATTTTATAAAGGTAGCTTCCTATCAGACAGTGGCCTATTCTCACTCTGCAAACAACCAATACAATGTTTTTTTGACGGATTTATTTTTTGGAACCAAGGATTAGTGTGGATTATATCCTGGATATTCCTGTAGACAGCCCCTTTCTTGCTACCAGAAATTTTTCAGGCATTTTAACCATATGGTGAGTACACGGTATTTATCCTATGATATCGTGCGTAAAAGTTACAACATTATTCATTGATGACATACTTAAAAAATATGCAATTGTTAAATTGCACAATTTCGTTTCCTTTTTTTATGATCACGTCTTAACAAATTTACAACCTCAACAACAGTTTGATTATTTGTACAATTTTTGTTGAAATTATATTTTGAGTTGAAGCCCCCGCCCCATCCTCTCCGGGGCATCCCCATAGCATCCCTCGCGGGGTGAGTATCCATTTTCCCTAAGCTTGTTTTAGATTAACTGGAGCCGTTTCGCCGGTGGGTTTTGGGGCAGGTAACAAATTGTTTAACCATTACGACAATTATTTCTTTAACGCAGGTTGGGTCGTTTTTCTTCTTTCCACCTCTTATCCCTTGCCTTGGTAATTCTATATTACTTCACCTATTATTTACGCGTCTTCCCATGTAACACTGTCTCTGTCCCATTATTATTAATGGAAAAGGGTATAGGATACAATTTTCCCTTAATGGGAAACATTACAGTTAGTTTTTCTTAATTAATATATTTGAGTTAGAGCATTTGTTATGGGAAAGAATACCGACATTTTTTTCGTTGTATTTATATTAATTTTATTTTTATTTGTCTAAATAAATAAATTAATCATATTACACGATTCATTGCATTCAACAAAACTAGATAGAGTTTTTATAATCAACAGATGTAATGTTGAAAACATGTCCGTGAAAAAAGTGGACTAAAGATTTGGATCACAATCGGAATCAAACCCGAAACTCTGAGTAATAATCGAAAGCTAAGTCAATGAAGTAGTTTCACATCAAATATGTTTGGCAAAATTCAAATTGATATGTTATTAAAAACTAAAAAGTGTTCATTAATAAAATTACTTGAGCTGGTCATAAACGAAGAATCTCAAATGTAAAACGTACAGCTACAAGTACAGTATATTATGAAACTGTATTTGTAGCTGTACGTTTTACAAATGTAAAACGTACAGCTACAAATACAGTTTCATTAGTAGCTAAGATTTTATATTAATTACGTCGGTTTGCACATCGAGGTACTTATCGTGAATTCCAGTTTAACGAGTTCCCGCTTTACGATTCCCCGGTTTTACGAGTTTATTGCCCCCTCGTGTTTGTGCGCATGCAGACGCCTCGCCTTGTCAGACAGTAGTGATCGAGCCGTCGATGGATTCGTACGCGTTGTCTGACGTTCTATCAAGGGCATACATTTCGTGGATTTGTGAAATGTAATCATGTCGAAAAGAAGAAATGATACAAAACTGGACTTCTCTAAAAAGAAGCAACGAAGACCTATAACGTTGGAGAAAAAGTACGAAATTATTAGCAGCCACAAAGCAGGGAACACCGTTAAAGATATATGCGCTAAATATTCTTTGAGTTCTTCTACTGTTTCCACCATTTTAAAAGACAAGGAAAAATATTTCAATGAAGTTAAAAATGCACAATCTATGCAGTCTACATGGTTACGTAACAAAGAAGTCGACGCCAACTTCAAACTGCAAGAAGCAGCGAATGCTGATATTGAAGGAGCTAAAGTGTTTCCTAAAAAGTTAGAAGAAATAATAGAAGAAGGTAATTTTATGCCAACGCAAATTTTTAATATCGGTGAAACCGGGCTTTTCTGGAGGCGTATGCCATACAAAAGTTATATACCAAAAGACGAAAAATCTATGCCTTGTTTGCAGACCGCAAAAGATCGTGTAACATTGATACTGGGCGGAAATGCTGCAGGGGATTGCAAATTAAAACCTATGCTTGTGAATCGCTCAGAAAACCCAAGGCCGCTTAAAGGCATAAGGAAGGAAACACTACCAGTCATATGGAAAGCCAATAAAAAAGGCTTGCTCACTGCTTCACTACTTGAAGATTGGCTATTGAATCACTTTGTGCCAGAAGTGAAGCAATATTGCGCAGATAAAAATATTCCTTTTCACGCACTTTTGATACTAGATAATGCACTTAGCCATTCACCATATCTACAAAATTCCTATTCCAACGTGAAAATAATATTCCTGCCGCCAAATACAACAACGCTTTGGCAACTAATGGATCAGGGGATCATTTCAACATTAAAAGCGCATTACTTGCGGGAGAAATTTGAGTTACTTATTAACACTTCCCTTACTGTGCTAAGAAATTACGCCAGTTACGGTGTTGGACACTGAGGGTACACTAAACATGTATGTTTCAAATTAAAAGTATGCAAAATCTGCTAGGTTATTTTTTGTTATTAGCTATAAACATCATTTTATTATGTAATAAAATGTCGAATAATATGAAATAAAGGTAAGAAATGATAAAATAAGAGCTAAAACAGAAAGGCGACATTTCTATAAGAATATTATTTTTACGCTGCGTCGTTCGGTCTGCGCAACATTCAGAATGCGCATGCGTGATAAGAGATTTCCAGCCTTTTAATTTTTTTTCATAAAATTATACAATAAAATGTAGCGTGTATTTTTTTGGCAATAAAACCATAATTCGAATAAAGACAATAAATAACATATAAACAAAATATAAAATGAATATATAAATTCAAAAATCAAGGTTTTAGGGCGAGAAATTTATATAGTATAAACAAACACGAAATTCAAAATTATATAATATATAAACAAACACGAAATTCAAATCAATAAAAAATATGCAATTTGGAAAATATAAACACTACAGAAAATTTGAAAATAGGACAAACATATCATATAATCAAAGTTTAATCCTGTGGAGAAAGTTATCGCAATTGGGGCACGAAACCACTTTTTTTTCTACTATATTCTACGTACTAAACACGCAGGTGTTTGACAAATATTGCAGAATAGCCTGGTTTTTTTTCTCGAATGTTTTTAATAAAACCCACAACTTCCTCTTTTGAGGACCTTACGGGGTGCCAACAGGGTATTATTTACTAATGTTTCGGGTATTGACTCGCCACAATATGTTAAAACTGTATTAAAAGCATCTTGTTGTTGCTATTTTTCCTTTTTAAGATATTGGGCATTGACAATTCCAAACTTAACTCTCTTATGAAATGTTTTAGGTGGTATTAATTATTTTGTTTCCACTCTGGATATTTGTATATCCATAAGAGGTATGCATTCAATGCAGCCATATCTATAATTTCCATAAAAAGACGGAAAGGCCATCTTCTCGTTGACCTTGAGCAAGAGTACTCTCAAGTAATTTGGTCTCCCGTATCTACTCCAATTTTCGTATTATTATAATGATGTATAATTACTATAGTGGCTTTTGTTTTTCTGAATAATCAATTTCTGCATCATTGAATTGAGTGGATAATAATAATACTGCTTTATTTTTTGTGGTACACACGAAACAAGTATTTTATTTTCTGCTACTATGGATTGTTTTCTCTCTAGACGGTATAAATTCAAGTGAGATTTCTCTTTTATTTTTTCGAAGCGTGCCAGTTAGAGTTAAAAACCTTTTAATAAAAGACTATCGGCTAATTTGATGGAGGTAATAAAAATACCTGTGGTTATCCTCCTGTTCGTGCCATACTGCGGTTGAACCATTTCTATAACTACTCAGTTACCTTGATTTATCTCTCTCTACGATTATTTATCATACCAGAATAAGCCTGTAAATTTGTTATGCGTCATATGCCGCCGCAGTCGGCAGCAACCCAGATTTTGATGCCATATTTACCAAGTTTAGACTTCATGTACACGCGAAATGAACAATTCTCTCTAAAGTTTGCCAAACGTTCATCTACAGTTATATTCGAAGATGGAGAATAATTGCTTTTGCACATATCCATAAACATTTTTGAAATCCACTTAATTGGTTCTAATTTATCTGAAAAACCCCTGATATCTCTCTTCTCGGGTTTCTTTATCATCAAAACGAATGTGACTGTAAATATAGATGAATCTATCTCGAGACAGAGCTGCTGTGAAAAATGACTGGCAAAAGGGACTTTCACTTATCCACAATTCACACAAAGATAGCTTTCGTGTTCGATTTCTGCCAGGTGCGAGCAATATTCCAATGAATTCATATAACTCGTCTTTTGATATTGGTTGGTTCTTTTCTGAATGAACTCGATTTAAATGACGATTTGTTTCTTAAACATCACTTTTACCACCTCTTCATTTACAAACAGACAACACATATCTTTTATGGAACGTACATTTATACTTGAATTTCTCAGTCCAGAATCTTCGATGAGAATATTTGATATCCGACCGATGCCTTGAAGATTGAGGTGGTATTCGTAATGAACTCCATTCGAATCCATGTTTTGATGTAAATAATATTTCTTCATCTTCTTCACTCGTCTCCAAATCAGAATAAACTTCATCCTGTACCTCGACAAAATCTTCTGATTCTGATATATTGCCTGTCGCCTTAAATTCCAAATCGCTATCATCGCCGTCGATATTTCCCGCCATCTCAATTATTATATTTTTGAAAATGAAATAATTAATAAAATGTACATTTATTATAAAAAGAGTAATGGTACAATATATCATACCAGATAAAAAATGATAATAGAAAAAACATACCAGATAAAAATAAAAAATAACAATCAGGATTATAAAACTGGTGACGAGCCCCTGGAACGGGGCTATACGAACTGTCAAAAAAGAATGAGTCATACGCAGGTGTTTGACATTTCGTCAATTCGCGATTTACAATCATTAATTTCTGTTGAATTAACTATGAATGTTTTGTTTCCTAATGACATCATTCAAATCATAGAAGTTTCGATGAGGAATACATAAAGTATGAAGACCCTGCAAGCAGTATATTTAGAGAAATTAAATAAAATATGAGTCATGGCCACTCTTGTCCGCGCACAGATCGGCAAGGGTTAAAGTCACTAATATAGAAGGAGGTTCATCTCTTCGAGAATTTTGGAATCAATTCAATGTTTTAGATGCAATCAAAATAACCAAACGCGCTTGGGAAACAATTTCAGGAAATACAATGAAAGGCGTTTGGAAAAAGCTCTGTCCTAAGTTTTTCATAAACGTCGATATCGACCAAGAACCAACAACTATTGTGAAAAATGAAACTGAAGAAATCGTTAATATTGCTTATGAATTGCAAGTCGAAGTTTCTGTGAATGATATTTATGATCTGTTTCAAGCAGATACTGAAGAGCTAACAAATGAAGACCTGCTTGAAATGGAGAAGCACGATGAAATAGAGGAGTCGGAAGAAACTGAAGCTCCCATTCGTTCCTTCACGATTAAGGGGTTGGAGGAAGCATTTCATAATCTCGAAAAAGCCATTGAAATTTTTGAATCTCAAGATGCAAATTTTGAGCGAAGCAGCGAAGTAAGCAGAGATTTACACAACGCTACTGCACGTTATCGTCAAATTTATAGCGAAAAGAAAAAGATGTCGAACACACAAATGACCCACAAAGAAACTTCATTTACAAGTGGAGACGGCTAAACAAACAATTGTTTTGTTTTTTTTATAATGTAGTTTATTTTGCTTTTATTTATTTTGATAAATATATCGTTCATTTAAGAATTGTGTTTTTTTTATTTACCAATGCATAAAATATTTCTTGGAAACGTAAGTTCCGTTCATAACATTATAGACAAGGCAAATTATTTCTCAATTGACGAGCACCGCTTTCCGAGCGATTATAGGTAACCAATTAACTCATAAAGCCGGTAAATAAATGTATGTGACCCTGCCACGCCAGTCCCGTAGACTTATCGTCTATCCTAGTAGCGCTGGTAATTTGCTAGTTAGGCTTTGCTTTCCGACGTCCCGCGTTTTATTCATGGGATTATTTCATACTTAGTTTTTTTTCATTTGAACTTGTTGTCCCAGCACTTACAAGCTCGCTAACATGAATTCCTGGAATGACATGTGTTAATGAAAATCGCCACAGAAAACTGTTCACACTATGTGACCTATTCTAAACTAAATCGTTCATTAAGCATCCACACTAAGACTACTAAATTGTGAGTTGTTTTGCCATGCCAGAACTATAAACTCTCCTCGAAACCCCTTTTAACCTAATTTTTATGAGCATATACTCGTATTAATTATCTTTACTTTCATTTATTTTTCTTATGTGTAATGATATTAATACATTAACAGTCGACTTTATAAAACATTGCTAAAACCTGTGCTCACTTATACATCGAAGACCTGGATGCTTATAAAACTGGACGAAAACATAATCGGTACATTTGAGAAGATGACCGTATATTCTACGGAAAAAGATTCTCTGCAGAATATATAATTCAATTAATGACAATGGGGAGGTATACCGAAGAGCTTTAAACCCTTTATGGCGAAGCTAACGTGGCTAAAGTTATAAAAAAATATTAAACTGTGTACTGTCTTGGACACCTATACCACATACAAGGCACTGACCCTGCAAGAAAGGATTTGTTTAGCGATCCAATGGTGCGAAGGAGAGTGGGGCGACCATAGCTTAGATGGCTGGATGGTGTGACAGAGAACTGCCACACATTAGGTATAACCAATTGAAGGAGCGATGCTCTTAAGAGAGATTAATGACAGAGGATTCTGCAGGTAGCCAAGACTAATCCTGGGTTGTGGGACTGATGATGATAGTAATATTTAACATTGTGGAAATGATATTGATTTTATATGAGTGTTCTTTCAGGCATATGTTTTCAAATACTGATTTTTTCACTATGCCTTGCACATTTAATGTTCGACATGAAAAAGGAAAAGGATGCCCGAGTTTAAAGCATTGCGGAGACCCTGTCTGCAGCCGGTGCTGTCAGGTGAGCTCGTGTGTGTGCGATTAAGCCTCGCACACACAGCACTGACCGAATAAGTGTAACCTTACATTTTGTTGTAAGAATATTGGCATAAATACTTGCATACTTGTGTATTTTTCTATGATTTTATTTAACTTTTATATTTATTAAAATTTTTATTCTCAATCTGAGATTGTTTATTAGCTTTCCCAATGTTAAAGGATTCTCCCTCTTTTTTACGTCGTCCTTTACTGTCAATGAAGCGAGTCTCAGAAACCCGGGAGTTTCATTCATTTAAAAAACTGTTTAAAACACTTGATAAATTAACAAATACAATCATAAAAAAATGTACAACGCGTAAAGTATACAAGTACACTGGTTAACACTCGACATATTTGAAAAAACATAACGACAAGTTTCATTGACGGATTTTGAGTGGGATTAGACCATGAAATACACATTTAACTGACTCAATATTGTTAGAAGAGGCGCAGAGAAGGAATTCAGAATCAGGAGAATCCTTATGGACAAGAAAAAGAAAGGAACGAAACAACAACAAAACTTATAAATTGTAAGAAAGTAAAATTTGCATCGATAAATAAACAATATTAGACTACTTTTTATCAAAATTTAATAGAAAATCTATTTTCAATAAAAATGTTCTGCTGTGTGATACTTGCTTAAATTTCAAATGTTCTACATCGATAGAAATGTGAAACTATGAAACAACAAAAAAACATTTAACCCTGTACACATGTGTCCAGAGCTTTTAGACAACCCATAAATTAAATAGGCACCGGCCGTCCTTGAAAGCTGCCCGAACGGGCTATTTGGCAGAATCATTCAGTTTTAAAAGCTTAATCGTGAAATAGTGCGGACGGAAAGAACGTGAGTGAGAGGTGTTGTGTATCGCTAATGAGGAAGACACAGAGGATGGGATGTGAATGTGTTGGAAAAGAGGCTGTAGAGAGAGGCGTTCCTGCCGAACACCGAAATGATAGACACTCACCGTAATAAATATTGTATTCCGACCGACGCAGCCGTTCTTTTACCCATCATCATTCAAGATGGAACATCTGTTGGGGCTAGTACAATACTATTACAAGTCTGTATTGAAGGTTTTTCTTCGTTTTTCTATTAAGCTGAATTTCGTATTCGGTAATCGAAAAAAGAATACTGCGGATGTTATAGATCAGAAGTTGGAAACATTTTTATAATGCATACAAAACAATATGAAATACTTCGAGACACAACCATTTGGTACGTTGGGAAAAGAGATATTCTCATATTTGAAGAACTTATGTATGTTAGTGTAGGACGACCTCCATAGTTCACCTGGTAAGAAACTTGATTCCACACGGGGTTCTTGGGTTCGATTCCCGATGGTACTAAAAATACAAACAAGAGGTCCGTAACTACTCCAGTGATTCTAAACCTGAAGATTCGATTACTGAATCCAAAGACAATACTATCTCCTGACACTGCCTATCAATATGTCCGAATCACCGATTCGGATTTATTGACGGGTACCATTCAAAAGAAAAAAGATTTATAGAAAATTTTATGACCCTTAATTATTTATATCAACGCCTTAGAGCAGGGATGGCGAACCTTTTTGAGACTGAGTGCCAAAAAATTTTTTTTTTCAATAAAATAATATGTCGCGTGCCACATGCCATGGAAATAAAAATGCATCAAATGTTTGTGTAACTTCAGATTTTTAATAAAAACAAAAATTAATACACCGAGGAAAATAATTAAGTACTTATTAATGGCGAACTAAGAGAAATAAATAAAAAAATAGACTTGAAAAAAATTGTGCACCTCAAAACTTATTAGTGAGATTTTTGTTGTTGGATGCTAGATGCCATGCAAATATTTTATATCGGGTTCATAGCTGGTAGCTTTTAATAAAATACAAGCAGTAGTACTTTCGTCTGTAAGTCTACTTCTTATGTCTGATTTAATAAAGTTCATTGAAGAAAATAATGATTCACAGGAATACGTCGACGAAAAAATTGTTAATATGCCCATTGCTATTTTTTTAAGACAAGAAAAAGTTTCCGGGATGGATTGCCAAGTTGTAAGTACTTCATTTTCGGCATTCCTCTGGACTGGTCCAACGAATCGATCTCGCTCAATTTCTTCCAAAACAATTCTTAAGTCTTTAAATTTTTGTGTCCATATCGAACTCGACTGAAAATCTACCAATTCCATTTCAAAATCATCTAATTCCATGTATTCAAACATTGTTAAGTTTAATTGTTGATACTTATATGTGTCTGGATGGGTAATAAATTTTGTAGTTTCTTCAAGTTGTCGAAACTGAACAAACCTTCTTGAAAATTGTTCTATTGTTGCGTCTAAAGCATTTTCAAATGATTCTATTAATTTTCCTACGTCTGGCTTTTCATGGATTTCCAGATCCATCGTGTATTTTTTTAGGTTGGGAAAGTACTTAAAATTTCTGGTCATTATATCACGCTGAAATATTTGTAACTTAGCTTCAAATGCTTTTATATTATCAAACATAACAGTTATTATTTTGCCACGGCCTTGTCATTTTATATTTAGATCATTCAAATGGGAGCAAAAATCAGTAAAGAACATCAATCTCGAAATCCACTCAACATCTGATAATTCTTCATACTGAATTATTTTCTGGTTACTTAAAAACATATAAATTTCATCAAAGCACTCGACGAAACGCTGAAGTACTTTGCCGCGACTAAGCCAACGAACGTTATTATACATCGTTAATCCATTATACATCGAATTGACCTCATTTAATAATGATTCAAATTTTCTTTTGCATAAAGGATGCGCAGCAATATAATTGACTATCTTAGTCACAAGTTTCATCACATCTTCAAAAGATTTAAGACCATCCTTTGCACACAGCGCTTCCTGGTGTATTATACAATGAAATGCTAACAGTGGATGGCCAACAAACTTTGTAAATAAATTGACGAATCCTGCTGTTTGGCCAATCATACTGGGTGCACCATCTGTACTTACTGAAACGATTTTCGACAAATTTATTTCTGCTCTAGAAAGAGCCTCTACAACTGCTTTGCAAACATCTGTGCCTTTAGTAGTTTCTGGTAAAGATACCAAACTTATTAATTCTTCCATTATTTTATTGCCAACAAAATATCGAACAAAAATAGCTAATCGAGCCGAGAGAGTGACATCAGTGCTTTCATCAAGACAAATAGAAATCGAATCACATAATTTTATATCTGTTTTTTGTTGATATGTTACATTTTTACCCATCTTCAAGATTCTGTCTTTTATTGTATTCGAGCGATAGGCAATTCTTTTATTCGTTCGAATATTTTTTCTTTATTTCCAAAATCCTCAAAAAGAAATGGTGCGCATTCTAAAAATGCATTCTTGATGTAGTCTCCATCGCTGAATGGTTTTCCATTTTTGGCAATTATTTTGGCTATTTCAAAGCTAGCAGCAACATAATTGGAATTACTATTAACAAACTTATTTAAAGCACTCGATTGTAGATTTTTGTTTTTGATTGCTCTTAAAATATATTCTTTTTGTTCATCTCTGCTTTTGCCAAGAAGTTCCTTATGAATTGTTTCATAGTGTCTTTTTACAGATGATGTTCTAGATACTACTGACACAGAACATATAACACACATTGCTTTGTCACTTCTTTCAATTACACCGTACATTTCAGTCCACCAATTTTGAAATTGTCTGCCAGAATTTTTACTGCTGGCTTCACCAAGTTTTTGTTTCTTATATGGTACAGCCAACTTTGTGGGTGGCAATAAACAGTTTGTTTCTGTATTAATTAGATTGTTTTTATAGCACAAATTGATAACAAAACTGCTCCGATCAGGTAAAGAGTTATTCTGTCACTGAAACATCAAATCGTCGAATTTAATTTGTCGATAAATCATATTCATCCACAAGAGTAGCAACTATACACCTAAACCACAGGAGAGCTGATGATCTAATGCGCATCGAGAGCGCGCAGTGCGACGTATGTCGTGGATAAATCAAACACTTCGGAACGGCTCGTGCCGGGAGCGAAGTTCATTACAAAAAAAAATACACCTCAAGGGACTAGCACCGCGCGGGAAGCATTAAACAATGCGATTTATTTATGCATGAATGTCGTCATATCCTTCGTTTCTGAAATTATTTATGAACGAAGAAAATACACGTCGCTATTTAAATATTTTTTTAATACTATTTCTATAACTTTTTTTATTTTTTCTTATACACTTTTATTTTTTCTCCTCATTCGCGTGCCACGCAAAATCGTCTCGCGTGCCACCTGTGGCACGCGTGCCATAGGTTCGCCATCCCTGCCTTAGAGGGAAGAATCGGTTTGACATATTCACATATCTTCGCGACTATTTTCCACTAGCTTAAAATGTTATTCTGAGTTGGTGCCGTGTTGAGTTGACTTAAATGATAACCAACGTTTCGAAATCGTGGCAATCTTCACACTCAGAGTAATATAAAAAAAAACATTACCGTATACCAATGTGTTCATTTCAAATTTTAAATTAGAAAGAAAGATGATTTGACCATTTATTATTTGGAAATACAGGAATCTACATACTTGATGGATATATCAATGTATACTTTTTTGAATTCTCAAGTAACGTTTTCATATATATTAGAATGATGCAGAGGAGTATTGGCTCTAGAATACAAGACCATATGCGTTGTCTACATAATAACAACTTTTCAAAATATACAAATCATACAATAGTAGAGATTGTCACATGGCAATAAGCTCGCCAGGTTAAACAAAATAGGGACAAATCACAATTTCAAATTCAAATGCAGTTCTTTTTTTTATACGTTACAAAACTGTACAAAATGTTTTTTTTAATACATAGAGCTATAAATAAAAATAAAACTTTAAATAATTAAACAATTATTTATAGTTTTCCTTCCACACACTTCCAAAAGACTTCCACACACTTCCGATGAAACATGACACCAATTAGGCTTAAGCATGACTCTCGTAGTACACTAGAGCCTCGAGATAGAAGGTAGAAACAAGTGTAACTAGAATTAATGTAATTAGACCTCCGTGGTCCAATTGGTATATTGGCCTATAGGAAAGAAAAACACGTAATTATTTGAATAATAAAGTTTAGAGTTTTTTCGTAACGTTTCTGCACTGTTATAAAACTGTTATGTTATAAAAGTAAAGGGTGAGTAATGAAAGTTCCAGCAAGTTTGCTATTTAGGTAGTATTTTTTCAGATGATGGAAGAGGTACGAGGAATTTCGAATATTTAATAGTATATGTACAATATTATTAAATATTCTAAAGACATATATTTTGAAAACAATTTAGAAAATAATATCATCCTTATTTGTGTAGTATCCGAGTCGAACTAGAATTCCGATTTAAATGTAGTGGGCCTCCTTCCACACAAACAGTGTTTTGGGGCAATAAAAATAGAACGTAAACGAGTAAATGTATTCAACGTTTACAATTTTAACGAAGCCTAGAGATACCTTCAGTACGGGCTGAACGGGCCACACCGAAAAGGAGACGGAGCTACTGGCAATACTAATTTCCCACAAACGGGGATCATAAAATCCACAGCCGACCCTTTGAACTAGTGTTTCTTTAGCTGGGTAATATCGGAGAGCGAATATAGTTCGCCTTTACGTTAGTATTTGTCGATCGATCTTATCGCAATATACTATATCGATCCAATTTTTTTTCTATGGTAACCAAGTGAAATTCTGTGTTATATGCATAACAATAAGAAATGTTGACTTGTATAACGTTGTTATTTAATCATCTCAAGTACGCTGTGTTTTATAATTTATTAAAGGTAACTCGTAAACGCCACTTAATGAATTCAATTGTGATAAGACCAGAACAAACACGAATAGCGATATTTCGTAATAAATTATCACCTCGAGATTTTATTGTTTTTAAATTTTATTTTAAATCTAAAGGCAGCTAATAAGCACTACTTAACAAATTGAAGTAAAACGATGCCTGAAAGTTTTGTCCGTAAATTAAATCCAAGATGATAATAATGAATAACAAGCATACTATTAGACAACTTTGTCTAATAGTATTCCCCAAACTATTAGGTTATTACGACTATAAATATAAAAAAGAGTGCCTGTCTCGTAAAAGAGTTCATCTGGTAACAATACTCCCACGTGCTAGACTCGTGCAAGTGTGCTTGCCTCTTTATGGGCGGGTTAGTATTGCTAACAAGTACGATGACAAACCGCGAGTTCTATACCTACTTCAGCAATTAAGCCCGAAGAATCGATTGATGGGACCGAAGACAAAGTTGTTTCCCAGTCACCCTCTTCAAGATGCCTAATCGCCAGTTCCGATACGTTAAAATTTACCTTACGATTAAAAAAGTGCATTTCGGACAACTCAAATATCATACTATAATACTTTTCTTTTTAAAAAATATTATAGTTCCAAGAATAAATTATTTAAATTAAAAAATGTTGTAACAAATCGTTTTTAATTTGTTCACCTTTATCTAAAACCAGAAGTTTAATAGACACATTTTCGCCAGAAATCGTTTTCATTCGTTTACCTGATGTAATTTCATTTATTTCACAAAGGGATAAAATAATCGCAAAACAAGGAAGTGAATAATATGTAATTAAGTGTAATTAATTAAAAAAAATTCAAACCATTCTCCAAAAAGTAATAAGGAATTAAGCTCGGTTTATGTTAACAAGGTGAAATTATTTAACGATTCCTTCTAAGAAAATGAGCCTTATAAACGTATTACACCGTAGTAATGGACAGAAACATCCCAGATGTTGGATAATGGTTTTATTCAAATGATAATATCTGGTAAATTACAAGAATTTGTTTAAAAATTGTCTCATATTTAAAATCTTGGAAATGAAACATTCGTAACAAAGATAACATTTATATATCATACAAACTTTGAAATATGACGAGTGTCTAGAATGATACTTGTAAACATTGTTATGGACGACGAATATCATTAGTGAAATTAATTCAACATCTTTAGAATACTACAAATGAACGTACCATATACTATATAAACAAAAAGGATCTAATCCACATTCTACAAGCTTTAAGTTATTTGAGGGAACGTAACGGTTCGCTGAGATGATTAGACCTCATTGAGAAAAAAAGTCGCGAAAGATTTATGAGATAAACATAAGCCTACATTAGACATTAATAAAGAACAAGGAAGAACTAGATCAAGAAAAGAGAGACAGCTGGAGAAATGTTGATGGAAATATTAGCAGTATAAATGATGAGATGTATATAAGTGGACGAGGCGAGTGCTGTCTGCATGGAAGTGTGGTGTTCTGTGTTCTGTGGTAACCTCAAAAAGGGCATGGCATGATGGTATGTATATATGTAACGTATATAACTTATGTAACGGTATGTATACATGTAACGACTCGGCTTGTGTAGAATGTTTTGATTTAACGTTACACAAACCACCTTCGAGATTACGCCTCCAACAGGAACACCTTCCATCGATCTCTATCCAGTGTAGCCATGCACCAATAACTTTCTATCATGGTATTGCAATCTGCAGCTACTCCGTCCTGCCAAGGCAACCTCGATCTTTCAATTATTCTTCCCCCCTAAGGGTCTTCGTTAAATTTCACTTTTACATGGTTATTATCTCCCACACGTCCCAAACAGCGCAGTCTACCGATCTTGATGATTACTGGCATCCTGGTTTAATGCAGATAGCTCGACATTATAGTTTGCCCTGCATGTGTTTCCTTCCCGAATAGTCTGTTAATTTGATAGAGATTTTTTATCTTGTAAACATCCACTAAGATGAGTTTTGCTAAGGAGTTAAACAACGAGGAATTTGTTCTTCGTCTGAGCAGTCGAGTCGACTGGAGCTATTTCGGTAGACCAAAATGGCATATAAGAGCTGTTAATTCCTTTGTTTATTCCCTGTGTCGTATTAGAGGCATTTATCTAGGAGTCCAGGTAAACGAAGCTGTCAACCACATCAAATGTTTATGCACCAAAATATTTTTTTCTGGAGAGTATTTATTTGCTTGGGGTGTTTTTATTTAACGGTTTAATATTTGTTATGTTAAGGATTGAGGTATGATCAAATAAACCTAAAAATGGATTTTCTTGGTTGGTTTTCTTTTCCATATGAATGTCCTAATGTTCAAATAATATTTTCACTAACCTGGGAATAATAATTGTTTTGCTAAAATACTGAATTCATTTGTAATATTCCTCAGAATTAATGAGTTTATTATGTTCCCGTCACATAATAAATGGTCAGGATTTTATTCTAACTAAAAAGTATATATACAAAACGTATCCAACCTACAAAACCGTGTTATTATTTATTTAAAATATCAAATAAACATACCTAAATCCTTCATGTAAAATATTATCAAGCCAGGAAAACTTGTATTTGATGGTAAAATTAATTTTAAAAGTGTTTCATATAAAGCGATGCGTTTCCCTAAATATCACATACTATATAGTAGCTTCTCATCAAATATCATCGCCGTCGCGACGACGCGTCGTTGCAGGGCCTCGTAGTCGAAGATCCTCTCACTATTCCAACGTTAATTCAGTTGGAAAGCGAAGCAATGCCGTGGATTTGTCTTCTATTTTCCCCTTTTTTCATCTTTTAAGTGAGTAAGCCATTGCACACCAGCAAACTCACTTGCTGAACATATGTTATGTTGATGAATAAAGAAGAATTTTAGCAAACAAATGTTGTTTTAGTAGTTAATCCCGTGACTTATTGATCGATGTGTTATGCTGCGGTATTTTTTATTTGTTAGGTTAATGACCTAGTTGGTAAGACGCCTGTCTTTCGACCCGGAGGTTGAAGGCTCGTTTACCGCTGGAACACAATTTTTTTTCAAATTGTGTTCCAGTCTAGTTTTCACTTAAGGTCTCATGAACATTTTTCTAGAAGGTTGAAAATGATTACCACATGATAATTATCTCGCTAAGTTGTATTATATGCAACGAAGGAGAAATACTATGTAATAAAATAAATATTGCATGCAAAAATAGTGATTCGACTAGCATTAAGTAAATGAAGACCTCCGTGGTCTAATCGGAAAGACGCTGGACTTCCATTCTAGGGTCTCGGAATTGATTCCCGATGGTATTCTGAAAAATAATCAAAAAGGTTCCCAGTCTATTAAAATGGTAACAAAAGTAGTCGCGTGCGCCAGACATGTATGAATATTGTTGCATCTTAACGTGTGGTAGTACGAGTATTGTCAACTGCGAGTTCCGTAGCAACTCCTGTGTTCTAAAGTACTAGGGCTTGACTAATGGACCAAAAATAATGTTTTCTCTCGGCCACATTCTTCAATAGGTTCATCGCTAGTTGATCTTCAATATGTAAATAGCTAATGAATGAAACATTAAATAAAAGTATAACGTAAAAAAGTTATACATCATGCCAGGACACGCCTTGCGGGGTAGGCAGAGGAAACATATTCCCATAATTTTCTATCCAAGCATACAACTTTCATCTCCTCCACATTCATACATCTCGCCATAGTCAGTATCCTATTGTGCATACTGTTCATTTTACATTATTTTAAAATCTAGTACATTTGATCCAGTCACTTTATCCTCAATGTACCTCTTCCACGCAAACCTTGCACTTCTAACTTGCATACTCACTTAGTAATTATTTCTTCATTCATTCTCTCCACATGTCCAAACTTTCTTAATATTAATTTCTTCATCTTAATTTTAAAAGATAGACGAATAATAATATCAAGTTAATAATAAGATTTGGATAAGAATAACATATAATAAAAAATACAATATTCGGAAGCATTATTTCAAAGGGAAACTATGATATTTTAATTGAATTTATGTATATTGTAGATACTGTTCGCCACACTTTGCGATGTAAGCAATAAAAGTGTCTCAGAAATCTCTTTCAGAATCGTTCAACTATCATCACGACTAAATGGTAGCCACAAATCATCTCAAGGTGTTTTTAAGGTCACCATTTAGTTGAATCAAATAATTATATAGACTGGCATTAAAACAATGTAATTTTACCTACAATAATTAAATTCCTCTTTTGTAAAGTAAAGCGGAAAAGGGATGAATATTTCCTTGTGATCATTTCTCTAAAATCTGTTTCCTCGGTGAGGTTTATTTATTTAAGAGGAATGCTCATTTCAGAGCACAGCAGCCAATTATCATCCACCCCCTTTCGACAATTCATCGCTCGTGAAGCGCTGTTTAATTGATCGGAAAAATAATTGTCAGTTTTATTTCCAGAAAAACGTAAAATGTAGCGGAAGTATCATTCAATTAAAACAGTTTCCTTTAGGGAACACTCTTGTGAAAACGATACATTTTCTCCTTTGAGCGGACAATAATTGAGCTATTAACAGTTAACAAAAAAATGTGTTTATTACTTAAATTAATTCCAATTAAACCACGTTCAAACCAACCATAATAGTATAGTTTTTTTTAATTACTTGTTAAATTACAAGGTTTTTATATTTGGAAACCAACATTAAAGCATTGTTTCTTAACCTTTAGGTCGCGATCCTAAATTGGGTCGGTTGGCATTTTGAGTTTGCTAATAATATTTTGATCTAGAGAGATTCACTGGAAAGATAAATGTGTAGTGTTTCTGAAGATTTCTGTTTCATGTAAATGATGACCAAATGTCTTTATTTTTAAAGAACTCAATATCTCTGAATGTGCGCAACTTAAAGCAATCTCAATGTGGGTCACGTTCGTCAGCATTGAGGCCACGACGATGAAGAAGGCATTTTGAAAGGGTAGCGAAATATTTTCAACAATGAAAATATTTTAATATTTTTACATAATAACATACGATACGTTGTATAATAATATATGCCCTTTACAACATACATATGCGAGTCAGGATTATCAACTCTACGTACACATCTATGTACTCGAATAACAAAAATCAAATTGCGAATCTTACATAACACGAAGATTTGATGAACTTTCAAAACTTATTCAAAGCTTAGTACACATTTATAGACGACCTCCGTGGCCTTGTTGGTCAGGTCAAGATACCTGTCTCCCAGCCCGGAGAATATGGGTTCGATTCGCGTTGGAACCCAATTTTAAAAAAAATATTCCAGTCTGGTTTTCACTTAAGGCTCTTTAACATCTTTCTGGTTGGTTGGAAGATATTTTCACATGGCAATAAACCTGCCAGATTGTGCTGTATACAACGAAAATGTAATATAATACAATTTTATAAGATTTTGTATTGTTAAGTAATGTATATTGTATTATTATAATTGACTGCAGAAATAACAATTTTAAGTATTTTGAAAAAATCATAAATGTTTATTTTATTCATTTGTATGGTACCCATCATGTGGTATTGGAGAGGGATGCTTCCTATCCCATGGGCCGCAAGGCTCACCAACGTTTTACCATCCAAGAATAAGAGATTACCGAAAAACTTTCGAAAACACATCGAAAAATAATCCTAACATACTTTAGACATTTTTCTAGAAAAAATAACAAAAGTCTGGAAAAGATAGTGATCATGGGGATAGTTTAAGGCAAACTAGGAAGAGGAAGAGGAAGGTCTTATGTTATGTAAAGAAGTTAACAGGATCATCTTTAAAAGGTGCATTCGATGTTGTCCAGGACCAAGAAGGATAGATATAGGTGGTGCACCAAGTTTCAGACATAGTGGAGGACCACGACGCTCAGCATTTAGTACGTGATTCGGACATATTGAAGGGCGGAACCAGGAGACAACATTGTCTTCGACCCCAATAATTGAGCTTTAAGGTTTTGAATCACGGAACTCGCATTTCATAATCGCACGTGTTGGTAATACTACACTACACGTGAAAAGACAACACTCGCATGGATATTAAGTTTAGCTCATGAGTAACAATTCTAACATGTGTAAGTGTTGATACAAGATGAATACTTTTACCTGACCCATTTTTGGAATTGAACCAGAAACTCACAGATGGAAGTCGAGCATCTTACTTACTAGACCACGGTGGTCGTCACAATAACTAAAATAATAATGCTTCAAAATTTCTCGGAAGTCTGGTTTTTATTGGAGATATTTTTCCCTCTGAATTTATTGATCTTCTTGTGCTTAATAACTACCCTAGATAAATTATTTGAGTACTTTTTGAAAACTCGACATTATAAAATATATCTATATAAATTTCTATTTTTTAAGACACTCCAAGAACGATCTAAGAATATATGTTAGGCCATTACGAAATTCATAATAAATAAGAGCACTCCGAGATTGTTTGATGAATGCAAAAACTAATTAATTAATTAAGACTTACAAACATATTTCCAGTTTGAACGAGAGTGTAAAGTATAGAAAAAAGACCAAAAAAATAATAATTGTATCAAGGGGAAAAAATAAGGTGTTTTATGAAAAGGTTTATGCATGTAGAGAAGACGAAAGAAGTGCAGTCGCGATTTAAAAAAGAATGGCGCTGTATTCTCTGCCTACCTCAACAGCGAAACGGTAGCGTTAGTCCACCTGTGGTCACACTGCTGCTATAGGATGTTTAAGTGGATGAAAATAATATCAGTTACGGAGTGTCCAAAATGAGAAGTCAATGTGAGTGCATCATGGGAAACCCATTCAAAGTATATCTAACAAGCAGGGGTGCTTTTCGTTTAGTACCTAGGTGAAGACTGATTTTTACCAGAATCACATTTCAAATACATTTAACCTACATCTGTTTTTGGCTTACCACTTCATCCAGTCATATAGTACATGACGTCCATGGCCTAGTTGTTAAATTGCCTGTCTTCCAACCCAGGGGTTCAATTGCCGTTGGAACCCAGATTTTATAAAAAAAGGATATCAGTCTGTTTTTCACTTAAGGCATCTTTAAAATCTTTCAGGTTGGTTAGAAGAAACTGTAACATGGCAATAAGTATACAACCTAAGTGTTAAATATTATTTCTGACATTGGTGAATCTGACATTTGAAGAGTATGGCTGGGAGATAATATTGTATTTGCCCCCATAAATTGAGCTTTTGAGTTTTAGTACCACTGGAGTAAGAAAGTACCAAACCAATCATAAAAGTGTTTTACAATGTTTTGGGTGAAAGGGAAGGAATTATAATTATTTATGTAGACAATAAAAGATTTATACAATACCTAAATAAAAAATACATTTTAAAAATACAAATAAAATAAGTTAACCGATGGCCTGGAAACGGCGAAGAATATTGGATAGAAGGATGATGAGAAACCAGCAAACACACACAATAATACTGAAGGGAGATCTAATGTTTATTTAATTCACTTTTTAAACCATATTAATGGAGGTGTGAGTATTTTATCAATTGAATGGTTGAATTAAAATAGGCACTAAGTACCAAAAAAAAAACAAAAAAAAACTAAGTATGCAGTTTCATTATATATGACATATAGAACGAAACTGCATACATAGTTTTTTTTTGTTTATTTTTTTGGTACTTAGTGCCTATTTTAATTCAACCATTCAATTGTTATCTGTAGTTCATAGTCATACTTGTTAGCAATAACCTCGTTGGTGATCTTTTGGTTAGCTTGTTATTTGTTTTATTTCATTGGGAATTGTTTCAAAAATTTCCGAATGGAAGGCAAGCGTGCAACCAACGAGACTTTAAATTTCTCATAAAATACACAGCATTCGTTCCGTATTTTTTTAATGTTTCAGTTTACTGTTATCTTTGAGGATTTTATGGAATTACATACTCGTATGTTATTCCACAGCACTTTTAAATATTACTATATTTTCAAAATATTTTCCCTAAATACAACTAGGGTAAATTATATTCATTTTTCTCTAGATTTATTTTTAGCTACGATATATTCAAATTTAATATTGTTTTATCTTTAAAAATGCATAATTTTAACAATAAATTAAATTTAACGATAACCTAAAGCTGTTGTCAAACAGTGAATATTTGATAACGTCATTATCAAAATATTCTATGGATCTCAAAACTGAATACATACTCAACTTTTATGAATATTTCATTTTTAAGATATAATAAACTCTAATAATTAGGCAACAATTTTCATCTTTATTTGTGCGAATTTTAAATTTGAAAAAGTAATAAAATCAGGAAAATCGTTCAGCATTACACAATATTTCAAAAATATCCATTGAAATTTCTTTATGTACTCTGACGACAATTTCTAAAATTTATTAATATATTAAATGAAATTTTCCGAGTAGAATAAAACCTGCCAACATTTGTGGTTTAACGTTTTGATGTTTTGCTTCGATGTTAAAGACATAGATGGCACTAAACATTCGTAGTTAGATATCGAAACATTTGAAATAGTGATGAGAATATATCGTATACTTTAATTATAACTGCGAGAAAGTAACGGTTACTTTTGAGTATGTCGGGTTTTTGTTACTTTCAATGATATCGGTTAAAAGGAGTAAGATAGAAATATTTCCCTGTTTTGAAGAATATTTACCGCATCCGTCAAAACCTGTCGATTGAGGCTAGACGTAGAATAATCGAAGCGCTCATTATCCCAATAGTCGAGTATGGTGATTGCATATATGGACCGTGCCTTTTAAAGAAAACCGAAAAAAAGTTGCAAAGATTACAAAATGCTTGCTGTAGGTATTGTTTCAACATTCCCCCCCAGAGGACACATCACCCCTTTTTTGAGAGCTTTTAAAATTATTGACATGAAACAAAGACGGTTTCTTCACTTAAGCGTACTCATGCATAAAATTACCAGTACAAAAATGCCACTTTATCTCTTCGAAAAACTGAATTGGGCTAGAAACTTTCACGGCTACGAAACTAGAAGCAGAGAAACTCTTTTACTCATCCCAAACCATAATCTAACACTATTCAAAGGATCCTTCTCATACTCAGCCAGCAAATGCTGGAATGAGTTGCCCCAGGCCTTGAAGGAGCGGGTGAAAAAAAATACCTTCAGAGATGCTCTAAAGTGTTATATTCTGGGTGGTTAATGGGTTTCTCAGTGGTTAATAGGTCTCTTATTTGCTTTTACTTTTTCTTTCTTTTCACAGGTGGTGAATCGGGGATTAGGCGTACGTGTTTGTGCGTTATCTTCTCATTCATTATTTTAAAACTGATTAACTATTTCAATGTATTACTGCCTAACTATTTCAATGTTGTTTCTATTTCATTTCCCATTTGTCATTATGTAAAATTTGGACTCTTTTGAGGCTTTTCTTTTTTTCGTTCTTGCTGACAGTTAACCTGAGGTGGTATGTGTGGGTTTACTTTTTATTTTGTTTTCTGCCATACCTTTTTGTTTTTTTTATTTATTATTTAATCTAGATATGCGGAGATGTGGGATGGAAGCCCCCTCGGTGGCGTTGCGTTGGTGGGGTGTATCTCGGCCGGGGGAATGTTTGTGGGATGAGCCCGGATCTTTTAATTTCTTCTCTCTTGAATGTATTTTTTTTGTCATATATTTATTTTCTGTGTTTTTTTTTATCTTCTTGTTCTACGTGTTCAAGGGTGTGGGCTGAAAAACATCTGATGTCCCCGTGGTTGTGCTCGCCTTATATTGGTGAGGTGTATCTTGGCCGGGGGATGTTATTAGATGGGCCCAGACCTTTTGATTGCTTCTGTTTTTTAATGTATTCTCTTTTTAATGTGTCTAAATGTATTATGTACATACTACGAGTATGTTGCTATCAATAAACCTGTATTTATTTATTTATTACTAGCGTCTGAACTGCGGCGGCGGCTCCGGGATGTGTGAGTATTTCTGCTGCACCCAGTAGTTGGAAATGTATCGGGTATCTAATAATAAATAAACAAAACCTAATATTCGAATATTGTTACTTCAAACATCACAGTTACCTTCATTGTTTTTTTTTCTCGATACAAGCTAGTCACTGGCAAAAATTGAATTGGCATGTACTATATTCGTTGAACTATATAATGTGAGCTTATACAAATTGCTCTTCTTTTATCTATCATATGAGTCATGAGATTACGATTGATACAATTTAAAAAGTTTTACATATTTATGTTATTTGTAAAATAATGTTAGAAAAATGTTCCGAATCGTAGTATAAAACAAATTGTGGATATTGAAAATGGATATTGAAATATTTTTTCCCCGTTGAAAATTAATTATGATATTGTCTAGATTTATAAATATTCAAAAACTTGGAAAAAGTGATAAGAACCTTGCGGTTGGATATAGTTCGCAAGGTAGAATAATGTCACCAATTATATTTTCAATCTTCATTGATTCGGTTACTATATTGCTACGGAGCGAAAATGATTTGTTCATACTCGTAGACATGTTAAATTTTACACTGGCTTCTATTACCGGAATCTTTATTTTGTTGCGCTAGTGTATTGTATTATATTTTGAACAAATACAAATTATTTTTAAGACAACTTCATATAAATCGGTTTGGTTGATCTCAAGTTTTAAGTAAAAATGCATGGTAAACAGGTAAACTTTTCATTTCATAAAATTTCAATGATATTAAGACTTCATAAATAATTCCCAATTCACACTATCTGAATCTTATATCGTAATTTTTATTCAAAACACTTCAGTTTATTGATTTATATAATTTAAAAAAAAAACTGAAATATAAATAGAATTTTATTTTATTTTCATGGAAGCATTTTATGAAATCCAGCTAAATATAATTGAATATAAAATATTAATTGTGATTGTGAAAAAATGGACTAAAGAGTTTCACTTAGACCGAGAATAGATTGAAGATGACCCTTATCAATGCAGACAAGCTGAAGCACTAACTCCAGAAACAGTAACATATTATGAACAAGAGCAAGTGTTATAAGATAAAAGACTTAAATAAATAAAAAACAGCGTAGACTTTCCATAACCACAGTGCTTCGAATTTTGCACGATCATCATGACATGAATAAGGTGAGCGCAAAATGGATGTCAAAATATTGACTGCTGTCCAAAGGCAACGACGTGTTGAAAGTTGCAATGAATTTTGAATGCTCAGCAATGGAAAAGAAGAACAAATAATTCAGTTAGTTGTCACGAGGGTTGAAACTATGGTTTTATAACAAGAGTCTCTGCTGAAAAGAGGCTCGATGGAGTGGCGCTTTCCGGGAAGAAACCTTTTGGAACCAATTACTTAACTAAGAAACAAAAGTTGGTTGGCTGGAAGAAATTACTTAAAAGCAATAAATCCGCGCGATATAATTGTATGAAAATGTTGAATAAATAAAAAGAGTTAAGAATTTGAAACTTGCAATCGTTCTTCACATTATGGGGATCGAAGAGTCATTTAAAGTATTTCTTAAATATTTCAGATTTTTAAACCTTTAATATTCAACAAACAAGTAATATTACTAAGATATCTAAAAAATACTCCTACGTTCCAGAATTCATGAAAAAGGCTGACTCGTCTTGTAGGTTAATGAAATTTGTCAGCCGAAAAATCAACTCATTTAGTGAGTCTACGAAAAGGTCGAATCTTCGAAAAAATACACAATTATCATTTTTCCTTTTTTTCGGATATTCGGAAATCATCACGATTGTCGTCAATACTTATGAAGTTAATAATATAATTTTAAAGAAATTAGAAACATTTAAAAAAATTTATTGATTTTTTTTAATTGGCCTTTGTTATAATATAAATCAGTTTATTTGTTATAATATTCCGTTTATAACAATATTTATCGTTTATAACAAAAAGTAACCCTTGTGCTTATTTTTCAAGTCAAAATAAATAAAGGAAAATTATAATCATTTCAATCGTCATTGTACCTATAAATTTATTATGAAAAACAAAACAAAACAAAAGCGAAAAAAATCGATTCGTAATTAAATATCAAACTCCCAATCCTTGAATTCGAGGAAATTTGCAGAATGAATTTTTGAAAATATTTGATTGGCTAAATAAATAGCTTAGGGCTTGTACCAATAATTTGCCAGTATTATTAACAGCTTCAACTCTTACGGTTGACTGCATACAAAAATTGGATGAATTTATAGCGTGTTCTGAAATAAAGTTCAATATGGTGATTCTTATAATGTTACACATTTTTGTATTCTGCCGTATGGTCTTAAAAAATCATAATATTGAAATAAAAAATCAACAGTCATAAATAAAACAATGAAGCTAGTTTAGTTCAACAATAGAGACCTACACGTCACGTGTAATAAATTTTCCCATACTTTTCATGTACTCGTATATGAATTCTAAAAAAAATTGCTAACCAGTAATTGTATACTAACTTAAAAAATCTTAATATTATTTTAATATATTTTGAACAACTGCACAATATACAATAACGAGTACTACTTCTATCGAATAGAACCAGACTTTGAAATGAAAATATTGATTTAAGAATGTCCAAAATGACAGCCAAGTTTGTTGGATCTTGTACACATAACACCTAATTTGCAATACCATGTTTCACATTACATATATCTCTCGTTATGTGCGATCCCACATGATACGATTTCGCTATAACGATATTTCAATAAAATAAAAATAAAGTAGTTATAAAGAGCCGATTGATATTCACCTTACCCAATTGAAAGAAATAAGCTACGAATACATTCGCGTATGTCTTCTAACTGAAAATTTAAAAAAATGTTTATTTACCATCCTTAGGCTACTTTTTCATTGTTCTCACACCGATTAAAATTAATTTACTTCGTCAGGCAAATTAAATGTTAATTGGTAATCATCATCATTATCTTCTTACTTTCAGTCTGGATTACTGCCTGGAGGATATTTAGCTTCACATAATAGGGATGAATTGTTTTACATTTTTCGTAGATTATCTCTTCCTACCATCCAAAACATGCCAAATAAGTCTTAGGTGAAAACCAGACTAAAACCCTTTTTGAATAGTTTGGGTACCAACCGGAATCAAACCAGCAACCCTCGAGATGTAAGCCAGGCAGCTTACCAACGAGGCTATTTCAGATATTATTTTACGCAATAAAAAATAATAAAATTATGTAAGATATATTTTTCTCCATCTTTTAGTTTGTTTTATATCACAGATCTACTTAGATATGATAATTACTTTAGAAAAATAGACTACACGTCGTTTATGAATGTTTCAATAATTCACTAGTTAACAAGGTTTTTATAACAAGGGTGAAAACGGCCATTTTAGGTAAATTTTTGTGTGCTGATAACGAATATGAACTTGAAAACGTACATTTTAAGAGAAAAATCTGAAATTAGTTTTTGACTGAAACTGAAACTTTTGAAAGATGAAAAGTTCGAAAAAAAATTAAGTGTTGAAGAACTAGAATTTTGGAAAGCCTTTGGAAGAGTTGTTAGTGGTTTCATAGGTAATAATAAAGCTGACAATTACGAACAGCGTGTACAAGAACTCTTGCAGTTACCAGAATGTCGAATGTCACTGAAAATACACTTTCCCTAAAATGTTGCTGGTAATCTGTTTATGGCTGTTTACTGTAATGGGGCTTGTAATAAGTTATCTTATTTGAGTTTTCATTCAATTTAATATACAATCTCTAAAACAAGTTGATTCGATCAACTTTATAAAAAAGGCTATTTTTTAACAAAAAATTGGTATATAAGGTCAATTTTTCTTATGGTAATTATTTTGTATTCTGCTTTTTTTATTTTCCTATTTAACAACATTGTATTCTGTGTCTAAATTTAGTATTTCAGGAATTTATTTATTTTCATTGTTGTAATTACGACTTTTGAAATGCGTAAAAACGTACTTATTTTATTAAAACACTCCCCCTTCTGTACACAAAAATGTTACGTGTCACAAACTTTTCACTGCTATTTTCGTAATCAGCAGGGTTGATTTAATAATAATCAGCTAATTTAATCTCTGTTACAGACAAACAGTTAAAATTTGTTAACTAGTCATAATGTGCCTGGTCAGCTGGGTGATCCTTTAATAAATCAGCTTCTTAAAACACAATGATTATAATTTCATTCGTCTTTTTTATACTGGTTTAAACTATCTTGTCTAATGCAAGACCAACAAGAAATGGATGCCTCGTATAGCGGTTTTGCGTAATTCATTGTCACGTCAAGAGCGCTTTGATTTTGAATTTATAAAGAGCTGTTAATAATAGTCAATAAATAAATTCAGGCTGAACGATATCAGCGTATTTAAAGCAGAGATTCAATGATAAACAACAAGTCTACTATTCATCGAACTATTGACACTGCTAATATGGCCTCTAATGTTTGGGAAAATAGATTATTACGATATGATAATGACGTGGAATGATAAAGACAATAAACTTGAGTAAGACAAACCCGAGTCAATTTTTTGTTCCAATATTCGTAATTCTAATCGGGATTTTCCCAGAAAGGCGTTTTATTAACGTTATCAGGATGAGTATTGGTCCATGTGGTATAAGGGCTTGTTTATTTCTGTATTTTATTAAAAATATCGAACCCCGAAATTGAAAATCTTTGTACACATGTTGGTGTGAAAATTACGAGTATTTGATACGGCAATAATGACTTAGTTATGCATTACTATGTTCAATCAGCGTACCCGGGTTTATTAGTCGTTTCAAGTATGAGTATTAAAACTTGGATACGCCATTTAGAAGGTTTACATTTAACAAAGTAATATATTACAATATATCCCAACACACCATATACTCGTACATATTAGCAAAAACTGTTTTTAATTACTCAAAAATATGATAGTTATTTAAATTTTTAGAGAATCTTAAATACTTGACATGTAGAGTAGCGTAAAATGAATTATACTTGTCAAAATATGTATGATTATATATGAACACTACACACGTACACTACACTTCACCTAAAACCGAATATGTTACTATCACATATCGAAAAATCCACAACAGGTTTCAAATTTTAAGAATACTAAATAAAATAAAAAGCACTTCATTTGACCAGCTATCCTCGAGCAGCGAAATGTATGTAGATGCTTGTGATAGTTTTTCTAGTATCAACGTCATATCACAGCTTCACATACTCATAATGGAGTTTTTAGAATTTTCTTAAACATAAAATAATATTTGTTTTACACTTAACGACGAAATTCATGCTAATATTGTCAGTCGCTACGATTACGAGGAATCTAGGTTAGAATCATGTGAAAACTACACGGCGTGTTGCTTTTATGTCCGGCAGGTGTTTAAGTATATCCTGGACCGATTGTGAATTTTTTTACTTCAATCGCATCTCGAATCGTCAATGATGAAGTCTTGTAAAAAAAGATCTCTGAACAATATGATGAAGGAATTAACAAGCAAGCAAGGGTTACAAAGCAAATTATTAATAAAATTGTCTAATGTTAAAAAAATATTTCGGGCGGTGAGTTGCACGAATTTCACATAAAAACGGGTTAATCGATTACTATCCAATTACGCCATTCCGCCACTGGTAGTTGAAACTGTTGTGTATTTATCAAGGAAAATTACAATTTCACCAGGACACAAAAGCTATCAGGCAAACTAAAAAATTATAAATAAAATAAGAAGTTAATTTGTACATATTTAACTACCCACTTTTAAGTCGTATTTCCTATCGTAAAATACAATCGTAAAATATAGTTGATTATACCGATTTTATCAAATTCGATAGTATGTTTACATGTCATTAATTTTATTGCACTGTACATTATTCATATTAAAATCGCATAAAAATATATTTCTTCCCATTAAAATAAAACTGCAAGTAAATTTACGTATTTAAAAATTTATTTACGTGGAACAAACTAACTTCTCTGTTAATTTCTTATAGAAACCCCTTAGTATTGGATACAGAAGTAATAAATTACAAATGGGTTGTATAATTTTACTTTGTTACGTGTGTTCCTGAAATAGCGGTTTATAAAATTATGTCAACTGTACATTCAGAAAAAAAAAACGTTAAAGTAAAACTAGAATCGGATCCACCGAGAATCAAACTTAAGACGCATTGATACTCAGCATGGATACTAAACATGCTTAAGATTAAGTCGCTGCGCCTCCATATATGAACCGGTGCAAATCAAATCTGGCCAACTCTCTCGGATGACTCACATATACTAAATACTAATTATTGACAAACATTGATGAAAAAAGGAACGTTATTAGAATAGGTTTCCTACATAACATAATATGGTCCAGAATTCCTTTAAAAACAAACATTCTGTTAACCACCAAATATATCAGACAAAAAAAATTTATTCAAAATATAACCTAGATCTTAACGAAAGAAAAACGATGACGCATTAAAAAATAAGGTAACCAAAAAAGTTACACTTTAATATTAATATCTTTCTTATCATATTATTTATCAAACCTTTAAAAATTTTAGATCAAATTGAGAATTTTTAAAACAGTTGTAAAAATTGCCTTATGAATTTGGTCATCAATTCCAGATGTCACGCAACACCGGGTTCTATTTTGTTAAGTATTAATTAACACTTAATAGACAGTTTGACTCTAAAAATATACGGTAAGAAGCATCTCTCTCCTTGGAAACGCATATGTAAAAACATATTTATAGTACTTTATAACCAAGAAAAAGTTGCGCCAAGTGTCTCACTTTCAAAAGACAACAAAAATAAAAGAATACTTCGCAAAAAGATTGAGAGGAGTTGGCCGGAAAGAAAAAGGTCGTGGGTTTAAATCCCGCTTGCAGAAATATTATTTTATTTACACGGTATCACAGGGCATTTGGCACAACGAGAAGTCGGTTTTGGAAAATATTTATTTGAAGTACGAATATGTGTTCAATTAATGAATATTTATTTATATTGTTAGCTAAAAATTGTTCAACAAGATCATAAACAAGTTTCCTAAAGTTTGAGATATTTCTAATAATATTTTTCTAATATATATTAGATGTGGTATTACCTTAAAATTATTTAATATGATAATGAACAATAATTCTTCCAGTTCGAGATATTTCTGCGTAACTATGATTTATTTGATATCATCACCAAATATTTTTTTTGTCTCTGAATTTCACATGTTGAGAACTTTTTACAACTGGTTAATCCCGAAAAGTTCATTATTGATCTTGCAACGAATCAAAACGAATTGAGAATAAGTAAGATGATTAAAGAACTGTACGAGTATGTGGAAATTGCAAACTTATACATTTTCCGTAGTAAAGAATACGAGTAAATGTCAAATCTTTCAATTAAAAAACAAAGGTTCTAGTTATGAATTTTAGATATGGTCATTGTTGTTAAAGTTACTTTGGAAAAGTAACACTTTTACAACTATGAGTACTTTTGAATCTTAAATAGAACGCTATTCTAGTATTACGAGTACGAGTATATATGCACAATATATACAAAGTAGAAACGGCACTACTCGTACTTGGCAGGTCCTCGTACTCTTCGGACGAAGCACCTTACTTTTCCCGCGTTCTTTACAACGTTTATGGAATAAACTCGTAGGTCTTATCTAAATAATAATAAAGTTTTTAGAATAAATGGATATGGTACAGCTTAATTTTTATTTCACAAAATATTAAAGAATAAAAATTTGCCGAATTTGTATGAATATCTAAACATACTGCAATTACGTGTTTTCTTACGAATATGTAACGATAATTCTTTTTAAAAACAAACATTAAAGAACGCAAAGTTGACTTATAATTGTCATTAAAATTGGTTATGCATTGTTTATCTTTATTACAATTAATTTTGTTTCTGTGCGTTTATTGACACAAATGTTTTTCAGTTAGTCACGTCGCATACACAAAATATTTACAGGAAAACACTAGAAAAATTAAAATTTTAAATGGTGATTTTCTCGTCACTGCAAATAATATTTATTGTTGTCGTATGGGAAAATAGCCACGTTTTCTGGTTGAAATAATTAACGTAGTAATTTAGCTCGTATATAAAGGTGCATTCTTTGACATTACCCATAAAATTAATAACGTCCGTCACGTCAGACGGTTCGTTTTATTCGCCGACACAGATTGGTACAGTTGATAGTCAAAATTGTTCAATCATGTTTGTGTTTTTTGTTTTTGGAATCGCTTCAGTTGTTGGACAAACAATTGTGGGTGAGTTGATAAAATATTTTTTTGTTTGTTTACGTTAATGAGGTAAACCAGTTGATGCACTTTGCGACTTAAATTGAAACTGTATTGCGATATAAAAAAATCATCTGGTTTGGAGATACAATGGCAAAGAATGTTTATTTTTTAAAAGTGTTCATTAATTTTAAATTTTTATTACATTTTAGTGTAAAATTTGTTCAAATTTTAATTATAATATTGGTGTTGTACTTATCAATTGAACTAAACTAAATATGAAAAAAGTGCTCAATGCTTGAAAGATAAACATTCTTCAATTTGTTTATTTTATTTATAATCTAAATATTGATGTTGATGAATGATTTCATTCATTTCTTTTTAATTATTAATATTTGAAACTGACATTTTATTGCCATACTCCTAAAATAGAATGAAATTTTACTTAATCCGTTTTACTTATAAAAAAAACATTTTTTACTAAAGTTATTTGTTATTTTTTCATATGTTCTAAAGTGGATTATATGTGTATATATTAAAACACTGTTCACAACAACGTTAAGTTGATATTGATGTTTTTGCACCCGAAATCCATGATTATAATTTTGAATCCATATCAGCAACATGTAATAAATAAATAAAAAACAAAATTATTACGTAATTTTTTTGATGGTTAATTATTCGAAACTTTAACGGTTAGTTAAATCAGGTAAGTTTGGTTATTTGATTTTGTAGGGCAAAACGAAATAAATAATCGAAAACGTTATAAAATAAGTATTCAATCTCAAAAGCCGTAATTTGTATGCCTTTAAAAGGCATGAATGTTAATATAATTAACAATCCTTTGCGTAAGGTTAAGATTGCCACTATATTATGTGGAAATATGAAACCCATATGTGTATCGTTTTAATGTTGTACTTAAGAGAGCCCATAGACTTCATAAAGATCCCCGAATTTCCAAACATGAAGGCAATGTAAGACGAAATCGATTGTTGTTTTTGTCGTACAGATTTGTTGAACATTGTTTTTAAATAACAAATATCGACCTAAAAGCTCCATTATAATTGTTTTTAAGAAGTTTTTACTAACCCCCAGATAAATCATGTACATTCAGATGAAATATGATCTGGAAATGTAACCAACTAAATGCATTACTACATTTTTAGTTTTTTTTTCTATGAAAAATACTCCGTAAAAAATACCTATATCACTTTTACCTACCTCTGACAATCTACATAAACCAAAACAGTATTTTCGTGAATCATTATAATAATAACTGTTATATTACATGATCATATGTATGTCAATTCAAAGAAAAAAAATTACCTCAGGGCCACCGGAAGAACCAATAAGTATTTCTTTAACCGTACACAAGTAAACAGGAAGAGATGCGAATCATTTGTATTTATCTTTATTAGCAACTTAACTTTTAATTAAAATCTTGAAAATTTTACAATTATGATATAACATACTTTTATCGTGAATAAAACAATTTTTATATATTTATTCATGATTAAACTATATTCCTGGAATACTCGTACATAGACAATGCAAAAATATCTCGAACTGAAAATAAAACATAAAATGAATAACTTTTCGTGTCATAATAACATGTTTTCATTAGTTTTTTCAACTCGTAGGTGTTTTTCTTTTTTTCTTATCTGTTTTACTTTATTCAAATTTCATTTAGAAAATCAAAAAAATATATAAACCTTCTACATTGAACTCTATACAATGAAAGTGCAATACAGCTCGATAATATTAATATTTTAAAACCGTTATTAAAAAATAATAATCATTTTAAAAGCTTATAATGGTTGACGACTCCTGTGGTCTAGTTGGTTAGGCAACTGTCTCCTAGCCTGGACATTGTAGATTAAATTCCCGTCGGTATCCGTTATATTAAACATCTTTTTTCACTTACAACCTCTTTAAAAAAATCTAGTTGGTGCCACACGACAATAAACTCCGTACTGTACTACAAAATAAGACAACAAATAATTCGTACTGTATACTACGAAATAAGACAATAATTCGTACTTTATGCTACGAAATAAGACAATAAGTCGTACTGTATACTACGAAATAACACAATAAATCGTACTGTATACTGCGAAATAATACAATAATTCGTACTGTATACTACGAAATAAGACAATAAGTCGTACTGTATACTACAAAATAAGACAATAAGTCGTACTCTATACTACGAAAGTGTAATATGGTACAGTAGCGGTAAGGGAATTCATAAAGAATCCTGAAAAACTAATGATTTAATGACATAGGAAAAAATCAAGTATAATGAGATTACTCTTAATAGCCACAAATCACCGGATGGCCGAAAGTGTTACGCTAAATTTGTCTCTTTACATGGATCAAGCAAAACGTTCCAGTGGTCTACTTATCTTGATGCTAATGACCCGCTAATTCACACAGTTCGTTCACTCTTTTAAATTATATTATTTGCATTGTAATGTAAGCCTGACATTTATTTTGTCTACGTTGATAAGTGCAATTTTGAAAATAACGTGTTTTCCCTTTCAAGAAATATATTTAATAGAAATAATACTAGCAATTATATTATGAAAACTATAATTAATTATTGACATCACCATTGTCAACCAGGGTCGACCCACTCCTGGATGAAGGTCTCCCCAAGTAGTTCGATTTTTTGCTTGTTGGTGCCATGTAATGCTGCCATGTTTCCTGATTTCATCTATCTAACGTACTTTCGGTCTTCTTGGGTCTCTTAAGGCCTCTTGGGTACCATTGTATTATTTCGGATGTCCATCGGGAATCTGATATTCTGGCTACGTGTCCTGCCCATTGCCACTTCATTTTCTTGCACACCTTTATTACGTCTTCTATCTTTGTTTTGTTGCGAATCCAGGTGTTTCGTTTACCGTCTCTTTTAGTGTATCCCAATATACATCTCTTCATTCTACTTTTTGTAGTCTAGAGCTTTTGTGTGGTCTTTACTGTGAGCGTGCATGTCTCACATCCATACGCAAGTACTGGAAGAATACACTGATTGTAGACCTTTCGCTTCAAAGATATTGGAAGATTACTTTTAAATATGTTGTTCAAACGTCCAAATGAGCTCCATGCTAATTTTGTCCTTCGTGCTATTTCTTTCGATATGCCACCCACAAAGGAAATAAGTTGGCCCAAATACACATATTCCTGGACAAGTTCCAGCGGCTTTCCATCTACAATTTTTGGTTTTGGGGTAGCAAAGCTGTTCATCATATATTTGTTTTTTGATATATTCATTTTTAAACCAACTTCTTTACTGACCTCTGCCAATTTCTGCTGTTGGGGCTGAAAATCATTCAGATTTTGTAAGAATATAACGATATCGTCTCCAAATCTCAAATGGCTCAGGTATTTTCCATCAATCACCAGGCCTTTATTGCCCCATTCCAGTTTACTAAAGACATATTCAAGTGTAACTGTGAATAATTTTGGGGAAATAGTATCTCCTTGACGAACTCCCTTACCGAATTAAAAGGTTTCGAAGGATTTGTGGAGATGTACTTTTGTTGTCGCATCCTTATATGATAGATGTTATTGAACAACTTAATATATGATATGCCCTCTCAATGCCTTGTGTTTTTAGAGCTCCAATATGGAAACTTTTTTGACTGAGTCAAAGGCCTTTTCGTAGTCCACAAAGGCTAGGTATAGAGGAAGTTCGTATTCGTCACATCGTTCTATTACTTCCCGCAACACTTGAATATGATCCATGGTACTGAAACCCTTCCTGAATCCAGCTTGTCCTCGTGGCTGGTTCGTGTCAAAAGTTCTCGAGAGTCGGTTGGTTAAGATTTTGGTAAAAAAAATGTATAGTGTAAGTAGCATGCTGATTGGGTGGTAGTTCTTAAGATCTTCTTCTTCGTCTTTCTTATGGAGAAGTATTACGGTTGCAAATTTCCAATCTTCTGGAATGTCTTTTTCCAGAAGGCACTTGTTGAAAAGTGTTGATAAGATGGTATCCACGTCTCTACCTGTTTATTTTAGAACATCAATGGACAAACCGTCGGTACCGGTGGCCTTTACGGATTTCATGCCGTTGATTGCGTATCTGATTTCTCCTGGTAAGATCATCGGGATATTTTCGTCCTCAGTTGTTTCCGGATTTGAGTTTGTATCAGGTGTAGTTACCGTATCGGCATATAGTTTTCTATAAACTTCTTCCGCTCTCTTCAGGATTAGGTATCGTTGTGTAGTAACAGTATTATCAGAAAGTTTAAGTTCAATGATGTGGCATTTTCCTAATGACATATTTTGCTTTCACTTTTTAAGACTTCTATTCTCAATCGTCCTTTGAACCATTTTTACCTCTAAAATACAGATGAGGTCCATCTTTCAGTTCTATCATGTCTTCTCAATTTCTTCTGACTTAACTGTGCCTCACGATATCCCAATTGATGTGGCTTAGTTCTTCTTGAAGTTCAGTGATATGGGCATCACTTGATAGTGTTCGAGCATTGAACGTTGCAATGTTCATCTTAAAGCAGCCGTTACCAATCATCTATGTCCGTATCGAAGCCTCCCTTCCAGGACCGCTCATGTAGCCCTATCCAGAACGTCTTCCGGAGGGTGTTCTTTTCTTTTCATTGTCTTGCATAATAACATGGGGTTTTGTGGACATGGAGTCTTTTGGTATCCCCTTATACCGCGCTGTTCAAACGTATTGGTATGAGGTTTAATTTCGAGTGTTCCATCCCTATGACGCTCTTTTCGGAATGCTGGAAGTTTTCTTACTATCTTCCAGAAAATGATTATTAAGGAAATTGACGATGTAGAGCAGTGCTTCCCAAATTGGGGGCCGCGGGATTTCTCGTGGGGGTCGCGAAAATATTCAGTACAAAGTACAAATATTCATGTGAGTATAGTTTTTATTTTAAAAAAAGTTTTTAAGCAAGTTCCTATAATTTCGTGTTGAATATAAATATGTGTTTTTTAATTGTAATAATTATTGCCAAATAAATCTTCAACTAAAAATGTTTTTTTTTGGGGGGGGGGGGGGGGAATTAATTACTTCAGATTTAGGGGGCCGTTACATGAAAGTAATTGGGAAGCACTGATGTAGAGGAAGGATAAATAAAAGAGATCCTTATTTAAGTAGATTAATATGGGAAATGGGAGAGGTAGATCGCTATCGGAGAGGGAATGGAGTGATAGAGAACAGCTCGGAGTCCTCGGGATCCCTAAGCCCGTGTTCGTCGGACAGACGTATATAATAGTACGAGTATTATATTCAACTCTTACTTATAAAGATACGAGAATATACGTACTGTGAATAACTGAGTACCGCCATTTAAACATATTACAAACACAGATCTCAGAAGACCTGAACATCATTAAGGCATTCGTTAAAAAACGTAAAAAAAATGTGTGAGTTATTTGACTTTACATGTTTTTTATTCAATCACCATTATGCTTTTAACTAATTATATCAACGCAAAAAAATATATCACACTTCAGTTTAAATAATCTTTATTAAGCACATTAGATATCCAAACCAATCCTACGAGAATTGTTATGATTACATTTATTTATAAACATTCCCTCAGAAGCACTCGCTCTTGAAACGGACACAAAGCAGTTACTACCTACTACTCATAAAACCAATAAAACCAGTCGGGATCCCAGCAAGAATCAAAACCAGGATCCAAGAATACTCAGAAAGTAATAAAAATGAAATAGACATTTTACATATATTTAATAATTATATACAGCTTACATATACTCGTACATGTGAAGCTAATTGTATGCAAAGCTTAAAAGGAAAAATATACAGTATAAAACAATCAAATATGATAAATGTTGAACCGAAACAACTAAAAAAGCTCAATATGCTTAGTTAAAAATACTTTCTGAAACGGATCTGTATTCAAGCAACTATTGTAATCACTAGAATACTACATCGAAATTAGCATGGTTTTGAATAATTTTCTTGAAAAATAAACATTTTTTAATTGCTTGTCTTCTTGCCAAAATGTATCACGAAAACACTTAAAATAATTATAATAAATCCTGCTTATCCGAGTAAGACTCCATAAAATATGCATCATACAAACGTGCTTCGAGTTTCTCACACTGCAGGTTATATAAACTATTTATTTAAACTCCATTTATTTATTTTATTTCAAAGTCCTTTAAGTGTTACAGCTTCTCTTAATTCGTACAATGAACAAATATATCAACAAGAACAATATAAAATTACAAAACCAATAATTATTTTAAGACACTTGATAAAAAAATAATAACACAAAAAAATATATAGCATGTTAAAAATAACATTATAAATGAATTTATTTTCTGGAATATACGAAATTAATGAATGAGCTTTTTCTTGAAGAACTTGAGCGACACATGAAAAACGTCTAAATAAGCACACGCTCGGTTAAAAAGTGTGATTGCTCTACCGACATTTCCAAAGGCAGGTTGGTTCGATATTATAGGTTGATAGAACAATATATGGGTGCGTTGTAACATACACACAAGAGAGGTTAACTAGTTTTCCCCTAAGAAAACAAAAAAAATAGACGCCCAATCGAAGAAATCTTCCACATTCTAATGACCTATAGTTAAACATCCCCAGTAAGAAGACACTGGGATAAAGCAAGGGATAATCGCCATATTATCTCATGATGATGATGTGATCAATAAAGACTGAATTCCATTTTTATCGGTCAGCTCTATCTACAGCAATAGCTATACTTTCTTATCTTATGTACGCTTGTTACCTTTCGATCTGCAAACTCGAGGATATTTATTGCACTGAAACGTGGTTCCTTTTTGTGAAAAATACTCAAGTATTCAAACGTTGTGAATTTCAATTACATCCATGAAATATCTATGACTATGTTATAATATAACTACTAGGTTTGCTGTGCGGCAACCTCATGTCGTGAGTGTCTTTGTCTGAAAATATCTATAACTATGATAATATAGCTACTAACTAGGTTTGCTGCGCGGCAACCTCATGTCGTGAGTGTCTTTGTATGAAAATATCTATGACTATGATATAATATAGCTACTAGGTTTGCTGTGCGGCAACCTCATGTCGTGAGTGTCTTTGTCTGAAAAACTATTATTTATTATTTTTATTGGGCATTTAATTGCTTACAAAACGGTCTGTCATACAACCAGCCGTGTCAAGAAACAATTTATGTTTTATATAGGTTCGTCATTTAATCTATCTGGATCGTTAGTTGCGTCCTGTTTTCTGCTGCATTCCTGGCAATCGTGCTATTCATTTCGTGGGAGTCTCCTGAGATCCGCCATTAATATAGTAGTATCATGATGAGAGTTGACTAGTTAAGTGCGATTGACACAATGATCAATTATGAAATTCCCAGCGGCGCCAAGTGTCTTTCCAGTTTTCTTCCAAAATAAATTAATAATTTGGCATTCATTTCCTCCTGCAAAAATCCATCCCCGCCTGTCTATGCCGATTAGAGACCCATAAAAATATGTAAACGAGGACTAGTGGATTTCAGGTACATGGAGAATTCTGCAGAAGCAAAATTTGGACTAGATCAATCCAGAATACAAACATTATATTACACTATACTAAATTGCGTTCGGTTTTTTAAAGTAAAAAATAAAACTTTGATTTAGTTATCACATTGTCATGTAAAACGCAAACTAAAACAAGATTTTCTCAGTTTGTGTGACTTGACAGGAAAACGTTTGTAAGATTTAATGTAAATATTTTTTTTTAATATTTTTTTTCAACCATCACAACTTCACTTAAAAGTTTATTTTGTCAAATATGTTGAGAATAATATTTTGATGTCCATTCATATCGGTTAACCATTAATTTTTCATAAATGGTAAACCAACGTGAATTGGCCAATTTCCGTTGATGGCAAAGGAAATCGAATACGCTGATTTTAAAAATTGCTAATAACTAATTTCAGCTAAACAATGAGATAAACTAGTTTACGCTTTGAACTATGGTATAGCTCTGTATAATCATAGCTTTAACTTAATTTTTTATTTATGAGACAATTTTATATAATACGTATTATGCCATAACACTTTTTATGATTCAACAAGAACTTAAATTAATCACCATACTATTCAAATGTAACCGCTATATAAAAATACAGTATTTTTTGCAATTATTAGAATAATAATACTCGTATACTTCAACGTGTATGTAGAAGGAATTACAATGACTATGGAGTCTTAATTATTCTTTTAAAAACACGGTAAGTGCTTCGTTAATAAATGTAATACCTATGTAATTAAATACATCCTTGACCCTTAATTACTACTTTTTACACTCGAAAATACTTGAGCATACTTCTCACACGAATTATAAAATTACGGCAAATAAGTATTTTAAAGAATATATATATATATATATATATATATATATATATATAT
>OX463846.1:21465367-21665976 GCA_949825065.1 Odontocerum albicorne
CCTTTCTGCCAACAGGATACTGTTCTTCTTTCATATGTTGGTAGGGTAGAAGTAGCACAAGTAGACTCCTTAGTCAAGTCCTCGCTTTTGGAGTAGCTTCATGTACTTCAGACATACCCCCTTAAATAGCATAAATGGCAAGAAGTATAATATTCACAACGAAAGCGTAGTACAATACAACATAATATGTGTGATAAAAAACGGAACCGTGTAAAAAAAGTACGTTTCAACATAGCCTTTTAAAAATACCTGTTATCAAATTTAATACGCACAAAACAAAATAACGCAAAGCGGAAATAATTAAGTACCTTTGACACGATAACACGACCGATATTTTCAATGTTGTGTGTCAACTGAAGTGGTAAAGTGTGGATCATGTGATGGGATGTCATAATGAACGAGGACCTCCGTGACCTAGATAATAAGACGCATATCTTTCAACCCGGCATTGCGAGTTCGATCCCTATATTACCTAGATTTAGTATACGCGTATGTTCTAGTCTAATTTTCACTTAAGGCTTGTTAACACTGTTCCAAGTTGTTTGAAAGAGATCGCCATATGACAACCGGACTTTCCGGACGACCAGTGGACTTCGATGAGGATCGCTTAAACCATATTATTCATGAAGATCCCCTTCAAACCACCGTAGAATTGGCTGAGCAGATGAATTGTAGACACATGACTGTATACCGCTATCTTAAATCAATGGGAAAAGTCCAGAAGTTCGGCGCTTGGGTTCCACATGTTTTGAGTGAAAACAACAAAAATCAACGTTCGACAATTTCTGCTGGTTTGCTCGCGCGTCATCGAGCTACGCATGGTCACAAGCAAAGGTTCCTTTACCGCATCATTGCTGGTGATGAAAAATGGTTTGAAAATGGTGATGAAAAAAAAAATGGTGATGAAAAATGTTTGAAAGGGATCTTCATGAATAATATGGTTTAAGCGGTCTTCATCGAAGTCCACTGGTCGTCCGGAACGCTCCATGTCTTTCAGGTCGAAATTACCGTATTTGAAACGCAAAAACCATCGACGAGCTATCCTTTCATTCATAGCATCTTCACCGTACCCTTCGGAAATATCGCGAGCAGCTTTGGCAGCTTTATTCTTTCGATTGAACGCGAACAGAAGGAGGTGTCGAAAATGCTCACTTTCGTCTACTTGACATTCCATTTTGAAGGCTTGTAATCAAATAAAATAATATATGTAACGTAAAAGCAAACACAATATCTTGTAGAGCAGAAAATTTTCTTTCGAATGACGTATAACATTTACCACTTTGTTTTACTTTTGGTGCTCATTTTTAAATTGAAAAAAAAACAGACACAACTTATGTTAACACCTAATATGTTTGCTAACTGGCAAACCTAGGCATTTTTCTAGGGGCGCCAAGCCAAAGGGGGTGACACAACTTATGTTAACACCCAATATGTAAGTGAAATATGGAAGTGAAAATATACTAAAATGAGCCGAATAAATGCTGTAATAATGCGTGTACTAATAAGAATGCATAGAATGACAGAATACGGAATGAAGTGATTAAGGATGAATGTGAACTTAAGGTTGATTAAGATGAAGAAGAGCACTCTGAGATAGTTTGGGCACGTAGTAATGAAATAAAAAATACTTACAAAACACGAATAAATGAAAAAATACTTACAAAACAAATAAGAGTATATACTGAAAATTTGAGTTGAAGGAGTAGTAGAGAAAAACCAAGAAAAGTATGGTTCAATCAAGTGAATGGTATTTTGAAAGAAGGAAACTTAGAAAATCAGAGAAATCGTAGGACTTGTATGACAAAATGTATGGATGTAGAAGAGGTGAAGGATGTATGTCGAGATTGTAAAGTCCTCTCTGCCTACTCCGACAGGGAAATGACGTGATGGTATGTATGTAATAATAGAGGGATAAGCTATCGGGAACTGTTTATAGAGCAGACTCTCCTCAAGGGCTAAAAACACTTATTACAAAATACACTTTCCCGCATCTGCACATGTTAAGACATACATATTTGGTATGAAGAAAACTTACCCAGAAAAGACGAACTACAAATAAACCTTTGTAGATCTTTCGATATATGGTAATAATACATTCGGCATTAAGTGGAGTTTACTGTATGAGTGAAGTGTTCACTATAAATATAATAATAATAAATTTTGATAAAGACCTCTCAAAAAGGGGTGTCTTCAAGTGCTTCCTGAAGCTGCACATACCACCCATATATCTTACACAATTCATATATCGAACACTTAGAAACAGAGCATTCCACACCACAAATCAGCAACGGCAGAGCCCTGTCATAATACCCCGTTCTATTGAATTAATACTGAACAATCTTAACAATTTATTTGATGAGGATGAGATCAACCTCAAAGCTCTACTCATCTGATGATGATGTTTTAGATATTTAACTAACTAATATGAATGTTAGAGAATCATCTATCCAAAAAAGAAATCATGTATGATATGTGTGAATTATTCGCTAATGAATATAATGTGGCAAAATAGACGAAAATTGCACAAACGACCTTTCTCGCTTGAAAATATTCTGTCAGACAAAAACTCATTTTCACTAATTAAATGTTGATTCAATTATGTATCTAAAATCACACTTTACTGGCCTTAAAAAATGCACCCAATGTTGTATTAAATTCTAGTACAATAAACTTATATAAAATAATAATGGAAATAAAATTGAACATAATAATGGAAATTAATTGGCATACGGGTTTCAAATTTAAGTTAATATGCAAATGATTTATATAAAATTATGTAATTCGTAAATTGTGTTACACTTTCGTTGTAAACAGTATTATAATCGCATTTTCTTCCAACCAACCAGAAAGGCGTTTAAGTGAAAACCAAACTGGAATCTTTTTAATAAAATCTAGGTTCTTACGAGAATTATCTTCATATTAGAAGTGCAGATGCTGTGTTAAAATTGGTACCGTTGTAGATGTGACTGTTTGATTTTTGATAAAGTTTTTTATTTTTTTTTATTTTCAAGTACTGTTTTCTAACACACGTTAAGATTGCTAAACGATTGCCGGTAAAATAATAATTTCATAGATGAAAAAAAAACATAAAATAAAATCAGTTTTGAAAAGCATACTCTCAGGATTGAACCTCGAACGCCTGCGTGCTAAACGATCCTCGCTTATCATTAGGCCTTGGCGCCAGTATACAGCAATACAGCTCATTATCACCGCTAAATAAATTGTAGTAGAATGATGTCTGAAAGTGTGCTTAAAACAAAGCAAAATTACGTTCTTAAATTTATTACCAAACGCACTAAGTAATTATTTTGAAATATGCAAATTTAAAGAACTTATAACTCTACTTTTTCAGGTTTGGAACGATGGGTTAGAAGAAACTGCACAATATTGGGCAAACAACATGGAGTTTAAACACAATCCAGACAGATCTCATGGTAATCACCTAAAACAACTTTTTTAATTTATATTTATTTATATTATAATCTTACAAAAGGTTTACATAATCATAGTATAAGAAAATAAAGAATTCCATTTATTTATTTACCACTTCATTGTAAAAACAATCTGGCGGGATTATTTCCAGGCGGCAATCTCTTCCAACTAATCCATTGTAAAGATTCCAAAAATATCACACCAACAAAAACTCAATTCTTATATGTTGTGAGAGAGATGCTCATACTAAGATTAATTCTAAAATTATCTACTTATATTATATATAACTGACAATTTTACATTAATAACTAGTAACTTGCATATTTTATTATATCCTATTTTTCATTATTTATATTTATTATTTTACTTACTGACATACAAAATATACTTGATATTGCCTGAACGAGTGGACATGTACTCGCTAAATAATTAGTTGTAAGAATTGTTATCTAGTTATAAGTAGTATGTAGTTGTTAATTATTTCTAAGAAATCATATATTAAGATTAAAAAAACTTAAAATAAATTGATATGTAGGAAAATAAGATTAAGTAAGTTCATAAATTATAATACAATATATAAATAAGATTAGTTAAGTAATAAATTTGTATATAGGTATAGCCTTGACAAATATTTGTACCATATACCATATTACTATATTTCATAAAAAAAATACTACCTAAATAAGTATTATTTGTTTTAAAGACACTTATTAAGGTCTTCTCTTTAAATTAGACTTTTTTATAGGTATGCACTTTTCGATTTTTTGCCAACAATCACAGATTAGATTTTGATGGTTCACACCAAATATGCTTCTTAAAAATATTTAAAACTATCGATATTTACCTTTGAACCCGGTAACCAGAAGCAGCCTTTGAAAAATGGTATCGAACTTTTTCTTAACTATAGTATTTGCATTGCATTTTTATCCTACATTGCATTTTTATCCTACGTAAATTTTATGGTGTAATATTTATTTACTTCTTTTAATGTTTTCATATTTCTACAAAGGACAATCTGCCTATATTAAAAATATACTTATTCCATTAATACTATGATTGCATTAATGGCCTAGTTGGTAAGGCGCCTGTCTTCCAGCCTGGGAGAAAGGAAAGTGCGGAAAATTATATTTTAAATTATCCGGGCAGGACAAGAAAAACCTGAAAAATTAGGTTTCTGTGGATCTTTCTGGTTAGTTAGAAAAGATTGTCACGTTGCAATAAACCCACCAAGCTTTACGATATACAACAAAAGGTTTAATATAACTTAATAAAATACAGTGTAATATAATTGAATAAAGTCAGATTGTACATTATGTAATGAATCAATAATACAATGATTGTAAAAATCCCTCGGGCGCATGTACATATTTAGAAATTAAATATTAAGAAAAATCATAAGAGGTAGCAATACCAGTGCCAATAGTCCGTTGAATAGTACACATATTATTTATTATTGGCATCCTAATTTAAAACATGCATTCAGATATCATTCTACTTGATTTTATCATTTTCATTTCAGTGGCGCTATGGACTGCCTTTAATAAATTATAAAACACAGTGGTCAAGTTGCGATATTTTATTACGAAACAACGTAAGAATACCCCAATGCTGTCGTAGTTGCATCTTTCTGAACTGATATAGATATTATGTTGTCGACAATATTAAAATGGAATTAAGAAACAGGGTATTACTAGTTATCAATTTATTGTTTATTTGAAAATTCATTGTACAGAGTATAATCGGCTGGTATATTTGTAAATGGCAATATCTTCCAACCAACCAATGATGGTGACGCGTGTTTACTTTTGTTTCTGGGTGAGAGGTTTCAAGATCTTTCTATACAGGAGGTAATCAAATTAAAATGCAAAATACAAACGAGAAAAAATGTAACAAAGTCAACCTTTCAAAATATTCAGTTCAATAACAGGGAACGGGGATAAGTAATATGAGAATAAAATAACTCAGGGAAATGGGAGGGAAAACACACTGCTTTATTAAAGAGAGATTTATTAAAGAGGTGAGTTTGAAGTAGATGTTTGAAGCTTGCCAAATATGTTGTTGTTCTTGTTTCAGACCTTTTTGATGTCGGTGAAAACATATTTATATATTACACCACAAACAAGAAGGCTGACTACGACTGGAACCAAGCTATACAATCATGGTTTGATGAACACGAGATTTACAAATACAAGCCACTTGTCCATGATCCCAAAACAGGACATTATACACAGGTAAACTTTCGTGTTAAATACTTTACACTCGTAACATTGATGTTCCCTATGAGCTCGCACCAGTTCGGGCGAACCAATTGATAAAAATTAACAACACAAGCCAAACCTGTTGATAATTTTTAGAAAATAAGGGAAGAAAATGTACTGTTAATTTTTGTTCTTAAATGTCGGTTTGCTTTATACGAGTACGATTATTGACAATTTCTGGGTTTTACGAGTAAGTGTTGAATTTGGTTGATACTTCTTGGAAGCGGTTCGTTATTTGTATTGAAAACTTTAACACGTAGCTAACACTTGGTTAATCTTCATTCTCGAGACATACGAGTAATTTAAGAAGACAATTTGCTTAAATATTTATGACATTCAGGTTAAGTTAGAAAGCACAGGTGAGGGTCATCGCGGACACAAACATTTTTATGGTTAAAGCTTCAGTATTGATGCTAATAGAATAGCATTTTCCATGTTACCTCGGACACTGGGGAAAAAGTGGGAAAGATATATTTACTTTTTTGTACACTTATCCATCAATTTAAAAAATGAAGCGTCCAAGTTTTTTTGAAGTGTAATTATGAAGGCAAGTATTGGTGAAAGCGTGAAAATATTGAAACAGATAAAATAAATGTAGTTAATATAAGTTTAATTTTGATCTGACCAGTGGTTTTTCTAAACATATTTAGATGCGGGGAAGTACCCAATTTAATAGCCACAGCCACCACCTTTTATCATCACAATCAACTTAAACTATTTTGTTATACTAATTTTGATCTGTCATTAGAGATGGGTTCGATTCCCGAGCTAGAACGTCTTGAGGAGAGAGTCTGCTCTCTGAACGGCTCTACATAAATTGCCTTTTTATTATTATTATTCATGAAACATATTTTACTAGCAGGATGTTTTAGATATGATTACCATATATTTTTAATTAAACGAAGAAATTTGTTAGTGGGTTGAATATTTTTTACATAGTCGTAACTACGTTCATCTTCCGATTTATTATAAAATTGATTGTTGACTGAACTGACTTTTGTGGTAGAAATACCTAAATTGCGTAAAACATCTGATATTACTCGTATGATGTTTGACAAAGAAATAAATTAAGGATAACTGTTTGTTAGAGATTAATTTTATAAGAATAAATAAGAACGGAACGTTGAGATGGTTTTCCAACATTGAAAGAATGAGTTACGAAATAAATATATACGTCCAAAATTAATATAGAACGAGAAAGAGGTAGACCGAGAAAAGATCGGAAGTAGGTGTGACTTTGCAAGAGTATATTACTTATTCAATAAAAAGTACCATTTATGTAACTTGTCACTTGAAACCTATAAGATTAATAAAATCCTATGGGAATGACCGTAATTCGTTATTCACGATGAACATTGCACAAAAGGAAAATTAAAGTATATACGAGTATAACATTTTTCAGATGGTGTGGGCACACACCCGGTATGTTGGATGTGGAGCTACACAATTCTTGGATGATAAGGGATGGAAAAACATTTTATATGTCTGCAATTATGGACCAACGTAAGTATTTGTTATGGAACCAGTAACAAGATATATTTATATTTATATGGTCATATAGCGCGTAAAAGGCTGGACGCCGTACTATAGTACTGATCTGCAAAGATTTCCATTATTATTCTTCTTGAATTCTTCCTTCATATATGGGAGTTCACGGCCATTATTCAAAGAGAGAGAGAGAGAGAGAGAGAATGGCCGTCAACGTCTATATATGAAGGAGTATACGCCAGTGTCAAGTGATGTATCCTCCATTCAAAAATGGTACCTGGACATTCCATACTTTTTCTGTGTTCTTTCTAATAAAACCCTTCTACTATATATCACAATCAATAAGTTATGCAATGAAGAACGTTTTGTCCTCGATTGAGTCGTAAAATTTAAGAGGCTCTGATGTCAATTTTACCTAATAGTATATTTTTATTAATACTAATAGGCCCAATGCGCCGATTTATCGACGTACCTACTAAAAGGTCCGTGGCGCCAATCTCTCAGCGGTGCGTTTAAATGCGCATTGGAACCAATATGTTCATTAAATGGCTTAAAATGGTCAAAAAGAAGCGAACAAACCCTTTTGTCGGTAAACTACATGAAATGTATTTATCCCATTGTTTTTTATTAATTATTTTACAAAGTAATATATGGTACACATATTTGCCAAAGACTATACCTATATACAAATTTATATCTTAACTAAACTTATTTATATATTATAATTATGAACTAACTTAATATTAATTTCCTACGTGTCATTTTATTTTTATTTTTATAATCTCAATACATGATTTCTTAGAATTAGTTAGCACCTACATACTACTTATAACTAGATAACAATTCTTACAACTAATTATTTAGCAAGTACATGTCCACTCGTTCAGACTACTTATATTCCATCACATTCACTCAGACCTTGGCTCTCCCAGCTAATGCTGTATGTGGACTAGTCAGGCAAAAGATGACGCTTCGGGAGCCTGTGCTTATAACGGAAAGGTAGATCTAATTTACTCTCGTAAGACCTCAGGGCAGCGATTATGAGATTGCTGTGATTTGGTTGGCTTTTATAGAACGTCACGGTCCAAACGAGGATGTGGTGTTGGAGGATTTCTTCACGCTGTTCGCATTGCACACCACCCATTTAATAATTTAAAACCAGTTTTTTTGTAAACTTATTTTTTTTATTTCATGTCGTACAGAATGTGTGTTGTAGAAATAAACTCATTACTTTTTTAAACATTTAAATGTATACAATTTTTTCATAAAATAAAACGTGCGAGTCTTTTAATAAAAACATATAAAATGGGGTTGAACACAAACATTTTACAAGCATTAAGTCAGTCCTACGAAATGAAGGTAAACAAATTCTACTTGTCACTGAAACATTAGTAAAAATTTATTTATTTTTCAGAGGAAATTACATCGGTGAATATCCATACAAAATAGGCCCAGGATGCGAGAAACTTTGCTGTAAAGAACAATGCGGCATTCTTTATGGATTACAATGCGAAGAATAAAAAAATATCTGTGATATCTTCTATGAATAGTACAATAATACCTCTCAGGATATATTCAGACCTCATCATGGTTAGCCTTTGATCAAACTATTGTCTTACTTTCACTTCATCTCAAATGAGATACCAATATGAAATCCTAGCGTATATTTATAAAACATTGATTTACCATATATTTAATTTTGCATAAAGGTTCTCGCTTTCATGTTATACTATTTTTTTCTGTTTATGGAAACAAAAAATGCCAAAATATGTTTTATCTAAAATGAAATATGGAACCTAATACCTTGTCAAATTTTATGACTATACTCCAGTCATTTGTTTCAGCTATGATAAAACAAGTCTTAGTGCAAGGTTTTAGTGTAAACTAGTAGAGCGAGTCATATTATGAATCTGATTTCCAAAATGTCGTTGACGTTATTTTTTAAATATACAATTTAATTAAATATACTTCCATTGATGTCTAAAAGTATTTATACACCAAAATCAATTGTTACAAACTGTACCGTAATTGTTATAAAATAGTCAATAATTATTCTTACATGCAATTAAAAAGAACTTAATGTGTTAATGTCAAATATTGGACGGTAAATATCATTTATAACCTCTTTTCCCCTAATATTTTTCTATGGCTCTCTTACGAAGTATTCAAATACGGAGAAGTTCTTTATAATAATATATAATAACAACCTTCGTAGTATAATTGATGAGACACCTGTTTCCCAACCCGGGGGTTGCGATTTCCACTAGACCCAATTTATTAAAAATGAATTCAGTCTGGTTTTCACTAAAGGCATCTTCAACATATTTCTGGTCGGTTAGAAGAGATTGCCACATGGCAATAATCTCGCCAAGCGGTATTTTATACAACGAAAGTATAATACTATACAACACAATGGCCTCTAATGAAAATATATTTTAGAACCTTGTTTCTCTCGAGCAGACAGACGCCTTTGAGAAAAAAAAAGGTAATTGACAAAAATATGTTGTATGAAATATTATTGAATTTCCGATTCGTCGCTAAAAAGGGCGAATTTGGTTCATCTCAGTTTTAACAACTTTACAGGAGAGCATTTTAGGGTTTTTCTATAAATTAAAACAACTAGAACCTCTTTAGACCTGAATTAATTCTGAGGTTTTAAAAAAATATTCTTGCTTGAGAGAGTATTATTTACACTAAATGCAACATTATGTCGTACTACACTAAAGAAAATGTAGCATGGTCCCTGTGACGTTTCACAAATTTGCTCCAATACAGCCTTGTAACGACGTTCAGTAATTTTAATTATTTTATCAACTTTAATATAAGCCTCGATTCTAATAAACAGCAAGTTATTTAAGCAAATACATTACAATAAACTAACAATAATGACAAATGAATACATCTTGTTACAAATTAGCAAAAATATGTCAGTTTGTTAAAATCAAATAATATTTGGCGACGTTCATCAAAAGTCACTACGTTAGTCCGCATTGGCTAGGAATGGGGTATGCGATAATTGGATTTTCGATTTTTTTTTATACAAAAATGTTCGTAATTAGTATTAATTTATAGTGGATCTTGGCCTATTTAAAGATAGATAAAAATACATAATACAATACATTAGAAAGTCAGTATAATGAAAATTAGGAATTTAAACGTCAGTTTAGAGAAAAACAATTTTTCGATTTACAAAAAAACGATTCGATTTGCAAAAAAAACGATTTTACCCCATCCCGTTGGGACATGAAATTTCAAACGTCACAGGGACCATGCTACATTTTTTACTATAGTTTAGATAGATGGCGCTCAAAACATTCAAAGTCGATAATACAGTATCCTACACTTCATTTGTTAATATTGTGAATAGAAATATACCACAAAGTTGTTTACAAAGTGCATATGTTATGAACTCTGTGTCCATTGTAATGGACACCAGGTTACCAGAGGTGAAGAAGAAATAGTTTTGTTGTTTTTTTTTAATTCTTAATGAAAAAAATTGTAAAATTTGCATCAGAAGTTTTTATTTCTAGATGCATAATACTAAAATACATACATGTATGTTATAATATTGAAAATAATATACATAAATCTCCTATGGGATCCAATACTTTATTATGCTCAAGGGATATTTAATATATTAAATTAATCCAGACAGACATACGATATTCATTAATAGAATTAATCATGAACTTTCTTTATTGTTATATTTAATATTTCTTTAACTTAAATCATTCGTAATTGAAAGAGTAATTAGGGATTTTCATAACATAAATTATTCAAGCCCTTGAATTCGTGAACCATAACTTTTTTATTGAATTAAACCATTAACTCTCTACATTATATAATAATTACTAAGCACTTTTTATTCGAAAATTTGCTACGGTGTAACTAATCGATAACTCAATTAAGATCAAGCCTAATTAATGCCACGTTAATTTTAGTGGGCAACAATTTAAGTAGTTTTACAAGTATTCTACATAAATTAAAATGTTTCAAAAAAACTTTATACCATAAATATTATTAATTGCTAATATACAATATATTCAATAAAAAAATATTTCTTAAGTTTAATTATTATACAATATATAAAGAAAACGCATGAATTAAAAAATGCTTTCCTGTCAAGTTAAACTGGCATCACTTAAGCTTGTTCTTCGTTAAGATAATGTTATTTATGATTATTTAAAAAAAAATAAAGTTATAAATGTATCCTTGATTATAATTAAGATGCATTTATAAAAAAATAAATTATTGTAAAAATTACGATGACTTTTACTTGTATAGTTAATGTAAGAAAATTAAAACCTACTTGATATCCAAATTGAATATAATCAAACGAAATTTTGATTAGTGTTATATTTGGTCCCATATTTACATGCAATCAGCCTCTGAAATGGAAGACATTAGAAAATATTTTAACTCGATTAATTGAAAAAATACGTCAAATGTAATTTTTTAATCAATCAATGGATCACCAAGAAATGCGTTTTTACTCTCTCGCGAAATTGGAAAGAATAATTGGATGTTTAGTTACGTCGATTCCAGTTTTCTTAGTAAAATTATCCAATATACTATATCAACCTCTGCATGATTCGGATTATAATTGTTGATTTTAATCCAGGAGTTTTCAATTTTTGTGTTTTACTCCATTACTTGAATGTTCTAGAGTATTATATTCGTATTTTAGGAGAAAGGAGGGTTTTGACGAAAAAATGCCATGATTATTTTAAAAACCGATTTTCGTAGAAAATCGGATGAAACTGATCTGTGGGTTGGCATTTACATGAAAATTGTCTCAATATATTACATGGTTTAATTTTCAGACCATCGAAAAGTGGTGTCCAAAAGATTAGCGAAATGGATCCATTGTCATTCTCCATAAGATAGGCGACCCCGCAATGTCGTAAAGGGTGGCAATGGTTTGGGTCTATGGGACAACTGGGAAACCTTAAATATGCGTATGATATCGCCTTGGTAGGAGCATCTGTGGATAACTTACAGCGTACGGCACACAGCCTGTCAAAAAACACTATCCATCATAGCATACATGTACGTATAAATGCTGAGAAGACGGAATAATCGAAACAGAACATTCATATCTTAACACCAAACGCTGTTACGATGGGTGGGAGATTTGAAATTTCGACTTGACGTGGACTTGAATGTGGGGCGTGTTATGGCATCTCTAGATTCCTGATGGAACGTATAGGGTTAGGAAAGTACGAAGAAAGAAAAGCTTATATGTCTTTCTAGAGTTCGAAGGTTCTGGGTTGATTGGGGAGAAATATATACTATATATATAGACAGTGCCGGGGCTCAATATTTAAAAATTAGATATATTATAAAAAAACGATTAAACTAATAAATAATACAGTAATTTATATCGAAATATTTTAACACAACACACTTTGCTACCTATTCATCGAGATAAAATTAGGTAAACTCTACAACCATCATGAACAAAACTATTACATATTCGTATTGTGTACTTTTATTATATCCGCCAGCATCAACTTTCCTAGATCTACTTCATAAACATTTCCGATTCGTGAATATTTAATGTTACAAATTTTATTATTGTAAGCTATCATCAAAACAAGACATTTTATAAAACCCAATTGAAAAGTGTTCCATGTGTAATTATAAAAGATAGACACTTAAAAACTATAAAAAGATTTACGTTTCCGAGTCCAGACAATTATTCGCAATAAAATATTATTTGTAATTTAATAATTTCAAGCCGCTCACGTTTATTAATTCTTCGCTGTCAATCTTTAATCGGTTAACAAGTTGAAAAAAATCGTATGCGAAATACCTCTACTTATAATTTAATTATTCTGAAAAAAGTTTACGATTTGGAGAATTTTTAACATGATTTATGTCTTAAAGCTGGCAACATTGTAAACCTGTCATTTTTGGACGGGAGTTGGATGCTTATCTATTATCTATATTGGGGGCGCTGCAATACATGTGGCACCTACAAATTTAGATTCTGATAATTAGAAAAAAACGTATAATTCTATCCTAGTATTTGACTAGCGGTTTTTGGTGTTCAATATTTCTCAAAACTCCATTGTTTCTGAATCGAGAGGGTGAGATATTTTTGTAAAAATCAATCCTGCAATAACAATTGTTAGTTTTATATCGGCGCTGGGTGATTTTCAAATATGCCTCGATGGCAGCGCCCTTTGTGACCAAGTTCCATAACACAACAGAAAAGTATTTTTCTTATTTTTTGTAATGTTTATTCTTTGTTTTGGATCTCGAATTTGCTTCAATTATTTTTTAGTTTTCATTGTCCCTCGACATAACAGACTTTTTTTTACGCCATCATTAAACAAAATGGCTTCCATTTTACAATAACTGACGTTTACTATAATTATTTGATACAATTGTCAAAAATCAAACAAGGAATCTTAAACTGATTATAGGATTAATAATATGTATGTCCCCTTTTTTAAATGTAACATGAATATGTCGGCGACCCTTTCACATATAACCTTAGACTGACAATAGGGTTAAAAAGATAGCTTTCCTTTAACATAGTGTAACATGAAAATATCTGACTCGGTTCACATATGATTTCAGATCAAGTCATGGTTATTATTTTGTATCCTTACAGACTAAATTTGATCCTGCAAAAGTATCTAAGACTTACAAAGCGTTTGTGCGCTAGAGGTAATAAAACTAGCTGTCATTGAGCACCCAGTGATTTTATTTCGCTCAGAGAACCTTCTTGAATAATGGCCATGAACTCCTATATATGAAAGAGTATACTCCAGTGTCAAGTGATGAATCACCCGAGTTTCATTTTTCATTCTTATACATTATCATAAACAATTATTTTATTCATAGAAGGAGACGCGTTTCTAATTTTAAATTATAAACAGAATTTCTATTGCAAATCACTTAGAAGACAGATAAAGCTAATATAATTTATTTGTTTGTGAGACTATCTGTTGTAAGATTGAAAAAAGTTGTGTGTCCTATAAATCTTTCTTTTTAATAAGCTACTTGCAGCGGCATGAGCTACCGGGTATTTCCCAGTAGGGCAAAATATTCAGTGTACAATTTCATGAAACAAAAGATTCTTCATTTGATCAAACCTCCATAGGCACGGGAAGATCACATAGATGCTAGTGATGGTTTGTTTACTGTCCACCTGATATCACAAAACCCTCCACACACACTAGCTGAAATAACTTGAACAATAGTTCAGGGAAATGGACGGATATCTTAACACATTGCATTTGTGATCTTTTTAATAATACTAGCTGCAAACGCCATTACTGAGTTATATTATTTATTTTTTTCTCTTTACTTGTTTGCGGTTCATGCATCCTCTGTAAGCAGTTCTTCATTCTAATTCAACAATTTGCTTTGGGTTTTCAAGTCACTTATTTCTTCTGTTATCTAATAATCAGCATTTCCAAGACTTCTTTCATTAATTTCTACATTTGTATTCCCCCAGATTTTTTACACCCTATTATGGTGTAATACTCGTATTATATAAAATGCATCATTTTCATTTGAATATCATAAAATGCATGCAGCATAGGTAAATGCCTAAATTTGGTTGTAATTACCCCTCACAATTTATATATATTTTGATATTTGCATTGAAACGTACAAAAACTACGTAAAGCACTAAACACAATAAATCTAATACATTTAAAACTTATACAAGGTATACCTTAAAACACTTTTAAATATACAAATATAGGTATATCAAGACTTTAAAAAATACAAAATAATGAATAAAAATTATCATACTACCTTTTTCAAAATCAAACAATAATTTTCAATTAACTTTATTATTTTGTTTTAATGTGAATTTTTTTAATTGAATTCTAAATTTTGTTTCATAAAACTTTCTTCTCAAATAATGACCGTGAACTCCTATATACATATATAAAAGAACCATTAAAATGTAATTATTTTTCTTCATAGGTATATATTACTCTTTCTATGGTCAACATACCTTAGTGAAAGATATGATAAGATAGGGTTCAGTGCCCTATCCACTCTAGTTTACTTATAATCCTTTATAAGAATGTTAAAAATATTAGCTCGTGTAGGTGTTCAAGTGTAGAATGGGGTAATGTAGGCACTTAAGACCATTAATTAATATTAAAATCAAATTTGAATACAGTACACTGTTTAATTGTCTATTAAGAAAACTATTAACTGTACACTTGACATCGAAATTCACATATTGCCAGTACCTACATTTAGGAAAAAATTGAGATAGAATTATTTGAAAACTGCATGGCATTTGATTTTTATGTTCTGCAGAAGTTTAACTTGCATTCTTTGGCCTACAAGAACATTTTTATAGCTTTTAAATATTTGCTAACCCTTTCGTCAACACGTCCTGCGAGAGGTATTTTTACAAGTTAAAATATTATATATCATAAACCGATTACGAAATTCTTTGATTTAACCGCATCTCTTGAGCAAGATTAGTAATATTTGTAATAAACATTTTAGTATCAAAAAGTTAGCTTTCAAATATCTGTCTCATATAAAATAAAATCAAGGAGGGAGGATATGTGAAGCATTAAAAAACAGACCAGTCTCAACCGATTTCTCTAGCCTATTTTAATTACCAATCTGCCACTGGTTACCTCTGCACTTGTTAATTTTCCATACAAAAAAATTAAATGAACTAATTTTAACTGTATGGTCTATGATTTCCAGCTCCTGTAGATTTTTCCAATCCTCACTTCGAATCACTAATGCAATTTTCATATCAACTGTACACTCAGGTACTCAGAATCCTGACTAAAATTTAGTTATACTCGCTCTCTTCATGCAGCTTATCCAACCATTAGTTTTATCAGTCGATTCAAGTTGATCTGAAGAAGCATTCTGACTAAGATTGGCTTAGTTACAATGTTTCCAAAATATAATATTGCAGATGAGTGTTTTTTTTTTCAAATGATGGTGGCGTAACTAAATATTTTTGCACCTGGGGCAATAAATATACCTCCTCTATTAATCATTAGAAAATATTGTATGTACAAATATGTACTATATTTAGGTTTTTACGATTACCCATTATTCAAATTTAATATTCCCCAGGTGCTTTACTTTATTTTGTAATTTTCTATACAATTTTTAATAATAATGATTCAGCACATACAATATACTGACCACCAATTTTTTTTCATTTGAATGTCCCAAGTTAGACTCTTATAATGCATTATTATAGTACTGTTTATGCCCTTTTTCTCCTGAATATTTTACTGTTAAAAACGATCGACTCGGCTATTGTAAATACAAAAAATCAAAACAGTTAGTGTCTTACATAATTTTTAAAAATCGGTTTTAATTAAATAATTTTATTAAATATGACCTTGCACATTTGTTCTTAAAATCTACTATCATAATCACATATTTCGTAAAAAATACCCACTTTGATTTACCTGTATTAGTATTTATCAAACAGAAATTATCAAAACGATTTTTGAATTTTTTGTTGAAAATTCAAAAATGTTTTAATTCCAAATTTTGAATGTCTGTAGTACATTTAGTATGAATTAATTTTTATATTTCTGTTGCAGACTCTACAATGTATGGATTACAGGAATAAAAACTTTATATACAGTTAATAAGGGAAAAAATCATCAAAATGTCGTCAAACGAAAGTTTAGAAGGTGTGAAAATTCAAACTTTTGAAAGTACAGATATCTTGCAGGCATATCTAGAAAAGTTCAATAAGGAAATTGGCAGTAAGTACTTACCTTAAGGGTTAGAGATATGGATGGCATTTGCAGCTTTAGGAAGCACGTGAAGTCGAGCCATTTTAGAAAGTCTTGTTAAAATATATGATTAACACTACACTTAACCTAAATCCGAATGTTTTACTATTGACATATTAGAAGATCTACAAAGGTTTCTTTTTAGTTTGTCTTCCATTAGTAAGTTTTACCAAATGTGTTTTTCTAAATTTATGCAGATGCGAGGATGTACCCAATTTAATGGCTGCAACCGCCTCCTTATCCTTAGATTCAACTTTTTTATTTTTTGTAATATTTGTAATCTTTTAACAAGAGTTCGAGCTCCTTGAAGAACCGTTTTTTTTTTAATGATGGTATATACATTGTCATTTATCATTATTTCTAAATCTCACTGATTTGATATTAGTTAGAACAATTTTAGGTAAATTATTATATAATATATGTGAATGAAAGATAAACATTCACCTACAAAATCACTAAATGTCTATAAGTCAAGTTTCATCATATAGTGAAAAATATGGTTTAGAAATCTATTATCAAACTGTTTCCAACTGAGTGGATTTTCCCCAACATGAGTGTTATTTCAAGATATCAAATAAGACTTCATTTTATAAATTCCAATTTTCGGCAATTCGTATTGTTCTATTAAATAAATTGTGTAACAAAATAATTATCAAAAAATGTATATTTTTATAATTACATAAGTACAACAACATACCATCAATTTATAACAGTTTTTAGTTGCAATATATTTATTTAGTTTTCAAAAATTTTATATTACACTTAACATTCTCATTGTTACAAAACAACTGTAGATATTTTCGTACTCTGTGATTAAATGAGCAATTAATCTGGTATACTTACTCTATGGTAGGTAAGTTTGTACTCTACAATAAATTCCAAATGTGAATAATGAAGGAACTGGTTTTTTTTAAATTTATTGTAAAAAAATATGTTCTCATTTTTCCAATTTTTCACAAAGGAAAATATGAATATTTTTCTTGCTCTATAAACATATTATTGATTGATAAGAATACTATGACCAATACTTTTTAAAATGTATCAAATGAAATAGTGACCCTGATTCCTCTCTGCCATTACTAAATATTGTTTTGAAATATTAAGGATGGTTTTAAATCTTTGAGGCTTAATTCTCAATCATTTTATAAAATATTTACTATTGAAGTATTATTTTTGTCTACTGATTAACAATTTCAATACAGTAATAGATAATTGTCCTTGTAGATTAGTTAGGATTTTAAAAAATCTTTAGTATATTTATGCATAAGATCTTTTGCAGATCAATGCAATATTTATGCTGGTAATTATGACAGTGGACAAGTCAAAAAATTCAAAAAGTTTTTTTTTTATTTATTTTAAATAAAAATTATTTCTATTTTAACCCATTAACGCCCGCCGTACACGCTTGTGTACACCTGTTCAAAGCGCGAATTGGTGTTTTCTTTATATGATTATTATGGAAGTAATTACTTATTTCGAAACTATAAAATAGTAGTTAACTATAAAAAAATAAAATTTGGCAATAATGCGTAAATAAATATCATTGGTTTATCATCGCAATATGGATATGAAATAAGATTTTTTTCGTAAGATGTTTTTAACGTTTTTATTATAAATAATAAAATATTTTCTCTTGTTTTTTTATTATTAGGTATAGTTAGACTCTATTATAACGCGTGATTTTATTACTGCAACGAAAAAAATTTTTTGTGGTGTGCTGGGTTATATTTTATTGCCCTGTACACAAGCGTGTACAATGGGCATCTGACTGTAAAAATGTTAATGACTCGTGGAAGCAGATCATATTCAGTTCGCTTTTGTTTCTTGCTCAGTTCATACCCTGCAGTGTGCTAAAGGCATAATTCGATAACACATATATTTGATAACCCGATAACTATAATTGTCGAATCCTGAAATCCTTAAAATTTTTAAAATGGCGGCCCGTCGTGTTTTCACAAGCCATAATACCTATACAAGACTCGAAGAAGCCCTTGAATCAATAATGTCCGATGAAAACGATGAAGTCGAATACGATATAGTATTGATTCCACCAAATCCTGATGTCCTGAGTGACGAAGAAGAAGGGAATGACGATGATTTGACGTCCTCTAATCTTCCAAAAGATGTGCCAGGTACAGTGCAAGTAATTCCACGTCGTCCTGGCCATGATATTTCGGACTGGGACTACAGTGATGATGAGCCGCTTTCTAATTATATAAGATCTTCAAAACGAGTTAAAAGTCAAGACGCACCTAAGTGGAGAAAAACTTCACCTATATATAGTATAATACAACACATAACATTACCGATGCCATTCAGAGCAGACAAAAGACTGTTGTAGAATCCATAAAAGACCACAACCCTACAATGTTGTTTGAAAAATTCTTTGATGAAGAGGTTATGAACTTGATAACACAAAATAGTGTTTTGTACGCTGGTCAAAATAATCGACATAATTTTGAAATTAATTGTGAGGACTTGAAATCTTTTTTGGGCATATTGATATTGACTGGATATCACGAATTACCTACCGAACGTGCTTATTGGAGTTTGGATGAAGATCTTGGCATTCCATTGGTTGCAAATTGCATGTCACGTAATAGGTTTTTGGAAATAAAAAGAAACCTACACTTTGCAGACAATTCTCTAGTTGAAAATTCGAATGATAAAATGTTCAAAGTGAGACCATTGTGTAATCTCATTCAGAGAAACTCGTGCCAGTGGGGAGTTTTTCATAAAAATTTGTCTGTAGATGAGTCCATGATTAAATATTTTGGCCGTCATTCAGCCAAACAATTCATAATGGGAAAACCTGTGAGGTTTGGCTATCGGAATTGGGCAGCAACAAGTTCTGATGGCTACTGCTACACATTTGACATTTATTGCGGCAAGTCATCTACAGAAGTTTCTGCTGATCCTCTCGGCGCGAGAGTCGTAAAATCTCTGCTGGCAAAGATGCCAATTGTACCAAATGAACATATTGTGTACTTCGATAACTTTTTTACAAATTATCAGTTGTTGCATGATTTGCGACTCTTAGGCTACAGGGCCACAGGCACAATGCGAGAGAATAGAACTAAGAATTGTCCACTTACCACTGTGAAGGTAATGAAAAAGCGACCTAGAGCAGAGTATGACTACCGATTTGACACAAAAAATGAAATTACAATTGTACGCTGGAAAGATAATAATGTTGTTACAATGGGATCCAATTTTGACAGTATAGAGCCTCTGGGAAAAGTGAGAAGATGGTGCAAGGTTCAAAAGCAAAAAGTGGAAGTCAATGTCCCAAGACTGTTTATAAATTACAACAGAGGAATGGGTGGCGTCGACCAAATGGATCAGTCCATCAGTCTTTACCGAGTGTCCATAAGAGGAAAAAAATGGTGGTGGGTAATCTTTACCTACTTACTAGATATGGCTATTTCTAATGCTTGGCGACTACATGTGTTACTCAGCAAGACTGGACAGGTGACATGTATGGACCAATTATTGTTCAGACGGACGATTGCCCGAGGGTACATACGACACATAAAAACGAAAAGTCATCCGACATCGTCAAAAATACTTGGATTGGAGCAAAAAAATAATGGTCACAACCCCGAACGCATAGAAAACCCATTGCGTTGTGTTATTTGCCACAACCGAGGTCGCTGGCGATGCGGACTCTGTAAGAAAACGTTGTGTGTTGAGCGACCGTGTTTTGGACAATTTCACTCTTAAACCGCCCACTGTACACAGCCGTGTACAGCCCTTTATTTTCTAAAATATAAGTGTTTATTTAAATTTTTCTTTTCTAATAGTATTAAGTGTTCACAATGTTGTAATAAATAACAATAAAAAATAATTTTCACATGTAGTTTTCTTTTGGGCGTTAATGGGTATCTAGAACTTTTAAAAAAAAAATTTACTTTGTCTACTATTATAATTACTGGCACATTTATTTAATTTGATTAAAATAATGTGACAATATTTGGAAATATTCTTAAATGGTGATAAATAAAAAATATACTTTCTCTTTATATCGAAAATATTTCTTTGTCAAAAGTAATACTTTTAGAATTTGTGTTGTTTAATTTTAAGAGGGTGCCAGAAGTTCTGGCAGTTGTTTTTTACTTTTTTCAGATAGAATAAAATTATAAGAAATAATTTGGCTTTTATATTTCCCTTTTCTGTAACTGTAAGGTTAATTTTATCAATATACATTTTTTTAGATTATTTACTACATAAATGAAACTATAAAAATTATAGTGAAGTTATAGCTTATTTTTTTTGCCCTATCACATCAAATGCAATCTGAAGTAGATACATTCACTGTCATTATTCGAAAAAGAAGAAGTAGAGTAGATACCACTGTCATATTTCCTAATGTGTTGTTAAACTGTTAATAATCAGCTACTAAATGTTAATTGTAAAAGTGGTTCCAATAAAAAATAAATCATTTCATTAGTTAAATTCCAGTATGTAAATTTATGTATAATTTTTTTATTATTTTTGCAATTTATGGTTTATTGAATACTTGGTGGGTTATACATTTTTTATTGTATTAAAGAAACAATACATCATCCTATGAATGCTTATGCATTTACTTTGTTAAAAAAACTTAAAAACTGAAAAATTATGAATATCAATCTTAAAAACCAATAATATAGAAGGTTCGTAAATGTGTAACCTTATTAACAAAAGGAGACTAAAACCCAAATGACTGCTCACAATATACATATATATTGCTCACCAAATAAATTTCGATAATGATCTTCTGCCAGCTTCAGAACTAATGCAGGCAATGTTCTATGAAAATATGTAATGATGTATTAAATATTCAAGAGACTACATTTAAATAGAAATTTCAGTAGCTCGATTTCTGTTATGGGGTAAAATAGTAAATTATTGCTTTTATTATATTTATTTTTCATTTACAGCTTCAAGTAATGAAGAAGGAATTCTGGAAGAAACAAGTGGAACCTTTTTCATGGACCAAAATGGTCAGTATTATTTCCAGCCCTCAACAGACCAGGATTCCAGTGAGACTATAATTCAAGAGTTACCTGAAAACTTTAGAATATCGCACAAGACCAATGAAAACACAATTTTGCCTGATGTTGTAACGGTAGATGAAGAGGTATTTTTTTTTTCACTATTGAAATCTTTTACTAACTTTTTTACAGTGGTATAACATGAACACGATGATTCCAATATCTCTTGTTTGCTGTGATCAGCTTTGTAGTCATATTTTTGTGGAGATATGTGGTAACTGCTGCTCTTTGTTGAATTTTGTGAAATTACATGAAATTACATGAGGTGAGCAGTTCCTTCGTGGCGTTGGCCGTGTGTGGTCTTGCATTGTCGTGCAGCAGGCAGACTCCCTTTGTCAGCATGCCTCTCCTCTTGTTCTGAATCACCCTCCACAATTTTTTTAGGGTCTCACAGTATCTTGCAGAGTTGATGGCCTCCCCTTGAGGCATATATTCAATTAAAATTATGCCTTGACAGTCTCAAAACACGGATGCCATGATTTTCTTGGCTGAAATTGTGGTTGTGAACTTTTTGGCGGAGGGTGAAGAGGTGTGACGCCACTGTTGAGACTGCCTTTTGGTTTCAGGCGTGTAGTGTGCAACCTAAGTTTCATCTCAAGTAACGATGGAGCGGAGAAATTCATCTCCATGGAGTTTGCAGCGCCTCAAAAACTTGCCTTTTTACAAAATTTCGCTCTTGGTGGGAGATTGGGTTGACATTTTTCACAAAATGTGTTGTCGCGTCGACACTTCTCAACGTACTGACCTCGAACCGGTCTCGTTGCGGAGGGGAAAGGTCAGGCTACACGGAAGTGTAACCAACATGTCGAAAATAAAATCCATCCGGTCGTGAGAGCCTCAGTACACTTACTTTCTGGATACGCCTCGTACATTTCATACTTCATATCAATTTTCAATTTTGAAAGCTTAAAATTGTTATAGAAGTAAGAGATGATCGTCGTTTACAAAATTTACACTTACTATTAGATCACTAGGGACTTAAGGAATCGAACCCCCATCTTACCTGAATGGATATGTTTTGTAGCATCCCTGTATTCCTGGTAGAAAAGGGTGTTATATCGGATATATTTTAATAGTTGATTTAACTATAGTAAAATGTGATCAATTCAGAGTCTAGGGTTTTTTTAACTGTACTCCAGAATCAATATTTTACTGTTTTTACTTATTCAGGTAACTATCGCAGAGGAACAAGGAAATATGATTATGCCAAACCAAGTTTATCAAACCCTAACGATTGTTCCATCTGAGTGTGTCGATGGAGAAGTTAGTTATATGCTCATTGTACAGGGGCCAGATGAGAAGATTCTGCCCACGCAAGAAATTGAAGAAAACAATTTAACAGTATATGACTTTGACGAGAATGAAGAACTGGAAGCACAAGCAATCGATTCTGATGAAGCAGATGATGATAAAACCAAAATTATTAAATTACCTATTATCAAGAAAAGCCAAACAGTTGCGCAACCGCACATGTGCAACTATTGTACGTACACAAGTACAAAAAGGTAAAAAAACTCTTATTTGTTACAACTCATAAAGAAAGAATCATATTGATACTATTAATTCCCCAAGCATGGTTTTAGACATTTTTTCAAGTAACACATCAATCAGTTCACAATTAACTCTACATTAGACTATTATTCGATTAGCACTCAGTTCAAACAATAGTCGAATACGTAGTGAGAAATATGAATTTGAAAGCTCCGCTCTGACACACATACCATAGAATCAACTGAAGAGTTATTCCATGTCAACTCAACGCACACTTTCCACTTTACCCCTTTAGATTGACTTTTTTTATAGTTTGTCAATAGTATTTCCTAAAAAAAAAAATTTTCAAGTAAACTCTTCAATAATATGCATATGTTTACATTATATTTCATAGCTCATGACCTCTTTCTAATCCAAAGACAAAGCTTGGTAAACATAAACAAAAAAGTATAAAGAATCTTAAAGATTTTAAAAACATCAGTTTTTGAGAAAATCAAAAAAGAAATTTTTGGTTCGGTTTTTGAAAAATATTTTATATAATTTCATATCAAGCACATTATTTAAAAGCCCGTTTCAACAACTTTAAAATGAGCCATACATCATATACCATTCAGAAAATATAAGCCAATATGTATTTCGAAAACACATGAACAAAAAATGTAAAAATTGTAACTACTACTAAAAAAAAATTTTGTGTACTCCATATGTGCAAACTGTTAACCTTAAATAAAATACCTAAAAGGTTAGGGTAGAATTTTAATTGTGATGATTTCACATAGAATGACTCGTATAAAAATTAATATCCCAATTACTGACACGGACATCCCATCATATTTATAATAATTTAAAGTGTACTGCCTCAAGCTTCTGTTACTCTATTTATCCTATCTTATTCCTATACTGATGACAAAAATAATTTATGATTTGATTTCAGATATTTACTTGCTCGCCATATGAAATCCCATTCTGAGGAGCGTCCACATAAATGCTCGGTGTGTGATAGGGGCTTCAAGACATTAGCCTCACTGCAAAATCATGTCAACACCCATACAGGCATTAAACCACATAAGTGTCGCTATTGTGAAAGTGCATTCACAACTTCAGGTAATTTTAAATTAGATTATTTGTGTACTTTGGTAATAAAATATCCCCTCAAAATTTTTTTTTAAATATATAAAAGTGCACTTGGCAACAATTATGGTCGTCCCCGTGGGTGATCCAAGCTACTGGACTACCCAATTTCTCTCTGGCCATGGAAGCTTTAATGGCAAACTTCAATCTTATCCCTTCATCCTGTTGTAATTTTTGGTGGCTATCTGAATCAATCTGCAGATCACTTTTTGTGGTTTTCCATCATAAGATGGAGTAAAAAAGTAAAAGGATTCCACCACAAACGTATTAAAATAATGTATTGGACAAAGAAAAGAGTGAAAAGACCGCTGGCGGCAGTATGCATCCCATGAACCGCAGAATATAACATTGTTTTTTGTTTTTTTTTTACCTGGCAAGTTATTGCCATGTGGCAATCTCTTCCAACCAACCAAAAAGATGTTTTTATAGGACCTAAGTGTTAACCAGGCTGGAATCCTATTTAAAAAAATCTGGGTTCCAGCGGGGATCGAACCCGCAACCTCCGGATCGGCAGACAGGTGTCTTACCACCAGGCCACGGAGGTCGTCAAAAAGAAAATGATCAGAGAAGAAGAATAACAAGCAATGCTTCATAAGATTTAATATATTGTGTAATGTTTATATATACTATAATTTTATATTTATAAGATCAATAAAATACTGTTTTTACTTGATGCATATATTATGTGTTATGCAGGTGAATTGGTGAGACATGTGCGTTATCGGCATACACATGAAAAGCCCCATAAGTGTACTGAATGCGATTATGCATCTGTGGAGCTGTCCAAATTGAAACGGCATGTCCGCTGCCATACAGGCGAGCGACCTTATGTGGTATGTTATTCTCCTGGTATATTATTTAATTATATTTTGTTAACAATCATATAAACCATCTTTTTCAGTAATAAATACCAAAAACATGTGTATAAGGACAAAAAGACATTTCATCTTCGCCTATGAAAAGTAACTGTAATGGGAACTTTATGCTATGGGAACTTTTATTATTTTTGTTTGCCTTTAAGATAACTCAAAAAACAAAATTTCCTTTTATAGATCCTTCAAAGATAAGCAATTTAAATTAAATTAATGTTTCAATCCCTACATGAGGAATTTGAATCACCACACACTCATTTGCATAGGATGGGTTAAGTGCTATCAAGCTGTTTTATTAGTCAAATCAAACGAAATCATAGATGCAAATGTAGAGCCCAGATTTCTTCGACACCAAAACTTATGATATTATTTTTGTGTGATCCTGGTCAAAATCTAGGAAGTGCGTGAAGTAAAAATAGTTGCATTGAGCAATTCTATCTACAATAATGGTAGCTGCAGATATAGGCCCCAAAAAATATCTGCGAGTCAATTGAAAAAATTTATTCATGAACATATGTCTGAAGTTAATTATTTACCATTTGATTTATTCTAAATATGTATTAATTTTTAGTGTCAGCACTGTACATATGCATCTCCGGACCCATTCAAACTGAAGCGCCACATGCGCACGCACACCCAGGAGAAACCCTATGAATGTGAAACGTGTCACATGCGCTTCACACAATCCAATTCTCTCAAGGCGCATAGACTCACTCACAATGGTAATATACTTTTTTTCTAATTGAATTAATTTACATATTTTCTGTACATCTTGAATGGAAATAAGCGATCAATTTCTTTCCTTTATCTGTTCTCAAGTAACACATAGTGTATATGATGAATATTCGTATTGCCATCATGAAATCCCTGCCTCACTATAACTAGAATTGCATAGTGATACATTTATGTTAAAAATAGCTAAGATGTATTTAAAAATCCATATTTCAATACTCATAATATTCAAGTTGCTTTTTGTTATCTTTTAGGAGTAAATAATGTTTATAGTGTTTTGGCAATGAATATTTTCTTCAAAAATCCTATGTGATATTACAATGGCTCATTTATTAATCAATCAAATAAATGTACTGGACAGATATTATCAAGAATGGAATATTGACTACATGCGAACGAGCCTTGGAAATGAAAGAATTTCTTAAAAAAAATACTTTTTATCTTGTAACCTGTTTTAATTTTATAAACCCAAATTATGTACACTTAAATGAAGAAGAATTTACTGAATCAGCTTTTTGAATAACTAATACTGTCTTCTGGCAATGAAGACTACCGCTATCTTCTCTGTCAGAAAACAGTTGTGAGATTATACCCCACCAGCAGAAGTATCTTATTTGTTTATTCTCTGAATCATCTCCTTTATCTTAGTTCTAACAAAAAACATACATGATCGTTTTTATTTTAGTTGAAGAAAAGCCTGTTTTCCCATGTGCATTATGTCCCACAACATGCAGTCGCAAAACTGATTTACGTATACATATTCAAAAACTACATACATCTGACCAACCACTGCAATGTAAGAGATGTGGGAAGTCATTCCCTGACCGATACACCTTTAAGATGCACAACAAAGTGAGTATTTTCAATTTCATTAACATGTTGGTTAAAAATATTAATAAAGATCTAAATACCCATCTTTTATGAGATATTCTTACATAGTATTTATGTTACACAAATGCAAAAGTAACAAATACTCAATGTTCCACCTATCGCTCAGTATACTTCACACTTCGATAAAATTCCCTTGAAGGGAAGGATATTGTTTAATACCTCTATACCATTAACAGCTGCTATTCTCTGATAAAATAAATATTACCACATTTATAAACAAACATAAAATAAAATATTAAATACTGTGATAAAGATATCTTGACTGATAACATTAAAGAGTTTCAATAACAAATGGCAACCCAAAGGTCTTTCGTAGAACTATAGTCGGAATAATAAAAAATGAGCAGTGTCACAAGATATAGAAGCATTCACCCAAGAGATTATGAATGTGGAGACCTGATAGAGCTTAATAATAATAAGTTTAAGTTTATAAACAAAAAATTTAATTCTACAAATAAAAAAATGTGCAACTCACAATAATTTAATTTGAAAATGGTTTTATCCATTCATTTAACAGACAGTAGTGCATATGTAAGAGTAAAAAGGGAACTTATTGAATGGTTTAAGCGAAGATTAAAACAAAAAGACTGGTTGAGGAAAAGTAGAAGAAACTTAAATTTTAATTCAGAGAATAATTTTATATAGCGCCATTTAGAGAGCATACTCTCCTCAAGGACGCTCTAATTCAGGACTCGAACCCACCATTATTAAACAAATCACATCTGGCAGCCATAACAGGGCCCAAGCAAATCGTGTATAACACATTATCTGTATACAGTACCCACCTTGTGAGGTTATTGCCATGTGACAATCTATTCCAACCAACCAGAAAGATGTTTATGAGGCATTAAGTGAAACCAGACTGTAAACTTTTTTTTTTAAAGTCTGGGTGCTAGCGAGAATCTGATCCTCAACCTCTGGGTGAGAAGACGTCTTACCAACTAGGCCACGGAAACTTAAAGGTGAAGACGGCAGAAAGTTGAGTATGAATAGGGAGGAAAATATCAAAATATTTTGAAAGTAAGTAAAATGCGAGAAAAAAATATACGGGTGATTCGAGCGGAATAAAAGATAAGAATGGAAGTATTTTGTAAGGTGATGAAAGTATTTGTTTGAGATTGAACGAATTTGAAGAACTGTATAGTATGAGAGTGGTGATACTAGTAGAAACAATTTAGGTAGTATTTTCTCAGATGATGGAAGAGTTCATAAGATAAAGATCGAATGGAGTGTAGCAATAAGAAACAAAGTCAATGGGGCACTAAAACATATGTATACTCGAACAGAACATTATCAAAATCTGCAATCCGCAACAGTATTTTGGTGCCAACTTTGATTAGAGTCAAATGAAGACTGATACGAACTAAATGAATGCTAGAGATATGCGTGCACTGAGAAGAGTACATGGGGGGACAGTGTATGACAATACTGAATGAAGTGAAAAGGGATGAATGTGAACTTAAGGCATGTGTGTTGAGTATGATGAAGAAAAACACGCGAAGGTGGTTTGGGCATATTTTACGTAAGATGAAGAAAAAGCTTTGACCTCTAAGTGAGTGAGATTTTGTAAGTAAAATAAAAAATTGATTTTGTAAGTAATATAAAAAAATGTAATTGCGGCTGCCATATACAAAATAATTGAATAGATAAAAACATTTGAGGCATATCCGTTTTATGGATAAATTCATGTATTCGGGAATAAAAACATTGGACGTACCGTGGACGTCCATACTCTCTTGAGGTAAAAATTTGCTCGCCGTACACCGTACGGCCATATTCGTTTAGAGGTTAAGATGAAAGTATACAATTTAGAAGTGGAAGATGTAGACCAAGGAAAACGTGGTTGAATCAAGTGGACCAGATTTTGACAGAAGATAAAGTGAGAAGTATGAATAATACAAGACTATGCATAATGAGATATGTAGATGTATGAAAGCGAAAAAAAATTTTAATTTCTGTGCTTGGGTAAAAAAGTTTGGAGATCGATCTATCTGCCTACCACGCAAACGACACAGCGTGATGATATATATGTATGCTTGTATATAAATGCTTTTGTTCCTCATTTCAGTAAATGAGCAATTTCTTTTTAACTCATTCGCGTCGGGTCGTTTTTTTGTCCATCTTTATTGTGTAGCGGGGCCGAATTCACGAAATGATGCAAAAAAATATGTTTTAGAAAAAACGCCGTAACTTTTTAACCAATCGTTATATTTCAAAATAACTTGAAGTCAGGTGTTAGAATACTTCGCTCTACAATATATTTTATTTTTAAACTTTACAGTGGTTCTCAAACTTTTTAAATATTTAAAAATAAATATATTCAAAAAAATATATGTACCTTTAGTATTTTAGCAAAATTAAAATATTATCTAATTTCAGTGATATTATGCCATACTTTTTTAGAAAATTTGAAAATATTGATCTGCGGTTCTCAATTATATATAATTTATTTAAACTAAGTCGTTTAAATGGAAAGACGTCTATATTTACATATAATTTATAATTTTAATAATCTATTAAATGTTTGCCGTGACATCTGTTGGATGAAATTGAAATATTTATCGCGGTAGACCGATTTTTTTACGGCCAAAGTGTCACATGGCAGAAGACGCACGGGTGCGTAACCCGCGACCACGTATGGAGACTCTGAAGACTCACCCATGCGTAACCCGACGCGAATGAGTTAATAGGCAATCCATCCACACTGGAATGATTTATGCCACCAAATCAAAGTCACTATGCAATTATGAGTGAATATAATAAAATTAATTTAAAAAAAATACAATTTTAGGCTATTTAAAATTTCAACTAATTAAACTTCAAAAATTTAATAATCAACCTATCAGTGGAAAAGTTCCTCGGATAAAGAAGAAACACTACATTCATTGGACGCGGAAAAGTTATGGCATTTAGTAATTCAAATCTGTCACTTAAAGGATAACCGAAAAACACGTGATATATATACACGTCTCATCATCCAAACCACACATATGAGCACCTACTATTTAACAATAATCCACATAAATAATTCTCGTCATACATCAGTCAGTGTCAAATAGTGACAGCTGGCATTTCGAAAAATAAAGAGATTCTGAAATATTTTTTAATGTAGAATATTCTGCATTTTTATATATTTTCCAAAATTGTTTTACAGCTGTCACTTTTTGATATGACCATAAGATATAAAATAACAATGGCAAATAACGTATTTATTAAGAAGAGATTGCTTGAATTTTGAACAGTAAAATATATTTATTAAAACGAGAAACCAGTTTCTATGCAAAAAAGGACTTTTAATGGCAGCGTTTATTAAAAACACTTTTTCATTGAATTGTTAAAAGTACATATAAAATTAACGTAATTATAGTAAAATAAATTCCATCATAGCTTTTGAGTAATACATACGAACCTTTGAAAAAGTATAAATATCAAGTTTTAATTCACCAATGAGCAACACTAGAATAGTTTCTTGATGCTTCATTTGTTATATTTGATATTAAATTATGATTAATTTAAACTGTTTGTTGTAGAGCCATGAGGGTGAGAAATGCTTCAAGTGTGACCAGTGCACATATGCCTCCGCATCACAGCGCCATCTCAACTCACACATGCTTATTCACACTGATGAGAAGCCTTTTGCCTGTGACCTGTGTGACCAAACCTTCAGGTACTCAATCAACTCAGCTTTGCAGTGGAACAAATAGATAAATATTATATATGCATAAAAAAATCCCACCTATTTTTACTGGTTTTGAGATATTTCTGGAATCAAGCTTTTTTAAGAGTGAACCATTTATAACATTTTTATTACTTAATATTTTTGCATGAAAAAATTGTATCAAAATATGCCAGGTTGTCAATTGGCCAACCAGAATTGATCTTGGTTATCTTGCTCTTAAAGAAGATAATATTTAAAAAAAAGTTTTAAGCAAAAATTTTGATATAAGTCAACATTATGCTGAAAGAAAAGTAAGCGATACTTCAATAATTTTTCTTTCTTGGCTATCATACGAGTATTCCTAACAATTATATAGCTTTGTCAGCCACCAGTTTGCGAGTAGCTGCATGCCCAGCATGAGAGATAAATGTGAGCAGTTCTAACCTAACGTCACCTCTGTAATCACTATGAATATTAATATTGTATCAATAAGAATACACACTTAAAACACAAAAATATTTTTTTCATTTCCTTAATCTTGTGTTTTAGATTAGAAGTTTAAAGACAAATTAAAATATTATATGCCATTAATTAGATGCAGCAATTTTAAAAAGGTCTTGAGGTTTTCCAAAAATTCCATTCACTTAATGTGCTCTTTTTAGCCCTACTTAACACACCAGTTTTTATATCACATTACTCCGCAATCTGCATTATGGTCCATCCGCTCGGAATATCCAGTCATCCATCATTTCTCAATGTGCATTGCACTGAAATCGGGGACTTGAATTAAAAACAGTTGAACCACCCTAATTTGTTCTTTATCTGAATTTGTTCTTTATCTCCATTATTAGTAATTTAATGTATTATAATTATTCTGATAACAAAATTTAAAAAGTAATTAAAAATTAAAAAATATTTGAATTTATTTTTAGGGCATGATTCAAATCGCACTCTGTACTTGAACATGAATTTTCTCATTACAAATCCTAACACATTTGCTGATTTAAAAAAAATTAATTTTATTTATTATGTTTTTTAACATTCCAGACAAAAGCAGTTGTTAAAACGTCATCAGAACTTATACCATAACCCTGATTATAAGCCACCAAGTCCCAAACTGAAAATCCACGAATGCCAAGAGTGTACACGGTCATTCCGCCACAAGGGAAATTTAATTCGACACATGGCATCGCATGACCCTGATTCATCTGTTAGTGAAAAAAATCGAATTCTCAAACTGGGCAGGCAGAAGAAGATCCATATCATCAATGGAAGACCGGTTTGTTTTTATCCTTATCATTAATATTGTTTATTTACATTATTTTTATGAACTGTCAAACAAAATCAATAAGTATTTGAAGATACATGGACTGATATTAAAATGTTCATGTAGTATTCAATTCTGTTTTTGTTACAAATATGTAATTACATGTAAATAGTAAGTAATAGTAAGTCAGTAAAATTCTTCTGCATTGTGATCTCAATGCTGAGGATTGTTAACCACACGGTCCGGTCCTTCTAGCATCCACTGCCCACAGGGCCCATGGCAAAGGCAGCCCTATAGCACTCTTCATCTGGTTGTTCTAGCGTATAAGTGATCTACCTCTGTAACCTTCCACATTACCAGTGACCTTAAGTTTTTCCATGCCCTCCTTGCACAAAATATAACGGAAGAATGAATTTTGAAAAATTTTCTTCTAAGCAAACGTAAACAATAAAATTTTAAATAAATCAGTGTCAGGGATATGATTTTTTTTAAATAGTGTGGTAGGGATTTCAGCATTTGCTGTGTGTTTTTGGCATGATGTGCCAATGTTTTGAAAGCCTAGTAACCAGTGCCACATTTGTATAGCTGGCGCCCCTACGCAGTTTGTTTGCAACTTGGAAGGTGGAACAGTTTGTGAATGAAAAATAATGGAAATATTTCGATAAACAGATATAATTTTTTTTAATATTATTTTGCTAAGCTGTACCATTGAACAGTTTCGATTATCATTAAATTTTATTGAAGTTAACGCATTCTTCCATAAAACATTAAAATAGATCGTTTCTTTACATATTTTTTAAATCTATTTTTAAATTTTCTGGCACCCCCTTTGGCTTGGCGCCCCTAGACAAATGCCTAGGTTTGCCGGTTAGCAAACATATTAAGTGTTAACATAAGTTCTGTGTGTTTTTTTCCAATTTAAAAATGAGCACCAAAAGTAAAACAAAATGGTAAAGGTTATACGTCATTCGAAAGAAAATTTTCTGTTCTACAAGATATTGTGTTTGCTTTTACGTTATGTATATTATTTTATTTGATTACAAGCCTTCAAAATGGAATGTCAAGTAGACGAAAGTGAACATTTTCGACACCTCTTTCTGTTCGCGTTCAATTGAGGGAATAAAGCTGCTCGCGATATTTGCGAAGTGTACGGTGAAGATGCTATGAATGAAAGGACAGCTCGTCGATGGTTTTTGCGTTTCAAAGACGGTAATTTCGACCTGAAAGGCATGGACCGTTCCGGACGGCCAGTGGACTTCGATGAGGGCTGCTTAAACCATATTATTCATGAAGATCCCCTTCCCATAATGTAAGGAAAAAGAAACCAAATTAAACATCAGCAATCTTAAAAGCAACTTTAAAATTATACAATTCTTCTAGATCGAAGTAACAACCAGTATGGTAGAAACTGATGAAGAAGAGGAGACAGTTGTTTTGACTGAAGCTGATAATAATCCAAATGACATGGAACAGTATGTTGTGCTTGAGGTGATTCAGCTCAAAAGTGAAAATAATGAAGACCAAATAACAGTCATTACCCAAAATGATTATGAAAATTCCGAGGATGGTAAGAATTATTACTACTTTACTTTTCTCAACTTAATGGACAGAAATAAAACAACATTTTTCGAACACAGCCAAATCCCACAAGTGGATTGATTCAGTATTACTCATGAAGTTCTCAAAAACCATGAACGTCCCAAAAATTTTGGCAAGAAATAGCAATCCTACAGTCAACAGATGAATGGTTGAAGTAAAATAGGCACTAAGTACCAAAAAAAACTAAGTATGCAGTTTCATTCTATATGACATATAGAACGAAACTGCATACTTAGTTTGTTTTTTGTTTTTTTTGTACTTAGTGCCTATTTTACTTCAACCATTCAGATATCAAATTTACTACATAATTTCAAAAGAGAGACACATGCGAACAAATTATTTTGAAAGTATTTTGCATCTCTTCACCAGGAAATGTCATCAGGGATTTAGTTGTCATCGACAAGTGAAAAAGCATCCTGTAATATCTTATTTGTGATCTTTGATCGATTTCTGATAGTTAATAACTTTCTGCAAGTTTTAAATTTAAGAAGTTTACACATGTTTCCAATGTTTTTTATGTACTTTTACACACTAAATCATAGATATCCTAAACTGGTAACATGTTTTTAAATTGACAAAATTGTCTTTGATTTCAGTGATTAGAATATGTTATCTACTTTTATTAGTCTTCCAACTCTAGGACTTTCCTTCAGATCAAAATTTCCTGATCGAAACTTTTTGAACCATATGTGGCATTTCCAAACATCCAAAATATTGCATAGTTCATTTAATCTTTTTTTGTACTCTCAGTTGTAGACTATTCTTAAAATTACATTATAGTTTTATAATTCTTAAAATTATAAAACATTGAAAGTCATAATTGAATATTCACTCGGAATAAACTCTTCCATTGCAAATGAGTTTTAAAAAAACTTTTAGATATTAAAATACACTGACATGTTAAGTTAACTATTTAACACAAAAAGTGTCTTAAATGATCGCCAGGTAAAACACAACTAACTTGAAAAGGGTCATAAAAAACTAAATGATTTTCGGGTATATCTAATATATGAGCACTTATAATTTTTTTTAGACGTATCTTTATAAGGAAAACGAAGTGTAGGAATAAGATCAAACTCCTGGCTGAAGAAGCTAAGAAAGTGGTTCCACTGTAACACGAAGACATTATTCAGAACAGATACAGACAAGGTTAAGATTGTCATGATAAGATGATTACTAACCTATAACATAGAAAGGAACGTTAAGAAGAAGACTTATCTCAATTTGATTATAGATCACAGGATTATAAATTAACTTTTTTAAATGGCCAAAACTCATACAAATTGATCATGTGTCAAAAGTTACTAAACTTGAGATTTTTGAAATGTTCCAGAATTGATAAAATGTGCATAAAAAATATTTTGATTCCATTGTTTTGTATGAATTGTTCTTCTTGCTTAATTTATACATGGCAATTGACTTCATTGAAAAGTTTAAGCACCTCAATTTATTTATAAACAGGGACTGATTTACCCTTAGTTTCTAAGGGAGAATCACAAATGTAGAGAACCGAGTATTTAGTAACTTTAACCAGTTATGAGAAATAGCATTCAGAGCAAAAAATCACCAGTTAGAAAAATTTTCATAACAAAATAAACAAGAAAATCATTGATATGAATGTTCAAGTAATAAAAGCGGAATTGTTTATTTCATACACATTATGTTAATCAAAGTTTCACCTATTTTTTTCAGTTGATACTCATGAAAAGAAAGTAGATATGTCTATAATAAAAGCTAATGAGGCCGAAGAGGATATGAAGAACTGTTTTGGATTTGATGTAAGATTATTTGTATTTTTAAATCCTCATATCCCTGATAACTAGCAACAGTTCTACACCATTTGGATTAATCTGCTGCTGTTTGCTCCCAGTTGAGCATTTATGTTTTTGAAAATGTCATACAATATGCCCATATATATTTTCCTCTACCCACCATGCTGTTTTGCCTTCCGTCAGCTCATGAATACGCAACACTAAAAACTTGATACTAGAGCAGTTTGCTTTGTTTAAAACTTAATTGTTTAATTCTTTATGATACCATCAAATCTATTACAGTATCAATATACTATACAGAAAGTTGCATTAAACAGAGTTTATAAATTCAAAGATTAGGGCGTAACCTTTGATGTCGGACTCACATTCGTTAACCATGTCTCGCATTTGATATCGAACTGTTACAAACTACTCAATTTTATAATGAGAATATCAAGAGAATTTAATAGTACCGATATCCTTTGAAACTTATATAATTATCTAATTAGAACTAGATTGAAATATGCATCTGTAGTTTCCGCTCATCATCAGCTCAAATATAAAAACAATATAGAACAAATATAAAGAAAATCCTCATATCTATGGTACAAAACAAAGGTTGATTAACCCTTTTAATCCCAGTATATTTTGTCATTTTTTGTGAGACCGATAGCCACCTACGGAATAGAGACCAGAGCAGACACATCTAGAACAAAATCTCTCCTGAGAACCTCGGAAATGAAAACACTGAGATGTATAACCGGAAAAACACTAAGAGATAGAATCAGAAACACCGAAATAAGGAGAAAGTGTAGTATGGAAGACATCGTCAGGTGGGGAAGACAGCGAAGGTGATACGAACATGTAAACAGAATGCAAGACGACAGACTTCCACATGTCATCCTTCAAGGGAACCCAGCCGGAAGAAGATTACCAGGAAAACCTCCGAAGAGATGGCGAGACAGCTGGCAATCCACGTCACAAGAAGGGAAACAAGCGGAACAAACAGATCATGATCTATAGGAAGAGGAAGAGGAAGATATTTTGGCAAAAATAGTTTATATTTTATTTTTATCTCAGTTAATATTTAGTTTTAAATGCATTCTTTTAAAAGTGCCTAATAAATATATCCGTGCAAGGAATCACCCTCTGTTCTACATATCAACATACAGAACTAATATCATGGCTAAATACTCAGTCACGCATAGTATAGAAATATTGAACCAACTGAATGACACTGTGGATATATTCTCGGCACCGCCTAGCAGTGTCAGAAGAATCCTGACTGATATTCTTCCTAACGAATAAGCTAACTCTCTTTGTGTAACAGGAGAAATCCGTGCAAAGTGGATAAAAAAATATTATTTGACTAAGATATCACTGCTGACATTTAATATTCATGAAATTAGAAACACATATTTTATTTAGTTATTTTACAAATGACAAGGAATATACATAATTTGTGAAAAAAACAACAGGTTATTTAATTTGGACACACAATTTTAATGGATCTTAATACATATACAGACTAACACATCGATCAATAAGTCCCGGGACTAACCAACAGATGGCGCCTCTAATAACAAATCCATACCATTCTCAGTTAGTACCAACCTTTAGAAGTTACGTGTCAAACTTTCATGACATTGTGTCATTGAGTTACAGTGGTTTTAGTGATGCTACTTTTGCTGTTTTCGAAATAATGGAAAAAACCTCTTTAAATAATGGAAAAACCAAATTTCCTGTGTTGTTAAAACTTTTCTTTTTTAATGGGAAAAAATACCGTTCAAACTCAGCGATGGCTTGAAAAGAGTTATCCGGGCTGTGCTCTGTCGAAAACAACCATTTGTCGGTGGTATGCTGATTTCAAACGCGGTCGTACAGAAACAAATGATGCTGAATGCTCTGGTCGACCTAATGAGACTGTTACACCAGAAAACATAAAAAAAAAACTCAAAATCGTGATGGAAAATCGCAAATTAAAGTTGAGTGAGATAGCCGACATCCTGAAGATATTATTTGGTAGTGTTTACACTATTTTGCGTAGTCATGAAAAATCTTTTTTCGAACTGGGTGCCGCGTTTGCTCACAATGAAACAGAAACAACAACACATCGATGATTCAGAGCGCTGTTTGGCACTGTTTATGCGAAATAAACTTGAGTTTTTGCGTGGGTATGTGATAATGGATGAAACTTGGGTCCACCACTATACTCCGGAATCAAATCGGCAGTTAGCTGAGTGGAGAGCAGCCGGTGAAAGTCGTCCGAAGCGACCAAAAACTCACCAGTCGGACGGGAAAGTTATGGCCTCCGTATTTTGGGATGCGCATGGTATAATATTCATCGATCACCTTGAAAAGGGAAAAACCATCAGTAGCGAATATTACATAGCGTTATTGAAGCGTTTGAAGGCAGAAATTGCAAAAAAACGACCCCATATGAAGAAGAAAAAAGTTCTCTTTCATCAGGGCAATGCACCGTGTCACAAGTCGATGGTAACGATGGCCAAATTGCATGAGTTGAACTTCGAATTGCTTCTGCACCCACCGTATTCTCCAGATTTAGCCCCCAGCGACTATTGGCTGTTCGCAGATCTCAAAAAGATGCTCCAGGGAAAGAGATTTGGCTCCAATGAAGAAGTGATTGCCGAAACTAACGCCTATTTTGAAACCAAAGATAAATCGTTCTACACAGCTGGCATAGAAAAGTTAGGAAAGCTTTGGAATGAATGTATCGCTCTTGAAGGAGACTATGTTGATGAATAAAGAAGAATTTTGGCAAACAAATGTTGTTTTAGTAGTTAGTCCCGGGGCTTATTGATCGTTGTGTTATATATTCCATTAGTGTTTGTGTTTCTTATATAGAAAGTATAAATATTCTACATGCTCTTTCTATGCTTCTCAACTTTCTATGTCTACTACCTTGATCAAAAAGTTTTAGGACCGGCCACCGTGTGGCGCTATCAGTCACCCGATTGGGATTCTTTTTTTTTGTTAGGTTACCACATCTATCATTGACACTTCCCTCCAAATTTCAGCGTCATAGCTTGACATTTGTAAAAGTTACGCTGTACTGAGTACACCTACCTTTCTGCGTGTTTTCGATTTTTTACAAGTTTGAAAAAGGCATCAACTGTGCATCAACGAGTTTGCATTAAATTTTGTGTGTAAAACAGATTTAACGGTCCGCAGACCTTGGAAATGTTGGAGAAGTGTTTTTCGGTGGCACGAACGCTTCAGAAATGGTCGTGAGTCGGTCGAGGATGACCAACGCAGTGGCAGTCGAAAACCAATGAAAACATTGATAAAAGAAATGTTGGCCGAAAACCGCATATTGACCATTAGAGAGCTGTCAGAGGACTTGAACATCACTTATGGATCGCTCAAAACATTTTGGTTAGTGATTTGGGCCTCAGACGTGTCGCTGCAAAACTGGTGCCGAAAGACCTCAATTTCATGCAAAAAAAGACCGCGTTGAAATCGCAAAAGAAATGATTTCCATGAGTTTTTGACCAAAAACAACACGATTACTATCCAGCAGGCTTCAAATTCACCTGATCTGGCTCCCTGCGACTTTTTCCTGTTCAACCGACTTAAAAAACCGCTTCGCGGAACACGTTACAGCACCCGAGAGGATGTCATGAATAAATCGAAGACAGCTCTGATGGACATACCGAAAATTGAGTACCAGCGGTGTTTCGAGGATTGGATCAAGCGCTGGCGTAAGTGTGTTGCAGTCTATGAGGAGTACTTTGAACGGGACCATATCGATTTTGATGAATAAACTTGTATTTTCGATTTTATGAATAAAGTCCTAAAACTTTTTGATCTAGTGTATCAAAATTCCTCAACTCTGCGTTTATTATTTTCTGGATCTTAGAATCGGGATAAATGTATATACAGTTCATATCTGTTTTTTTTTTCACTCATCTATTTATTTTTCTTTAAACAGGAAGACATTCAAGAGGAAGAAATTGAACAAGGACAAGTGATGGAGACCACTGAACAAGTCCACATTAGTCTTGACCAGCTTAAGTTTTTACAGGTAAATAACAATTTCTTAGAATCATTTTGTTTCAATTTCAATTAAACAATCCAAAAAATAAATTTTGTTAATAAATTTTTAGAAACTCGCATTCTTTTATAGCTCACAGTGTAATTTAATTTTCTATATTTTAACAAAAATCTATTAGCTTATTTGTTGCGTCTTATCTTAGTTAATAGAAAAAGTAATAAGTGCACGCAGGATAAACAATTATTATTTTTAAATAAATAAATGTGACCAAAGTTATTACTATCCTCTTAGTCTTAAAAAGTATACAAAAAATGTACTTGCTATCCAAGAGCCTATTGTGGATATGGGAACCGACAACCTTTTGCAAGTCCAGCTTATTAATCACACATTCATTTAGTTTTTTTCATACGTTCATCATGTATAGTATATGATGAAATCACTTATATTTGTAACATTATTTCTCTTACTCAATGTAGCATTAATGTATTTTTTTGTTTTTACAGAAGATGAAATAAAACATCCATTGAAGCCTGCATAATAATATCTGTGGAATCTACCATATTCTAAATATAATTTCAGTTAATCATCAAAATTTAGAAAACAAAATGTAAATATGCTGATTGAAGATTTCAGTTTTCATATAAATATCTTATTCAACAGATGGAAAAACACTGACTAAATGACCTGAAGAGACATCACTAGAATTTTTACATTACCCAAAGCTGCCATTTTATTTTCACGTGTTTATTGCAAGAATTGATATAAACAGAAATGCAATATCAAAGATTGTAAAATTCAATAGTTTATCCAGATGTGTTCTATTAAAATACTTAATTTATTCATTTTACTTGATCTTAATTTCAATACATCAAAGTTAATTAAAATCAAAACTCTTTATCATAAGTAATGTTCAAACGGTGCTGAATTTGAGGCATGTGAATTTAAAATTATTGAGGAATTTCTCAGTATTGAAGTTGAATCATTTTATTTATCATATCTATAGAGCTAGTCCTTATTTTTTTATTTTGACTTTTTGGCCATTTTGTTCCTTTCTTCCTGCTTTGTGTAAAAACAATTTTTTTTTTTTAGAAAAAAATTGGAGTTGAGTCATGTAGTCAGTGTTTTTTTTCTTAATTTTTTTAAACATAAAATATGCATTTCAGAGGGGAAATGAAAATAAAATATTCCTAAGCAATAATAATCTCCACTCCCATTTGTCTCCACTGAATCACATATTTCATCGACATATTTGGTTGAAATGTTTTAAGTGTTTTTTTCATCTTATATGGAAAACTTCAAGCTAGAATGTGGCACATGTTTTTGCTTTTTCAACATAATGGTTTATTCCAAAAGGAACAAAATGAATAATTCCCGGCCCTAAAATTATTAAAAAATTGCCCGTACTTATAAGTACCTATCTAAAACATATAAAATTTATCTGATTTGCTTTTAATACATCGATCAATAAGTGCGATTTTCCATCACGATTTTGAGGGTTTTTTTTATGTTTTCTGGTGTATCAGCCTCATTTGGACGACCAGAGTGCTTAGCATCATTTACGTCGGTACGACCGCGTTTGAAATCAGCATACCACCGACAAATGGTTGTTTTCGACGGAGCAGAGCCCGGATAACACTTTTCAAGCCATCGCTGAGTTTGAATGGTATTTTTTCCCATTAAAAAGCAATGTTTTATCAATACACAAAATTCGTTTTTTTCCATTGTTTTGAAAATAGCAAAAGTAGCATCACTAAAACCACTGTAACTCAATGACACAATGTCGGAATGTCATGAAAGTTTGACACGTAACTTCTAAAGGTTGGTACTAACTGAGAATGGTATGGATTTGTTATTAGAGGTGCCATCTGTTGGTTAGTCCCGGGACTTATTGATCGATGTGTTATATACATTAATAGTACATTCAATGTTTATTGGAAAATTTTGTAAGGTGACAGTAACTGTACTTTGGGATAAGCCATTGTTTTAGGATTCCAGCATTTGTCATTTTTTCCCCAACGTACTGATCTATCAGCACGCCTTTGTTATACTAAAATACCAGGCAGAAAATAATGAAAGCAGAGAATAGAGCTTAATATATTCTGTTGATGTGCGACTTTTAAAAGTATAAAACTACTTGAATAAGCTATACTGTATTTTGTTGATATTTTTTGTGTGTCAGTCCCTCTCGTTCAAAGGCTTTATATTATATTGGGAACTTGTGTTACCGGAATAGTCAGAAAAAAACAAAAATATTTACCGCCGCAAATATTGAAAAAAATTGAGTTGGAAAGAAAAATATAGATCAGGATTTATCCTTGTTTCAAGCAAAGCAAAGGCTGTTGAGAAAAATGTGCTTGAGAAAAACAATGCTTAGTGAAAGGAAAAAAAAATCGATAAATCCAATGGTCATCCACAAATACAATAAATATGTGGAAGGAATAAATACCTCAGGCATGATTCTGTATTCCCATCATGAGAGGGGAACAATGAAATATTTGAAAATAGCGTCTTTCAAAATAATTGGCAGAATGGTGCAGCATTCTTATATTCCCTATGCAGAACATAAACCACTAAACTCCAAAAGTTTCCAACCTGAACAAGTAAAAACGTGTATGGACAGATACCACATTAGCCACATTTATCGCATGGTCAGGCGATGTTATAGTTAAAATTTGACATATCTACCCTGAGTAGTAAGTCAGCTAGAACCGATAGAGGATGTGTTGTTTTGTTATATTCTGACATTTTAACAATTGAATATTGCATGGTTATCAAATTTCTCTCAAAAGAAGAGAAAAGCTCGATATAAATTAAACGACATTTTGATTCTGTCTATAAAGAATCTTCTGTCATATTCCACTGTGAAAGATTAGGCTAAACCATTTCACTTAAGTAGAGAATAGATTGAAGATGACCCTCTTCAAGGCAAACCAGCCGAAGTACTCACTTTAAAAACAGTTCCATTAGTCCAAGAGCAAATGTTACAAGATAGAAGACTAAAATCGTAAGAAATAGCAAAGTGTGGATATTTCAAAATCACGGTGCTTCGATTTTTGCACTATCATCTTGGCATGAATAAAGTGAGCACAAGATGGGTGCCAAAACTCTTTGAGTGCTGTCCAAAAGCAACAACGGGTTGAAATATTGCAATGAATTATGAATGCTCTGCGATGGGAAAGATAAATAATTGAGTCAATTTTCACAAAGGTACCATGATCCTCAAAAAGTGGCACTGTCCGTAATCACCACGGCCCAACTAAGCCAAGGTGACAAACTCAAAAAATTTGTATTTTTTAGAATTTTTAGGGATTTCTACTTATTGACTTCAAAGAGAGAAACACTACGGTTACTAACAAGTATTATGCGTCATCAATGTACAAATTAAAGGATGCAATAAAAAACAAAACGCTGAAGAAAGCTGTCACATGGCATGAGGTTTTTCACGACAATTAGCCAGAGCACACTTATGTTGCTGCAAAGGTAGTGATTCAACACTGGTTTCTGATAATATAATCACCCACCCGTCCCGACTTGACCCCTAGTGATTATTTTTAAAACTAGTCTAATTTGTGTGGAAGAAAATTTAAAAGTGACAAAGAAGTGATCTCCGAAGTGTTACATCATTTTCAGAACGAAGTTTAGTGTATTTCTTTCAGTGGTATTGAAAATTTAATTCATCTTTCTAAAACATGTATTGAACTACAGGATTATAATTTTGAAAAATAATTTTTTATATTCCATTCTATCACAATTTGTTTATGTCCTTGAGCCGGACTTTTGAAACAAAGGAAATGAGTCCATAAGTTCAAGAGAACTAGTGAAACTGGAAAATAAAAAGGAAAGTCTGTGCTATGTGTGCAGTATACAAGATAGATAAAGATATTGTATAGTTTGTGGTAGATACAGTAAAAACGGACTGCATTCCAAATATTTTCCCAAGTACTGAATTTTGTTGATCCCTGTTTTGATTTATATTGTTTATTTTTTATGGAATTGACTTGACGAGATTATTTCTTCTGCTAATCAAATCGGGGTTTACATAACCACGCTTTGAATGCTGTTTTACTTCAAGTTTAGTTTTTTCAATTACTATTTTTATTTCATGTAATATAAAGTGTAGTGTTATATAAAAAGACCATCATTGTGTATTTATCACCTATGATTTTTTTCATTCATGTAATTTATATGCTCACATTTTTAAACATTTAAACATACACTATTTTTCACAAAAATGTGTGGGTCTTTTGATTTATATTAAAAGGTGTTGAAGTTAAAAGGGTTAAATTTATGACTTTTAAATAAAAAATTGTTCATTTTAAATTTTTATTGCTGGCATAATTAATCGTAGTGTTTTTTTAATGACTATCATCTCAAACATAAAAATCTGTGTTTTTTAGTCGAAAATCGTAGGTAAAAAAGGAATTCTGATTTCTACTTTTTGAATATTGTATGCAGAAAAGATCTGACCCACATTTGAGATCTTGGAGGATTGGCTATGGGATTGTTACTTTGTATAGACTTGTATGGAATAAAAAGGCATTTTACTGAATTTAACTATAAAGTATACATTTTACTGACCTGATTTTCAATAAATATATGATGCGTATTCCATATTTCAAATGAAGCAAAAATATGTGATAAGTCAGTTGGATTTTTTTTTAATATATAAATCCATTTAATTCTATATACACAATAAAAGTAAGATTAAAAGGATAAAAAAGGAAATAAAAATTCAAAGACAACAAAATGACCAAGGTTTCCACATAATCTATGTTCAGATTCTGTCAAATTTTCAACTTTTAATTTTGTGCTTATGTATTAAATACCAAATTAACTTTGTGCACATGATTTTCTTATATTGCATATCATTTAAACTACAGGCACTCCTGACTTCTTGACAGAGTTGCATTCCTATGACTAGGTCAATAGGCGAAGAGCTTAATTGTTTTTATTTATTCTAAATAAAGAAAAAGTGTAAAGGGAACTGCAGCTTGATAACTTTATTTTAATTTACATCTCTTACATATTACAAAACATAAAATACAATTAGCAAAAATTATGCATCAAATAAATTAAAGTTTATTCATAAAAATAGAAATTCAGATTAACATTTTAGTCATCGAATCCTTTCAAGTGTGGTAGTGGTTAGAAGTCATCAGTCTCATCATTGGAGTTATCAGGAGCTGTAGAGCACCCGGGTAAGGGTGCTCTACAGCTCCTGATAACTCCGATGATGAGACTGGTGACGAGAAAATGGAAGTACTTGTGAGGGTAGAGGTCTTGGGTATAGTTTTCGAGAAGAATCTGAGTAGTGTGGTCTGTTTTGTAAATTTCTTTTTCATAAATTTCGCAATAGCATTGTAAAAGTTCATCCATTTGCCGTTCCACTTTCATGAACCATTCAACATTTTGATCCATATACCCTCTAATTTTAATATAGCCACATTCATTTTCGAGAACACGCCAGCTAACCCCTTTACAGTGAACTTTTGTACTTTCCTCTTCCAAGTATTGCCGAGCTTCCAACTCTATTAAATATTTGTTAGTTAGCTTTCTCTTGGCATATTCCACTAATTGTTCAATAGTTCCACAATTGTTTTATGTATGACATCAATATGCTTGTATTTGTTAAACCCTTCGAAATTATTCACGAAACTGCATGCCGTGGTTTGAATTAAAAGGCTTATCGGCATTCTTTTTTGCATCTGGTCGGCAAACCAGATCGTCAGTAACTTCTCCATTTCATGAATGAGGCCTTTCCACTGCCTAGTTATTATGACTTTTAAATCCTGTTGATGCTTTCACTGCCTTTTTCACTCTATTTTTATTCTTCAACATCGTCGAATGTGCCAGCTCCAAGTCACTTGCTATCGCTTTAACTTTTTACTAGCTTCATAGTCATTTATGATCTTCATTTTCATATCAAGATCGCCTTCCTTCGATTGTTGGTACTTCCTCCTTGTGAACTCATGCTCTTCCTTTTCGCTGACATCTTGTACTATGAGATGAACAATAAAGTACAAATTTATAAACAAAATATGTAGTCTTGAAGATTGCCAACACTTTGTGTAGTGACTACTGACCAACTGCGGGAACTAGACTAAAACTAAAAAAGGGGATTCCCGAGACTCAGACTGAGAAAGAGGATTCTCCGCGCTGAAAGCTGGTTGTATGTGTAAGTCCGAGCGGTCGTTGAACAGGTAGGTCGATAAGTGAGGAGTGTCTGTACTTAATTATACTGTTTTCAAACATTAAGAACTTCTAGTAGGCAAATTATTATAGAAGCTCTCTTTACTTAAAAAATGTGTACTGTTTATTTAGCAGAAACATTTATTTCATTCAGTTTTTTCCAGAGAAAATTACATTGGTGGATTCCCATATAAAAGAAGTTCTATATGCGAAAAACTATTATGTAGAGACCAATGCTAATTGTGATACACAATATCTGTGATATATGCTATTATTCCCTGATCACAGTAAATGTTTGACCTTACTGACTAATTGACACCTTGTAATCGCACATTTTTTTATAAAATAAGTGATCTAAATAAAAATTGTAGTTTTCATGAAAATGTAAGATACTCAGTGTCAACTTATAGCCATGGTAATATGTTTTATTTGTGCTAGCAACATCTTGCCATCCTCTTTTGCTTGTGGCAATTGATCTTAAACAAGGTCAGTACTTTAACTCATAACAGTATGAAGTCTTTGTGAGAGTAAGATAGACCACAATATTAATAATTTCTTGCCTTCTAGATGTGAATCCACCTCTCTAACTGTGACAAAATGAGGTGGAAATATAACAGTTATTTCTCTATAATTTTTTTTTCGTTTAATGAATGAGTATATCTGCAATATATTTGTTTTTTTTTAATGATAATGTAGTTTTTCTTTTATTTATTTTAAATAATCGAATAACTTAGTGCATGATGTTTTTTGACTGATCCTTCATATGTCGTTCAATTCACAAATATTGTATAATACTTTTACTTTCTGGTTTCTTCACTTATTTAAGTACAATTGCTGCTATGTTATATATATATATATATATATATATATATATATATATATATATATATATATATATATATATATATATATATATATATATATATATATATATATATATATATGTGTGTATGTGTGTGTGTTTGTATGTATGTTTTTTTTTAATCAAAACATTTTTTAAATAAAATAGTACATTTTAGCTGCTTAATTTGTATTCAAAGAAAATTTATTGATATTTCTTATTAACTTTTGGTTTAAGGGTGATGACATTATTAATGAAGATGTTAGTTAAGTTTTTGTACTAGATGTGTATTCAAATTTTGTACTAGATATATTACAAAATTATTTCGCCACATGCAATACGTATTACAACAAAACATCACATGGCAACAGAAGATCTAAACTATTCTGTAATGGGCTGATTGGCGGGGCAAGAGATATATTTATGTACATTTTTTGCTCATGGAACAATCTAGAAGCTAACATGGTAATATTCTGAGAATCCCTCGAAAGGTGTACTGGAAGCCAATAGGAAAGCGATAACTTTGAATCATGGTGGTGTCCTCACAAACTCATTCCTTAATGTAGCCATGCATATATGGAGAGAGCATTCGTGATTATCAATTAAATATAGTTCATCTTAATTCTTAGGTAGTAAGAGCCTCTTACAGTAATTTTATCATTGTGCCATCTTCACCAGCACTCTCGAGGTTGTTTAAAAGTGTGAAAATGTGCAATCATAATTTTGATCATATTTTAATTTTATTTCTAAATACCTTAAGGGAACCATACTTTTTGAGAGCTCTTATTGGAAAAAAATAATTGATTAATAATATTTCGAATTATACTTTATGTTAGTCTAATATTATAAACTAAAATTATATTTATTTACAAGCTTCTGTTTCAAACTACGGTAAGAAGTCAGAGCATTTGTGGTAAATTAATACAATTTTGGTGAGAAAAGTATGGTGTAATAATTAATCTATGTACATATGAGGTGTTTATTCAATTAAATTTCTTTATATATTTAGCAGCAATATTGTTGGAATATGATAAATAAGTTTGGTATAGTTTATTTTAGGTATTTATTGGTTAATTCAAGTATTCTTTTAATTCAAAGTTTATCTTTGTATATAGCTTACCTTTATATAATTACCATGAATGTAGAAAATAAATTATGGTTTCCCTATGCTGTAAACCATACATAAATATGAGTTTTATTTCAAATCACCTCCTTGAATATTGAAACGTGGTGGATAGCTTTGTGAATGGTTGCAATTAATATCAGCTTTTTCCATAACTCGTCATATTTTACTTGCATCTGAAATATTCCTTGCTTTCATCATTCAAATTGAGATTTTTTAAAGAAAAAAGGTAAATAGTAAGAAAAATCAATGAAACTGTATGAGAAGATAACTTATGTGGCCTAGTTAGTAAAGGCCTGCCCTGCAAACTGGAGGCTGTGGGTTCAATTCTCCTTGGTACCAAAAGTTTTTTGGTTTTAAAAAGGGTTCGTCTCTAGTTGTTACAAAAGGCCTCTTTAACATTATTTTAATTGGTTGGAAAAGATTACCAGGTGGCCAGCTAATACTGTACATTAAAAATGTAAAAATAAATTTTACATTTGTGGATGCAGAGGACCTCATACTACTGCTTGTTCATAGGCTACCCAAATAAAGTCTAATGGAGAATCAGGAATTAATTGGCCTATATTTTTAAGCTCACTTTGTCCTATAAGCAGTACAGTATGGCTAATACTTTTTACCTAGCTGCTTGAGTAACACTTCTTCAGATTGAAAAATAATTATAAACAGTGCTACTTTTCAAAGTAAGTATGACAACACTGCCAAAATATACCAAAACAGTATTCATTCTTGGCAATAAAAATATGAGGAAATAAGCTGTCTTGGGATTTTTCTAAAACTTTTTATTTATCTTTAAAGTAAACTTTGGTTAAATTAAAATTTTCTATTTGTAAAATTCCATTTAGAAAGTTTATGCCATATCTAATGATGCACAGAAACTAATGCTACTGAAGATTATTCAGAATATGTACTGCAAGATAAAAAAATTGATAACTAGAAAATACACTATGAAGCTCTAAATACATATAAGTAGAAAGAGGTTAAAAAACTCATATACCTTAAGCTAGTAGAAGTGACAATAAACTTATTTTCGGTGTCATATCCTTCGTGCTACAGTTGAAGCCACTTATCAATAAGGTATTCTATGGAAAAAAATTCAATACATGGCAAATTGTATGAGTTTGTCTCAAATATCGCACTGATTAATTTTATTCAATAAATCATTTTTAACATTGTATGTAAATGTAATCAAAAAATATTTAAAATGCACCGTGACTGTGGTATTGTGACATCATTATTCCCGTGTACTCATGGCATTATGACGTCATTATTCCCGTCAAGTTACTCACTCAACCGTAAACAGTAGTGTATTGTAAAGTTGTTTTGTTTCTAATATTTCCAATTAATTTGTTGTAAATCATTAATTAGAGCATATATTTTTTGCAAGAAAATTGCTTTTTTGGTACATATTTTTATAACATTGCAGCAGTTTCTTCATTGCACTGTATAAGTACTGAACAGAATCAAAATAGGTTAAGATGATGAAGAAAGTCTACAATAGCAGCATATCAACTTGGATGTATGGGAGTGAAATATTAAAATGAAAAAATACTAGAAGGAGCTGAATAAATGCTGTAGAAATGCAAAAACCAATATGAATATACGGAGTGACAATATATTGTATGATAGAATACATGGAGTGACGGAATGAAATAATTAAGGATGAATATGAACTTAAAACTGATGTATTAAATAACATAAAAAAACACCCTTGAGACGGTTTTGGGAATGTAGAACAAGTGACTGAAAAAATACACTAAAGAAATATAGAGTTTAAATGAGAGTGGTTGAACGAGTGAATGATATTTTTTTTACATGATGTATCATGTAAAAAAATAATATATGTAATAATATCATGTATAATAATATCATGTAATATAATAATATCATGTAAAAAATTTATATCAGTCTGTTGAGGTGTACCTCAACAGACTGATACAAATACCAGACTTGGCAATTTGAAACATATTTATACACGATAAAACATTGTCTTCTACTACTTTAATCGACCCTTTAAGTTTATTACCTCTGAAGCAGACTCTGAACTCGTTTGTCATCACACATGTGAGGTTCATGATCACATACTAAGGAACATTAAGAGGTGACAATACTCGCACAAAAAAAATGTGAATAAACTCTATTATCCATCTGATTATTATGCAGTCGATTTAATAACGGTATTGTTTTAAATTAGGTAATTCGATTATTTGGTCTAGGAGATTAAAAGGAAAATTTGATTGTACTAGGTAAGTCCAGAAAGTAAGTGTACTGAATTTTTGTAGGTTACAATTTTTTTTATTTAAACAAAAAAATTACGTGGTTACCGTAGTACATATGTAAGCTATTTTTCGACATAGTCGCCATTCCTCTCAATGCAGGTGGTGAAGTGGGGTATCAACTTTTTGATGCCTTCCTCGAAGTAGTTTCCCGCCAACCCCTCCGTCCACTTCTCCCCCTCCTCCTTTACCTCCTCGTCGGTTGAAAACCTTTTTCCACCCATGTGCAGCTTCAGGGAGGTAAAGAGATAGTAATCTGAAGGTGCTTATGCCTTGACAGTCCCAAAACAATTTCGTCAGTCACAATTGAAGGTCTTCCGCTCCTCTGATCATCATGCACAGACGTACGACCGTTTTTAAACTCGCGACACCACTTGTACACACTCGTACGATTCATAGCTTTATCACCATATGCAGTTTTCACCTCATTATAAACCTCAACCGGAGGTTTTCCCTTCCAAACGAGATAACGGATGACGCCGCGTATTTCGCACTTGGCGGGAGATTGGATTTACATTTTTCACGAAACGTGTTGTCGCGTCGACACTTCTCAACGTACTGGCCTCGGACCGGTCTCGTTGTGGAGGGGAAGGGTCAGGCTACACGGAAGTGTAGCCAACATGTCGAAAATAAAATCCATCCGGTCGTGAGAGCCTCAGTACACTTACTTTCTGGATACGCCTCGTAGAAAAACCATATCAAGGATAAAAGAGTATTTCCTCAAAATTTAAGAAAATTTTTACTATAAATATTTTAGTTATGTTAAAGTTCGTCTAATGCGAAAAACTGATTACATATTTTTAGAATTAAAAACATTTATTGAAATAGACTGACATACTTTTCAAATGAGTATTTAAAATGTAATCAAGGAAACGTTTAGCTTATTTATTGGTAACATTAAAACCATATAAGAGTGCAATTAATTTATACATAAAATCACATACATACCATTTCCCTAGTGGAGTAGGCAGATATAATAGAACGTCAGGGTTTCCTATCTCAGTTAACTTATGGGAAATAAATTAACGAAATTTTGAATAGATACAGAATTTATACTTTACTATTTATAAACGTATCACCTTCATCCCTAAAAGAAATATAACATCACCTATGTCTTTAGTGAGAAGTTGTATGGATGTGTAAGAGGAGAAATATTTTATACCTACCCCAACAGAGAAACGGTGGGATGATATGCATATATTCGTATATATCATATGTATGTATTTATTAAACTGAATATTTCAATTACGCTGTCAATATTATTTTAATCAATTACATAAAATTATTTCGAAGTTTAGATTTTTTCTACGAAAATTTTCTTATTAGGAGGCATAAAAACACTATCAAAATACATATAAACAAGTCTATACGAATACTAATCATAGACAATTGAAATATTTGAAATGGACGCCATATTGTAATTCTTCCCGGAATCAACCCCGCGTCGCTGCGTCATTTTTCCACTTTTTCTCTGTCTGGAAACGTCCACTTCTCCGCAGTTGACATCTTTTGACGCGGTTCTGTTAATTTTTTTCAACGCCTTATCATTTTTAAAATGAGTAATAATTCTGCTACAGCTCTTTTCGCCTGTTCGCGTTGTTTTTCTCGTCATCCATTCGAAGAACTTTCTCCCGGGCAGCAGTTGTGTAAGGTAAGCTAGAACATCTTAGAAGGTTGGACTCGAGTAACTAAATTTTGTTAACGTACATGTTTTTAACTAAATATTATTTTTTAGGAATGTCGAGGATCTTTTCCTGTCGTAAAATGCACCTACTGTCGTTCCGAATTCCAACAAACAAGGTAAGTTTGTAATTGACATATCTTGTAACGTTTTTTTTATTGTACCTGTTACACAATTGTTCAAAACAATATGTGGATTTCTGATGTTAAATTCCCAAACTGAATATAAGTTGATAACTATTTTGTGTGTATAAAATTAAATTCAAATAATGCTTTTATTTTGAATTCATATCCTTATTATATCCTTAACATTATTTTTTTGTCAAGTGAATTGAAGTTTTAAAATAATTTACGGTATTTTTCTTTATTTCCACACAATTACATTGATACAATTACACAAACCAACCATGAGAACAAGCTGGATTCTGGAAGGGTTTCAGTACCATGGATCATATTCAGTGCTGCGGGAAATAATAGAAAGATGTGAGAAATACGAACTTCCTCTATACCTAGCCTTTATGAACTATGAATAGGCCTTTGACTCAGTCAAGAAAGTTGCCATACTACTAGAAGCTCTAAAGACACAAGGCATAGGGCGTACATTCAGTTGTTCAATAACATCTATAAGGATTTAACAGCAAAAATACATCTCCACAAATCCTCCGAAACCTTCTAAATTGGTAAGGGAGTTCGTTAAGGAAATACTATTTCCCCAAAATTATTTACAGCCACACTTGAACATGTCTCGAGTAAACTAGAATGGGATAATAAAGGCCTAGTGATTGATGGAAAATACCTGACCCATTTGAGATTTGCAGACGATATTGTTTTATTCTCACAAAACCCGAACAATCTTCAGCACCAACTGCAGGAATTGGCAGAGGACAGTGAAGAAGTTTGTTTGAAAATGAATATATCAAAAACCAAATATATGATGAACAGCTTTGCTATCCTAAAACCAATAAACGTAGATGGAAAGTCACTGGAACTTGTCCAGGAATATGTGTATCTAGGCCAACTTATTTTCTTTGTAGGTGGCATATCGGAGGAAATAGCACGAAGGTCAAAATTTGCATGAAGCTTATTTGGACGTTTAAACAGCATCTTCCAAAGTAATCTCCCATTATCTTTGAAGTGATAGGTCTACAACCAGTGTATTCTCCCAGTACTTAGGTATGGCTGCGAGACATGAATGCTCACAGGAAAGAACACACAAAAGCTCCAGACCGTACAAAGGAGAATGGAGAAATGCATGTTTCGGATATACTTAAAGAGACCGTAAACGAAACACCTGGATTCGCAACATAGAGCTAGAATACGTAATAAAGGTGTGCAAGAAAATGAAGTGGCAATGGGCAGGACACGTAACCAGAATGTCAGATTCCCAATGGACGTCCGAAATAATCCAATGGTATCCAAGAAGGCCGAAGGTACACTGAATAGATGAAATCAGGAAGCATGGCAACATCACATGGCGCCGACGAGCAAAAAACCGAACTATTTGGAGTCAACTTGGGGAGACCTTCATCCAGCAGTGGATCAACCCTGGTTGACAATGACAATAGAGATTTTCTGTTTGACCAAAATTTATAGTTAGAGGTCGTGTTTCTGTTAAAAATACCGTAATTTAATGTGAGTTTAAAAAAGGATTGTGTCAATGATAGAGGGTCTTTTTTAATTTTCAGGTTAGGAACCCTCCCCTAACATATTTTTAGTAAAATATCAGGCTTGACCAAATTCTGTTACTGAAATAAAAACAGAATTAACAACACTTGTGTATATTTATGTATAGTTGCCTGAATTTCTATTTATTTTTCTTCTCCTTTAGTAAGGCAAATACTTCAACAATATGCAAAAAATGCGAGCAGAATGTGAAGGCTTATGGAAAACCAACAGCATGTGAATATTGCAATATCATCGCTGCTTTCATTGGTCAGTATTTATCCACTTTTTTCTTTTCATTAAATTTCTTTTCTCAACAAAATATTGTTAAGGGACTATGAAATCGGACTTGTAAACAAATGATTTTGAATTGATTGGAGATTTTGAATTTATCACTTTTTCATTCCTACTATGATTTTTAGCACATTTAAGTATTTACAAAAATATTTAATACAAAAATTTCCATTTTCCACATTCGTAGTTCGCAGGGATATGTAAATTCTAGCATGATAATTAATTCAAAATAGTGCATCAAGGTTTAAGAAAATTATGTATGAGGGTGGATCAAATATAAACAAGGCTTTTTTGTTCAAATTTTTTTATTTGCAGAAAGAAAAAGACCAAGTACACATCATTTTTCTACATAATCTCTTGCTTTAGATATGAATTTTTCCCAGCAGATCGGTAGTTTTTATCCTGTCATCTTTAAAAGAAGTGGGTTGTGTCAGCAGTCAATTGCGCACAAACCCCTCTACTCCATCATTGTCGTTGAACCGTTGGCCTCCCAGAGCTTTTTTTTTAACCTGGCGAGTTTATTGCCATGTGTCAATCTCTTCCAACCAACCAGAAATTTATTTTATAGGCCCTAAGTGTTAACCAGACTGGAATCTTATTTAAAAAAATCTGGGTTCCAGCGGGGATCAAACCCGCAACCTCCGGATCGGCAGACAAGTGTCTTACCACCAGGCCACGGAGGTCATTCTTTCAGTGGCCCAAAGAGATGAAAGTCGCAGGGCTGTAGGGAGGGTGTTCCAGTCGTGTCCAAATCATTTCCTCCAATTCACATGTAACAGCTGCAGTATGAGGCCTCGTGTTGTCATGGAGAAGGATCATTTATCGTATCGATTGGTCAAATCTTTTTTCACAGGGGCTGCCTCATCCTTCTTTCTCTACTCCATGCTAGCTTGTTTCGACTTGGGCGTGTAGTGGTGTTCTCAAGTTTCATCGTAGGTAATGATGCCACTCAAAAATGCGTTCCTTTATTGTGCAAACTGCGCCAAGAACCATTCACAGATGTACCAACTTTTGTTCTACCAGCCAAAAGACATGGGACCCACCGAGCAGACACTTTACGGAAGCATAGGTCCTATGTGATTATGGATTGAGTGCTCCCATAACTTATTCCTATTTCAGAACAAATTTCAGAAACCGTCAAACGTCGGTCGCCTTCCAGAAGGTTACGAATGGCATTAATGTTCTGTTCGATAATGCTCGTCCCTGGGCGACGATCATGGCTCTCGTTTCAACACTCCTGATATCACCACTCAACACTCCTCGAGGCGGCCGCGCGCTCCATTTAAAATTACGCGCTCTAAAACAAAAGTCTCGTTTATATTTGATCCACCCTCGTATGACATTGACTGCATAAAACACTCATTATATTGCCTACTAGAGAGTAACCCAAAATTATTTTAATACATTTAATCTAGTAACCTCTGAGACTTCCATCCAGCTCAACACTTACACTCAATTCATATCTAATGTAGGTTAACCGAAACATAATGAAGTTACCCCATCAATGTTATAGCAAACATGGATTTCACTTGTCAATGATTTTTATAAAATTTTTGTAAATTGATTGCTCTGATATAAATCTTCAGTGCTAAAATCTAGTATGCATCTTCGCCTGCTCCAAAATTTGTCAGCAGCTATAGTATCTCAATCTTGACAGCTTGTAACCAGTTCTTTATGTAGAATATTTTTATGTCATAAGATAATGTTCTCCTAGCTCATTATTGTTCATCAGTCTTGCTTTTCAAGAGGCGAGACTTTCACTCAATATACCAGTAAGATCCAAAAGTTTCTATACTGAACAAATTGTAGCGTGTATGGACAGATAATATGCTGGCCATTTCCATTGCATGGATAGGCAATGTTATAGTTAAAATTTTATACATCTACTCTCGTTAGTATGTCAACTAGAGCCGATGGAAGAAGTGTTTCATTATATTCTGAATTAATATTGCCCGGTTATCAAGTTTCAAAAGAAGAAAAAACCGCAGCAGAAATTAAACCTATATGATGTCTACATAGAATCTTCTCCATCATATTCCACTGTGAAATATTGAACTAAATAGTTTCACTTAGGCAGCGAATCGGTTGAAGATTACCCTCGTCAATTTAGACCAGCAGAAATACTCATTCCAGAAACAATTTTACTAGTGCAAGAGCAAGTGTTACCAGATAAAAGAAATAACAGCAAAGTTATGGATATTCCAAAACCACGGTGCTTCAAATTCTGTACTATCTTGGCATGAATAAAGTGAGCACAAGATGGGTGCCAAAACTCTTGTGCAACATACTGAATATTGCAATTAATTTTTAATGCTCTTCGATGAAAAATAAATAATTGAGTCAATTGTCATGGGAGATGTAACTATAGTTTTATACCTTAATCCTCCTATCGAAAAGGGACTTGATGAAGTGGTGCTGTCTGAAATCACCAATGCCCAAAAAAGATTATGGTAATAATTTAATTGTAATTATCAGAGAATTTTACAAATTGACTTCAAAGAGAGAAACACTTCAGTTACTGGCAAGTTTTAGGCATCATTAACCCTTTTAATCCCAGCATATTTTGCATAAAATCACAAAAAAATATTAGAAAATCAATCACAAAAAAATATTAGAAAAAATGAGTGAACTTGGGATCCCGGGTAACTTACTAAGGCTGCTGTCAGATTATCTTACAGATAGAAAACAATTTGTTTCACATGGAATCTACAACTCCGATTACTTCACTGCCTACTCAGGTGTTCCGCAGGGGTCTAATCTTGGACCTACCTTATTTCTTATGATATAGGTAGAATTATAAAAAAATCCACGTTTCTTTTATTTGCTGATGAACTCAAAATCTTTTAAAAAAATCATTCTTATACAGACTGCTTAGATCTACATTCAGATTTCAACAACGTTTGTGAGTGGAGCCACAATAATAAATTATATTTCAATGCATCAAAGTGCAAAATTATTTCGTATCATTGCTCACACGTCTTGAAATTCCATAGATATACACTAGAATCTATACCCCGCACAGATAATATTGAAGATCTGGGTGTCTTGTTCCACAGCAATCTCGCGTTTGGTCCTCACATAGAAGTTATGTGCAACTTAGCTTATAAAACTCGAGGATTTGTAATGAGAATCTCTAAGTCGTTTGAAAACCAATTGGTGCTCAAAACATTGTTTAACTCATTGATCCGTAGCAAACTAGAAAGCAATGCTTGCATTTGGAGCCCAGTGGGGGCGCAGAACTCGCTCATGGTGGAGAAAGTACAAAAAAAATATCTACGATATCTCTATATGAGAGAGTTTGGTGTCTATCCATGACTTTATCCTACTCAGTTTCTGCTGGGCATGCTCGGGTATAACTCCTTCAGCGTAAGAAGAGATCTGGGTCTCCTGGTATACGTTGTCAAACTCGTTTGAGGAGTTGTGAGCTGTCCAGCATTACTACAAAGATTAGCGTTAAATGTTCCTAACAATTACACTAGACTGCGCCTGCAAGAACTGTTCTCAATAACATACGCAAGAACGGGTCTTCCAGCCGCTATGCCTGTTGGAAGGGCCTTAACTCTTCTGAACGGGACTGCTTCGGATATTGACATATTTCATATCACATTACCAAAAGCAAAAGTAAATTCTCTTAGATTAAGGGCGTTGGAAAGCACTCATCAACATACTTAAGTGACTGAATATATGTGTATCATATGTTTGTGTGTATATACTCGTATGTATGCAAAAAAAAAAACAGTATATATTTTATTTTTTATCTCAGTTAATATTTAGTTTTAAAACCTAATTTTTTTGTGGAGACCTCCCTGTAGAGTGTAATAATAAGTAATTTTCATATTTCATAACAAAAATTCTTTTTGTTTTTTTTATTCAACATACAAACTTGTATGAAAATTTTGAGGCCAATGATCGGCCCTGTGGGATTTTTCGCATACCAGTTGGGGCCGATAATCGGCCCCGTGGGATTAAAAGGGTTAATGTACAAATTAAAGGATGCCATAAAAACAAAGAATGCTGTCACGGGGTGAGAGATTATTGCATGATAATGTACCAGTGCACACTGCAAAGGCTGTCATTCAACACAGGTTTCCAAAAATGGAATCGCCCATCCTAAAGTTCCGAATAGCCCCAAGTGCAGTTTTCGTTTCACTACACCCTTAATGTATCAGGATTTTTCCACATTGCCCTAAGTCAGAACATATCTACCAGTTACATGTGTTTAAAATTCACAAAAAAGTTTTGTAATAAGTATATGTATAGTAGTGATGATTATCTGTAAGTTGGATTAACCGTGGTTTTCTGTAGGACAATTTTTTGTGTAATCCTGAAAAAAACATCCTTTTTAATTGAACGTTCACATTTTGAAAATTAAAAAACAATGACCTAAACTGTTATTATAACCTATGGTTTACTTTATACCAATTAACTAACACTAGTAAGTTGGCAGTGTTTCCCCGCGTCAACACATGTTAATTCGCAGGCGTACGAGTATAAGAAAAATCAAACAAAAAATAATTCTACAAATTTTTTTTTTAAATCGCAGACTTCGATGCAATTCTTAATATGTTAAGTTTTATAGTTAAATGCTACAAGAATATTTGTCTTATGTTTTTATATGTATATTTGTATGTAAGGTAAAATAAAATTTATTTTGGATTAACAGTGTTTTACAATTATCCGGGCTCAAATGACGCCCAGTTACCATGGATAATCGGCACTCGACTGTATCATATCATTGAATAAATAAATCATAATTAGTGAGACAGATTAGCCTGTTGTTCACCACACAGTTTCTCAAATCTTGAAATCAAACGGGACACAGCCACCCTCATTATCGTCGATGGTCCGATCCAAAAACCACATAAGTGTCATTTCATTAAGAATATTGGAATATTTCTCAACACCCCTGTGGCAGCACACATTTTGGGATCCACCGACCTAATGATTATTTTTTATATTCTAAACTGAAATCCGATTTTTGTGTAAAAAGATTAAAAGTGGCAAAGAAGTGATCTGTGCAGTCTTTATGCCGTTTTGAAAACAATACTTCAGAATATTTTTAGGTGTTATTGAAAAATTTATTCATAGATCTGTAAAATATATTGTCCAAAAAGTGACTATTCACAAATCATTTTTTTGTTTCGTCATATCACTTTTTATATCCTTAGGCCGGAAACTTTTCGACATTACTACTATTGGAATCTTCTAATCAATATATATTTCAAAACACAGTTTTTTTTTTGTAAAACTCATATTCTTCGTGTTGTTAGCAATGTTACCAATGTTGACTTTCATGCACAGCTCCAGAAATACATTGATATCAATATAAAATATTTGATCATGCGAACTTGACATCAGATTTACGTCAACCTATAATTATATGTGATTAAGGTTATAGTTTTTTTTATACATTTTTTTTTCTAGGAAATAAATGCCAGCGTTGCACTAACTCAGAGCAAAAATATGGTCCTGCTGTAACATGTGAGCAGTGTAAGCAACGGTGTGCCTTTGATCGACAGGATGATGATAAAAAGGTATAATTTCCACATTTAATCTTAAATGATTTTGACTTTGAATTGTCAGAAATGTCATAGTTGTAAAGATTTGATCAACTAATTTATGTGTTTCTATCCCGGTTTCTTTTAAAATATTGTCTAAATTTTAATCATTCTTATTATTTTTCTCTTAACAGATAGATGGGAAGCTTCTATGTTGGCTGTGCACTCTGTCTTTGAAGCGGGCTTTGGCAAGAACAAAACAGACTGAATCTGATAGGAGGGCCCAAATCAAGCAGAGATCTCATGCAAAGTGAGTATTTTATTTTCCATTAAATTCATTTGAATTTCTCTTTTGATTAAACCCTTATAACTCTCACTATCAATCATGAATATTTTTCATCATATTGTTTACCATATTCTACTTGAAATAAAAAAATTTATATTAAATTTATTAAAATAAAAATCCGACACCCCAGATGAATAAAAAAAAGAAACCTTCACGATAAGTGAAAAAATTTATGACTTGTTGGTTGGACACCTGTATTTTGACCCGGGGGTTTCAGGTTGTATTTCTGTTGAAGAGATTATCACATAACAATAAACCTGCAAGGTTATGTTATATACAACAAAAGATTCATACAATACAATCATAAAAAAGATGAATTTTTTACCAATTGTTTTATTTTCATAATGAGAACATACTATAGATTAATTTAACATGTTGATTAATTATAAACTAACTTCTTTATCAAGAAACTTTATTTTTAATTATAAAATTGATTAATCAATTCATTTACATGCTATTCTTCAATAAATCTGTATTGATGATGCGGATATATGTTGAAGAGCATGGCTGGGACATAACATTGTATTTGACCAAATCAATTGAGCCTTCAGGGTTAAAAACTAGTGAAGTATCACTTGCAGTTCATTGCCGTATGTGTTAGCGATGTATTGCACACAATGATGTGACATGACTTCCCAACGTCTAACCAAACTAAATTACGGAGTTTTCCTTATTGGATAATGACTATTACATGTAAAATTCAAATTAGTTGGAAAAGTCCTGATAAAGATCAAAATATTATTTTTATTGATTCCGAGCAAAACTTGATAAAGAATTTGTTGATTAAAGTATTTATTTTAGTTAGATATGATGCCAAACCCATCAATACTAATCTCAAAGACTTTTCATTGTTTGTTATAATATAAATACTTGTAAAACAAGGATGATGTAATAATTAATAATTTTATTCAAATCGAACTTTTAAAACCATGAATTATAAAACATATATTTGTAGGCTTAAAGGACATAACAAGCGACCTAGCAGAACCGATTTGTCAAAAACTGGATTAAATACAGTCGAGCTTTCTAATGACAGCCAACCGCTGGAGAAAAAGCTCAAACCAAATCCAATGCAAGGTAGTACATTCAAATTATCTATTTATTATATTCCATTATGTTGCTGTTTCCACAGTAACAGAGATGTCATCTTGTTTCAAATTCTATCAAAAAAAAATGATGGGGTTATGATTCAAGAAGAGTATAGAGCTATATTGAAGAGACAGAAAAAGATCTTATCAAGTTACTATGAATACATTGCCAAACATGCCACTAACCTTTTTTATTAATTTAACGATTTAAAACTGATGAAAATAAAAGACACTCATAAAATATAAGAAATAATTTTCAATGAAATTGTTCACTTCAAGTGTTGTTCATTTGTTTTTTACTGTTTTATTGCTAAAAAAATTCATCATTATAATATAAAAGTGCTAGCTAAAATGTGCATTTTTTAAATTATGGGTCACTTTGGAAAAACTAATAACTTACCCAAATATCCAATTTTTGTAATTCTTATATATTGGACCCAAGAAACTTCACATATATATTTTCCGAAAAAAATTCAAATCAAAACAATTCTTTTATTTCTAAAAGCACTGCTTTTACTAATGACACAATTCTCCGATTAGTAGGGATGATAAATTCACTCTCACCAAAATATCACTTTCAGAGTAACTGACTATTAATTCATCCTATGAACCATACTCATTACCGGACAAACTGTCATTGAAAACCTACATCGTAATGCAGATTACAACGTTATATTTGAACACTATTGTGACAAATAAATTTTTTTGCAAAAAAAAAAACTTTATAACAAAAATAATACATATACAAATTAAACATTGCTCACAACACTTTCACACACTGACTGGACACCATAAACCAACTACGCATGCACTTTTCGTAAAACCTGCAAGGAGCGCTACGATACTTCTCAGCAATCAAACTGCTAAGTAATTCTTTCATAGTAATAATATATTTTATTTACTTTCATTATTGCTCCCATACTCTTCATGTATTAGATCACTGGATCAAAATTTTGATGATAGAAATGTGTCAAGTGAGATGGCATCTCTATTACTTCATACTTCTGACTATGATAGACTGAAATCCAGGGTAACAATGTATGATAGAATACGGAATAAAGTGATTAAAGATGAATGTGAACTTAAGACTGTTTTTTTTTTACCTGGCGAGTGTATTGCCATGTGGCAATCTCTTCCAACCAACCAGAAAGATGTTTTTATAGGCCCTAAGTGTTAACCAGACTGAAATCCTATTTTAAAAAATCTGGGTACCAGCAGGGATCGAACTCGCAACCTCCGGATCGGCAGACAAGTGTCGTACCACCAGGCCACAGAGGTCGTTGTTGTTGAGGAAGATAAACAAAAGCACTAAGATGGTTTAGGCATATAAAACAAATGAATGAAGAAAGACTTACTGAAGTAGTAGAAGGCATGGTAGAGAAAAACCAAGAAAAATATGGTTGAATCAAATGAATGATATTTTGAAAGATGAGAATGTAAAAATTCAGAGGATCGTGGAAGTTGTATGAGGTGTACGGGTGAAAAAGAGATGAAAGATGAGTCGAGATAGAAAATACTGGTGTGCTGTCCTATCTGCCTGCCCCCACAGGGAAATGTCGAGATGGTATTTATAAAAAAATTCTTGATTCTTAATTTCGGAAACAGAATTTATGACATGAATTATATTTTATATCTGTAATATAATTTGCTACAATTTGCGATTTACATTCAGGTGAAGTGGACCCCAACAGCTCAGATCATGTGGTAGCCATGACACATCTCAAGGAGACTATTGCCAGTTTACAAAAAAGACTTAATCAAAAAGACTCCATTATCTTAACCAAAGATAAACAGGTAAATTGTAAAATATTTCTGTAATCTTTGTCAGGAGTTACAAAACTTGAGTGCCATAATAGCTACTTTAAAAGATGAAAAAAAATATTTCAAGTATAATACCTAATAAAATATTTAATTTTCGAAAATATCATCGCATATTTTTGCATTCTTATTTTTCTATATGGGATACTTACAATAATAGAAAATTAATACCAAATTTATCTTATTCTAAACAGTGGAAAAATACGAAAATGCCTACTTTCTTGACAATTTTTGTGCGAATGACATTTACAATGCTGATGAAACCAGCCTCTATTATCGTGCCATGCCAGACACCATATGTTATAAACACATTGCACTGTTGGGTTCCAAAAAGGCAATGGATTGCATTACTATGTTAGGCTGTACAAATATGTCAGGTACTGACAAACGAAAGCTGCCGAACATAGGAAAAAGTGCTTACCCTTGATGCCTTAAGGAGCTAAAAATGGAAGGTTTACTTGTGGAGTACCATGCGAACAAAAATGTGTGGATGACTTTTGATATTTTTTGGTATTGGCTTATCAGTTGGTACATAAAATTACAACATAAACAAAGAAAAAAATTGCTGCTTGTTGACAACTGTGTAACACCCCAATTTAGATAACCTGAAAAATATAAAGCTAAAATTTCTTCCTCCCTACACAACATTAGTACAGTACCCGGCGGTAAGTAATACACATCGGCCTTAAGAAAGAGACTGTCGATTTGTATAGCGTCGTCTCGGTCATTCATACTCGTGTTCCGTCGCGATTTTTCAGTCGCATCGTGCAACAGAGACGACGCTCTGCAAACCGACAGTCTCTTTCTTAAGCCCGATGTATATTACTTACCGCCGGGTACTATACAGCCAATGGACATGGGAATAATAAAATGTACTGAGTTATTATAATTTATTATAATTATTTTGGTTTTTAAGAATTTACTAATTGTATATTTTTGTTGACCATAAATATGGTTTAGGAAATTTATATTTTTTGTTCACGATTATCAAAATGTGTACTTTCATTTATCTTTTTTTAATACCTTTATGCATATAAGTCAAGTGTAAGAAAAACACAATATGTAACTCAGGCAGGCGCCACAAAAACAAACATTAGTTGACAACTTGAGCTTCGACTAGCTCACATGTGTGCATGTGAAAGCATTTTATGACCTGACAATTTGTTTTGATTAGATGCATTTCGTTCTTTACTTTTGTGTGGAACTTTGCATAATTGAGCCAGCTGCTTAATTGGACCTAAATGTTCTAGGCCCGATGTGTCCTGATTCAGCGGAATCGACTACATTTGTTCTCTAAAACTTAAAATCAATTATTTTTTGTAGTTCAAATAATATGTAAGTTTTCTCAAATATTCTCAAAATATACCAAACATAATGTTTTATATTCATTTATATACGTACATATTCATACATGTAGATGTATGAATGTGAGGAAGGCAAAAGTTGTGTGCTTGGATAGAAAAGTTTGAAGATTTATTCTTTCTGCCTACCCTGCAAAGGATACGGCGTGATTTGTATGTATATATGTACATACATGCACTTTTTTTTAGATAACTTCGATAGTGTTTTTAAATGTTGACACCTAGGGTTTCATATTGATACTGTTTAGTATTTTAATTAAAAAATATATTTTAAAACTTTGCAGATAACCGAGTTAAAAGCGCAACATTTCACTCTGGAAAATGAGTTGCGAAACCAAATGAAAACCACCGAGAAGAATTATGAACTCAAGTGCAACAACATGCAAACCAAAATACAAAGTTTGTTAAAAGAAGTTGCTACACTTAGTAAATCAGCCAACAACAAGGTCAAACCTAAAAAGCCCGCTGAGAATTTGCTTCAAGCTGAAAATAGCAGCGGCACTGATAGTCCTAGTGCTAATTGATAACTCATTTTACTTAGCTAATTATTATTTTAATTTCTTAAACTCTGCTTCTTTTTAGGAATCAATTATAAAATATTTTAGGAGTACATTACTTTTGAACTCATCTTTTTTACATTACCATTGATGAACTTTTATTTTGTAATTGTAATTTTATTACATGGCAAAATAGATTTCCATTTTGTTTTAGTAGGTTATGCAAATCTACCTTTAATAAATTTTGATTTTATCTGTTTTTATTCATTGATATGAAAGCTATAACGAAATTCATGTCAAATTTTGATTAATTGAAATGGGATTTTTTTGGTGAGCTGCAATTATATTATTCAAATTCAATAACAGACAATTCTCCCTGCCTGCGGGTTTGATTCCTGTTTTTAAAAAAAGGGTTCCAGTCTAGTTTTTACTTTCATCCTTTTTAACATCATTCTGACCGATTGGAAGAGATTTCAAATGGCAATAAACCTGCCCGGTTGTACTGTATATAACAAAAGTGAAATATAATTTACATCTTACCGGTTGACCGGAAAAGATTGCCACATGGCATAAAAACCCCTAGGTATATAACGAAAATGTTCCAAGCAAATGCCTACATAATTGATGTTTAATAAGAAAGTCAAAAAAATATTTCAAGTCTGTTTTAAAACCATTGTTACATTTAGTAATCATTTTCTTGAATCAAATTGCATCACTCCTTGTTTTAGGTTTTAAGTTATATATCAAATTAAATGCGACTTGAATAGTCTCAATGATTGCAAGCCACCATAACAAAGTCTAGAAATACAAGTGATTGTGATTTGAAAGACGCAATTGTTGGTCAAAGTTCTTTGGCTTAAAAAATAAATTATATTGAAATTCACTTAGTTTATAATGGCACATGGTGGAGTGCCTATTTATAAAAAAAATGTATATTAAAAAGTCAATGTGTTAACAAAGTTCACAGATGATATTTTTAATATTTCCTCTTGTTAACATTTACCTTAAGCAAATAAATCTTAAGGGTCTATGTTATAAAAATTGTATTAGATATTAACTGGAATCCATAGTATTTGAATATGTCTGCCGTATCACACAAGATATACAACTGTCAAACTCATACTAAAAACAACCACATCAGGAATCCTCAAATTAGTGAGTCTAAAGTGAAAATAGCAAAAAGTTATCAGTAAATTGTGTTGACAACTGCATCATCTTGACCACTAGATCAAATTAAATTGTGGGTGCCTATTTAAAAAAAAATATGTATATTATAAAGTCAATGTGTTAACAAAGTTCACAGATGATATTTTTAATATTTCCTCTTGTTAACATTTACCTTAAGCAAATAAATCTTAAGGGTCTATGTTATAAAAATTGTATTAGATATTAACTGGAATCCATAGTATTTGAATATGTCTGCCGTATCACACAAGATATACAACTGTCAAACGCATATAAAAAACAACCATATCAGAAATCTCCAAATTAGTGAGTGTAAGTGAAAATTACAAAGAGATAGTACTAAAAAACCACATCAAGAATCCTCAAATTAGAGAGTCTAAAGTGACAATTGCAAAAATATATCAGTAAATTGTGTTATGACTGCATCATCTTGACCACTTGATCAAATTAAATTGTGGGTGCCTATTTATAAAAAATATGTATATTATAAAGTCAATGTGTTAACAAAGTTCACAGATGATATTTTTAATATTTCCTTCAAATAAATCTTAAGGGTTTATGTTATAAAAATTGTATTAGATATTAACAGGAATCCTTAACATTTGAATATGTACAACCACATCAGGAATCCTCAAATTAGAGTCTTAAGTGACATTACAAAGAGATATCAGTAAATTGTGTTTTGACAACAGCATCTTGACCACTAGATCAAATTGAATTTAATTGTGTACAGAATATTGATGAAACCGACTACTTAAATAATAATTTTAAATGTTGATAGTCATTATTAACAATTCCCTGTAATATGTTTGTGTTATTTTGGAATCAGTATTGTTTATATAAACTATTTTTTTATTTTGATTTTATCATGATATAAAAGTGACTTAAATATATAATTTCAATGCAATGACATTTATTTTTGTAAAACATTTTTCGATTATTTGTGAATTAGTTCTTTAAATATATCTTATAACGTATCAAAATATGTCTTATTTATTTATATTCATAATATCCTTGGAACTTAATTTGTCGAAGTATAGCCAATAATCTACAGAAAAACAAATTCTGATGAAAAAATATCTAAGAAGCAAACCAGTCCCGAAGTGAATCCACCAGGTATTAAACCTGGAAAACACTTGCTTAGCATGAATACTTAACATTAGACTGCAGTGCTGACATTGAATAATTTAAGAACCTTACTTACAATTTTTAGAGGAATAAGGATAACTAGGATACCTTTGTTAGAATAATCGTTATCTTTGATGCTATTATAACCCAGGCCATCTTCTTTGATCTTATACTGTTGGCCACAAATTTTTTAAATCTGGATCCATAAATTAATCATACAAAGAGCACAAAGCACTCACCAGGGTGAAATGTCATTAAAAAAACGTTTTCAAAATATCTTGAATGATTTATAATTGAGTAAAATTGGCATAGGCACATCAAAAATCAATCTAATGAACGAAATAAGATACGATGACTTCAGTGGCCTAGTTAGTAAAACGTCTGTCTCCCGACCCAGGGTTGTGGGTTTGATTACCATTGGAACCTATATAAAAAAAAAAAGTTCCTATCTGGTTTCACTTAGGGTCTCTTCAATGACTAATTGGTTGGAAAAAATTGCCACATGGCAATAAGCCTGACAAGTGCTATATACAACAAAAGTGTAATACAATACATATATGTGTATATAAAGTGTAAATGTAAAATGTTTTCAGATTCAATCATAAAAGTATGCTTCAAATAATGTGATCTTTTTTACATCGTCTTCATTATTCAATCCTTTATCTTTTAACCTGTGTTTCAAAGACCTGAATAGATAATAGTCCGAAAGAATATGAAGGATGTGATAGAACCTCCTAATTCAACTCCTGAACTTTATTGTGCATTGTCATGATAAAGAAGTAATGAATAATATTTGCACACATCTAGCATACAATAGTCACCAGATAAACAAATTTTCCAGACCGATTTATTTTTTTTCATGTAGAATCGAACCCAAAACCCCAAATGGAAGTCAAACGAAATATGAAAGTCGTCAGTCAATACAATAGAGATTTAATATAGTATAATTAATGATATCTAAAGAGCTTCCGGACATTTTGAAATAATTTGAAAACAGAGAGAATAGATTGTTAATTATTAAGACCTGAGATGCATATAAAGAAAACAATAAAGAGCTTGTTGGTTAAATTTCAATAGAAAAAAAGAAGAGAGAAATACTCAATATATGACTCGGAAACTGAATGCGTATATAAATGTGAAAGTATGACCTACCTGCAAATGTTAGGGATATGGCATTGGGTGTGGTTAAATAAACAGATCTTAAATTTTTTTATTATATAACTAAAGAGAAATTTTCATAATGCATTTTATCCTCAAATGAATAATCTAGTTAATAAGATCTAAAAATTAATTTAATCTCTAAACTACATTTTTTTATCACTCATTAATTGATTTCAGAGGCAATAACATATGAATATATTGCAAAATATTGTAACATATATAGATTGTCACTGAATATTCAAGAACATATAATTGAAAAAGTTTTAAAATGGTTAAAAAAATTGTCTTGAATTATTATTTTAGCTTTAACACTTGCCACCCTATGATGGATAGTGAGTGACCAGGACTTACATAATAAAACAATTTTATAGCTAATTACAAAAAATAACCTAGCAGATTTTGCATAATTTTAATTTAATACATACATTTTTCACTGGATGCTGAGCGTCCAGCACAGTGGCTGGCGGAATTGTTTAGCACAGTAAGGCAAGTGGTAAATAAGAGATCCTATAAAAAAAATTACCACCTAATGAGGTGATTCAATTTATCCAATCTAAAAAATCAATATATTTCTTATTATTGAAACAAAAAGTTCAAGAAGCATTTTGGCATCACTATATTAGCGATTTTGTATAAAAATATAACAAAGACGTGGTTTTACTAACATTTATTAGTGGTTTTACTAACATTTATGATACTCTACAATTCGGGCCACTAAGTGTCTTATACTTACACAGAATGCAGTACTTATTTGATGGAATATTTATTAGTAGTTAATTTATTTATTATAAATATAAATATTGGTATATTTGTTCCATATCAAATATATTATTTTATTTGTTCATAAAAAATTGCATAATATAATTTAACTAATATTCTAAAGTAAAATATAAAAATATTTCAATTACATTTTTCAACAACTCTGCTCTGATAAGAATAAACATCCCTACTACAAAATAGATTTGAAATGCTATTTTACTTATTTAAAAAAAATTTAATCACAAAAATCTCCATAAATAAAAATAATATTTACAAGGACAATTTTTTTTTTTAAATTAAGGACTCGATAGAAATATAGTCAATTTATTTTGAATATTTAACAAGAAATAACTTTTTGTTTCCTTTAACCTTTCCCTTCCTGTGCTAAAAAAGTCCACGCATTCCGTTGATGTGTATTCAATACACATGTAAAAATGAGCAATTTAAAATCGGAAAAATAAGAATATTCATAGCCAATTAAGCAAATTTGAAGTAAAAAGGGATAATAATTAAAATTTAATTGCTGAAAACATGAAAAAAAACATCGGCCGACATTCACAAAACGGGCGAAGCGACCACCTCAAACGAAAGCCCGCGAGTGACCTGAGATTCTGTTTCTTGCGTTCCCATATACCGAAGCAGAGTGAGACGTGAATAGCGTCGCTTCCTCACCCATAGCGGTTTTTTAGAATGAATATACCTATGTCACACACTGGCACACCTTTAATTGTATTGGTGAATTTATTTCCGATTTTCACAAAATATCTCTGATGTGGCCGATAAGTGCTAATTATTATTAATATTATTTTTTTCATTCAATGCATAAATGTATTATGGAGGAATACCTAAAATTTGAACCCAGTATTTATTATATTTATAGAGATATTAAAGTTTTTAGAAGCAATGTATACTAGTTACACATCACAGGACAGGAAGGGTTAATTGCACTTTATCGCCACAACACATGTTTCTATTTCCTATCCCAAGGTTCTCTTCAAGCAGGATGGACTGGTTTATTTCTTTTCGGAGACGCAATTGGTTTTTTAAATTTTTATTTTGGAATGAATAAAACAGTTAGAAATGTGTACTAAAAAAATTATACATATGTATATCTAAAAAAATATTATTTTACAATCAAACCTATGCATTGGAATTAACATTTACAGTAAGTAGCATAGTTTACTGATCCCTTCATATGAAGATCAATAATCTCCAATACTTTTATCATTAAAGGAATAATAATGATGGCTTATATTTTCTTCTTTAATTAAGATTCAATTTCATATATTTTTATTTTTAAAAACTATGGTTTTTTTACTTTTATTTTGGAATGAATAAAACACAGTTATAAAGGTGTATTAAAAAAGAAATTTGTACATTTATCTTAAAAATAAGTATTCTACAGTCAGAACTATGCATTGGAGGCAAAATATTGACAATTAGCAGTGTAGCCAACACAGGTACCTCAAACAGAACTATGCATTGGAGGTAAAATATTGGCAATTAGCAGTGTAGCCAACACAGGTACCTCAAAAAGAACTATGCATTGGAGGTGAAATATTGACAATTAGCAGTGTAGCACACACAGGTACCTCAAACAAGAGATCAACACAACAGTCTCCAATACTTGAATCATCAAAGGAATCAAATTTATTTCTTATATTTTCTTCTAATTAAGATTAAATTTGTAATTTTTTTTTTGTTTATTTTTAAATAATAAAATATAAGAAAATCATAAAAGTGAGAATAAAAATTACTAACTGAAACAATGATATATAAAATACATGTCTAGTGAGAAATTGACAGTGCAATGGATCTTAAAAGTGAATATATCACTTGACCTCATAACTTAGAAAAGCATCCCTAAACACAACCAGTTATAAAATAAACACACCCTCTTTCTGAAGGAAACTTACCCATATTCCAAAATGTCTTCAAGACTGATATTACATAAAATGTTAATAGTGTAAAATTCCTCTATTTGACTTAAAAAATCCACAAAAATGTATCTTTTTCCTCTTGAATAATGACCATTTACTCCTATGGAGTATACAATTAAAAGGAGACTAACAATAATTGGCAACAACATCTTTCCAATTTAAAATTCCATTAAAATATTTCTGACCTCTGGGTGTTTTCACTTCAGCACGAATCGATTCCCAAAACTTCATACGTTCACCGAAAGGATTTTTTTCCATGCTCAAATCCTTATCTATATTTAGATAATTCAATTCAGTTTCATTTTTAACTGGATCCCATTTGATTGTCAAAATTTCATCTTGGATAGGTGTTGGGTCTCTAAAACAATTAGTATTATTTGAGAATATATTTAAATTAAAAAAATACTATGCCAACATTATGTTTTTTTTTAAATTAAAAATAAGTGTTACTTTCATTAAAAATATTAAATAGAAAGTAAAATTATTTTCATTTCTAAAATAAATCTTGTATACTAAAAAAGAAGGATCTTACATTTTTTAACTAATTCAATTCTCTAAGATTCCAACAATAATAAAATAATTTCTGTACTGATAAATGAATAGAACAGTTTAATAATTTGATGAAATAAAATAAATAATGGTTAAATTATTTTATGGAAATAATGCTAATACTTCAAAAACAAATAATTATCACGGACACTTGAATCATAATACGGCAGAGATCACACACCACAATTGAATAGCCATAAAAGGCAGGCGTCTTATAACATCCAGTCTTTACAGAGAACCAAAATGAGAAAAATTAATCAGAAATTTACAATATCCGCAGTCATATATTTATTTACCATTGGCAATCTGCGGTAAATGATCTTAGTCAACTTAGAAAATTTCATAAGGTGATATTCCCCTTAATATTTTTTTTCATGTTTTTCTATCTATCTACGTTGAATCAGAATTTCCAAGTATTTTTCGTAATTGTATAATTATATATATTTTTAAATAAAGTCCAGCAATGTATTTATTATGTATATATATATTTAATTTTGTACAGACAAACATCTCATAAATTTGTTCTAAGAGTATGTAAAGTTCACAAATGGTTTACGTACAATAGTTATAATCGACTTTATTATCCCCATCCTTAATACAGTTATTCAAATGAACAGATTTATTCATAATAATAAATTATTGCTTAACTGACATAACTTACCCGTATTTGATAAAATTGCTCCACATCTTAACCATTCTCTGCCTGACTAGAATAGATTCATATGTATCTTCATCAAAATTACACCAATCACATTTAAATAGGTATGGCAATTCTTCATGATGAGTAACAGCTTTCATTTCGTTTCGCAAACTTTTTGACATATAAGCAAATGGTCCAAAGTAATTAAATACAAAGTAATATATTGGATGTTTTCGATTCTTTGTTGCTGTTATTTTTACAAACCTATTCAAACCTTCAATAATAAGAAAATCTGATAAAATATCCATGAATTTTTCCCTATATTCATTAAAGGATAAAGAATCACTTAAATAAAATGATGTGAATTTTTTCATTATTTCTCCTGAAGTATAAGATTTATTGTCCAAATCCAATGTCCATGCTGCAAACTTTTCGATATTATTAAATATCTGTTCTTTACTATCATTTATAATATTTTCCCATATTGAAAATAAAAAACCTTCATCACGGTTATAACCGGTCATTAAAGGAACATCTAAATAGTCTTTTGATTTAAGCAATTGCTCAGGAGATTTGGTGATAAAAGCCTCTTGCCCTTCATATTCATTTTCCATACTTGGCAGAAATGGCATTACAAAATATTGACCGCTATTTCTTTTTCGCATTTCTTTAAAGGAATTGATCAACATCTCTACTGGCAAAGTTCTTAAAAACTCAATAACTTCACATGACTCTGAACTTTTGCATCCTAATGTATTTGCAAGTAGAAATGTAGTTTTCAGAGGTTCAGTATTAAAAGCCCATGGATTTAAAATCGATCCACTTTGGGCGATTGCTCGATGAAAAAGATCTTTTGACAATCTCGATAACATCAAATAGTTAACAATGACTCCGCCTCCACTGGATCCAAAAATAGTTACATTTTCAGGATCACCTCCAAATTGGGCTATATTTAATTTGATCCATCGAAGAACTTTAATTATATCTTTAAGACCAACATTCCCTGGAGCTGTTGGCTCGCTTGCTGATAAAAATCCAAGAGGACCTATTCGAAAACTGAAAGTAACTATGACAATATTCTCTTGCAAAAAATATTCAGGATTACAAAACTCCAACCTTCCCGAACCCTTTATGAAACCAAAAGCATTTATTAAAACTAACACTGGTACAGATTGCTTGACTTTTATATTTGGAGTGCACACATTCAAATACAAGCAGTCTTCGGATCCGATACAATTTTCCTCTGAAGAATCCAATTGTGCGCAGTCATTTTTGTACTCCAATGCATCCAAAATTCCTAGCCATGGTTCTGGCGGTTGTGGAGCCTAAAAAGATATGATAAAAATGTCTCATGAGAAAAGTAATATTAAATTTATGTTTATGAATTTGAGTAAACATTTTTTATTTCACGACAACCTATGATGGATACTCAATTATAAATTAACATTTTTATGAAAAGGAGAAAGCACCAAATTATTGGGACAATACAATGTCCAACAATGACTTAAATAAAATGAAAGGTCACAAAATTGATATTGAATTTTCTGATTCTGTGTGGCTAAAATGTAATTTAAAGATAATCCAGCAATGCATAATCTGGTATAATGATGACACTAGTGCAACAAGAAAACTAAAGCAACAATGAATGGAAGATATGCCAATTTTTAGGTGTATGACTGCTGTGCCTCGCTGTGATATTCCATCGAGACCATTGTATAATAGATAACACCCCCCCCCCCTCCCATGCAGATTCGAGTGCCGCCGGCTACCTTTCATTTTGTTGAGGTCCTTATTGGACATTGTATTATCTACTCCTACTTTGGAGCTTTCTCTTATTCATAAAATATTAATTTATAGATAATCATGGCAATGCAACTTTAAATTTGTTATGTACAAAATGGTACATAACAAATTAAAAATTGATAGTAATAAGTACTAAAAATTCTATACTATTAAAACTATATAGGAATACAAAAAGTAATTGCGAAAAGAGCATCTAGTCCATGGTTACATCTATAGAAAAGATGATCATGGATGTAAAAATGTATGAGAGTTAAAACCTTAGAACCAGGTCACTCGATTTATTCAGACGAGAAATGTTAGATAATGGGTTTAATTATCTGCGAGGGATAAAGTGTCGAGTGATTGGAGGTAGATGTACGATTTTCAATAGTGGAAATGAAGAATGACAAGGCTGAATTCCCATTGGGCTGCAGTCATATCGTGAGCAGCTTTTAAGTCAACACTAACCATTTTTATTTTGTATAGTACCCTTCAACATATCCAAACTAGCGATTTGGACATATTGAAGAACATGGCCAGCAGACAATATTATCTTCTGCCCTATTAATCTAGCCTTCGGATTTAGAAACGCGTAAGCACAGAACTCATGGTTCGTCATTGCACGTGTTGATGACATTAAGTACGTGAAGAGAAACAAAACTCTCATGTATACTTGGTGTATGCAAATATTGATACCTGACACTACAAGACTGGGACCCTTTTTTAAATTTTCTTGAGATCATTGGGAATTGAACCCAAAACCCCCGGGTGGAAGTCAAATGTCTAAGCCACGTAGATCATCAATGAGCTGATTGTAGCATGATGACCAGGCTGGATCAGATTAAGTTGCTTACCCGCATCTTTTTTACCATTGGTTGATCATAGTGGAGTTGGCCGCAAGCAAGCTCTCGGTTAAGTAGGAAGTGTATGGGCACGTGGTAACGCACTGGACTTTCATGCGGAAGGTCGTCGGTTCGAACCCCGCGCTGTGCTACTCCCCTCGAATCAAACAGGCATTTTTTCCACTTAGTATTCGGGGGCATAAGGATACCTATGACTTCGATCATATATATTCTTTCAAAAAAAGGAAGACAAAAAAATCATGCTGGTGTGCTCCGATCGTCTCACTTCAGGTGTGCCATCAGATCCAGTACACCCGATGTGGCCGGTGAGTTAGCTGGTGTGCAACAACTTACTCACTTAAATAGAAGAAATAAACTAAATCTCCTCGGCACAGCTTCGCTTTCCAACTGAATTGACGTTGGAATGGCGAGAGAATCCTCGATTAAGAGGCCCAGCAACGACGACGGTTAGGTAAGAATTCAGCCTTAGGTTGTTGAAGAAATACATACACGGTTATAGAAAAAAAGTATTTAAAAATATAATTTAATAACTGATTGCTAAGAACTGTCAGAATTCAGGTATGTATTAATGAAAGTAGTAAATATAAATAAAACAAAAACCTGAAAACGCAGTAAACCAAGAGGAGGTTTGGCGTAAGGAATCCCCAAAAAACAATAACACTGGATTTTTCCACCGAACAGAATCTGTTTTCCTCTAACAAGACCTTCCGTAGTTGTAACGACGGCTTCATCCATTGTTGAACAATTCCTGATATTGTCAAATCATTCCACAGAACTGCCAGTGATGATTCTATCAACATGTAATTGATAAATTGGATGAATTATACGATAAATCTTCAAGTCAAGGTTTCTCTTGGTAAATAATGGTGCTTGAAGTTTTAGATTTGTATTGATACTGATGGCATTACTTGTGTTAAATTGCGCTTGAAATGTTGATGATATTGTTTAATTATATATTTGATAAAAACAAACTATGTACTTGTATTTTGATTAAAAAAAATATTACAAAAACATGTTTTTTTAACTTCCGGGACCTGACAGCCCAGTTGACAGTGACCAGAGACAAAACAAATTGACAGGCTATAAATCTAAAAGACATTTTTATTATACATACTGTTTACTCATTCATATATAGGAGTTCACGGGCATTATTCAAGAATAGGAAGAACTGGTAAAAGCAGGGGCCGCTCGTGACTTTAAAAACAGATGGACCATGATGAGGCTGAAGTTCCCCCCCCCCACAATTTTTGTTATTTTCAAAAAAAAATTAACTGTATATATTGTTAGTACAGTGAGGTCGAACCAAGAAAATACTAAGAATTATCAAATTTTTTATTACGAAATTAAACAAAAATATTTTTTATTTAAATATAAACATTAACAAAACTATTATTATAAAAAAACATGTATTTTTTAAATGAAAATATTTTTTATTAACGTATACAAATTAAATAAACTTAACTGTAATTATAAAAATATGATTTTTTTCCAAAATCAAATGGAAATCGTTTTTATTAATATAATACATGAACATGAAAAACAAAAAATAAACGTCGCTCATTACAGCGCGGGGCAGGCGTGCTCCTGCCCCAAACAGACCTTTACGCAGCAAAGGAAAAGCGACCTTCTGTATACGGTAATACGGAACTTTTCTCTTTACCTCCACTGACTAACCAAACACCATCAGATCTCGCGTCATAGCGACAGCTTAACTGAAGCTAGCGACCACGTGACCACGGCAGATATAAAACTGCCCCGTCGCAACTCGTTTAGTTGTATGCTTGCATCGTATTTTGTACTTCGCGCGCATATATATTTCCCACCTACTCACCAGTAATAAGTTAATATCGTTTTTATTCAAATATTTATAAATCATAACGTGCAAATAATATTCCGAAAAACTAAGAATAATTACAATTATACCAATAATAAAAACGTTTTTAAAACATTTCAGGTAATTATTATTTTTTATCAGGAGAAATGTGTGTGGGGCAGTGCCCCAGTTGCCCTTAAAGACGAGCCGCCCCTGGGTAAAAGTAAACATAAATTTCGGTAGCATGAAAGAAGGAATGCAAATATTTAAAATATACTGTATACAATGTAAACTGGTGAACTTCTAACTCAATTATGATATTATCAATATTTTTAAATAGTTTGGATGACATGTGAGAGAAAGAACAATGAAAGTATGATTGTATCGTGTGAATGATATCTGAAAGAAGGAAACGTGGAAAGTCAGAGAAATCATAAAAATTGTATGAAAATGTGTATGGATGTAGAAGGGGCTAAGGATATCTGTCAAGATAGGAACGTCTGGTGGTCTCTTCTCTTTGCCTGCTCCGACACGGAGATGACGTGATTATATGTATGTTTAAATTAATAAAAGATGTTCAAAGACATGTGAAAAAATAAGTCGAGGAATAATTTCTTTTGTCGCGGTCTGAAATCAAACTAAAACCTTGAGATTTAAGGCCAGCATTTTACTATAAAGCCGCAGAGATAGCGTTTTCATGTTCGATCTTTTTATTTTTTCTTGAACTGAAATGCGAATATTTTATTTAATTATAAGGTCACTTAATATTGTGCATTCAAGGTAAAATAAGATAAACAGAAGTAAACAAACTTTGAACACCTCCCCATTTATATTTACTTATGTCTCCGATCCTGTTTCTTATTCTATCACCAAAGTTTTGTTAATAGAATAAGATCTTCATTACAAAAAGGTACAAGCTGGTCCAAAAGATGCTACAGTTCACTCTCTGAATGAGCCATAAGGTTGACAATGGTCAACAAATAGAAAATTGTTTATGTTCATTAAAATTATAAAACTAAAATACATTTTAACCTATTGATACATAATACACAGCAAATGAAGTATTTATACAGTTTATTGAGGAGTTATTTCCAGCGAAGCACACATCATACTCAGGTCGATCAGCTGAAGGTTTTGCATACCTAAATAAAATGTGTAAATTTTCCTTAGCCGAGTCAGTGTACGATAATTCTCTCTCTCTCTCTCTCTCTCTTTGAATAATGGCCGTGAATATTACGATAATCTTCTTTACGACTTTCATATTTAGTATCGTTACTTCCCTGTTAGTTTTTGGTGTTTTCTGCCAAATAGGAGATATTTGAAAGTGTATACGCCAGTGTCAAGTGATGTCCACTTCATAGTTAATCATTTGACAGTTACGAATACGAGAGTTCATAGCCATTTTTTTTCTCTTCTTAGCCATTATTTGAGAAGAAAAAGAATAAGAATGACCATAAAGTTTTAATTTCTCTCTAGAAACGCTGCTTGCTAGAGCTTGCTGGCTGTCAAATCCGTCAAGTTTGCAAATCGCACTTAAGTGTTTTTCGCTTGTATTTTTCCTGTTGCGGGTCGATATACCGCTACCGTTTTACATATTTTAAAGAAAACTCGAAATATATTGTTAAAATGCCGCGAATTATGATAAAAGGAGGTGTTTGGAGGAACACCGAGGTAAATATTCATTTGTGAAATGAAGAAGTTAAATTTGCAATATTTTTAACCCTATTCTCTTCATGACTCCCGTTTCAAATATTCAAATTAAACATATAATTTCTTAATTTTTAGGATGAAATATTAAAAGCAGCTGTAATGAAATATGGGAAAAATCAATGGTCTCGTATTGCTTCACTAATTCATCGTAAATCGGCTAAACAATGTAAAGCCCGTTGGTATGAATGGCTCGACCCAAGTATCAAAAAGACAGAATGGTCACGGGAAGAGGATGAAAAATTATTACATTTAGCTAAATTAATGCCTACACAATGGAGAACTATTGCGCCCATCATTGGCAGAACTGCAGCGCAATGTTTAGAACGATACGAGTATCTATTGTAAGTATCCTTCAATATTAGTGTAACTCTACATATTGTCTAAATAGGGATTTTAAAAATTTATTTATTTATGCTTGTTAATTTTTACAATGAAATACTCCAAAGTACTGCCCTGCCTAACTAGGCATATGACCATCCTAGTTTCACAAAAAATAATAAAGAAATATTTATAGAACAGACAAGAATAAAAATTACGCTTAAACTGAACACAAATTGTCTTCTAGTTTAGTCAAAATTTGGACTCATGTTTTATTTTCTTTACACTAGCAGTGAGTCTAGGGTTGTATGTATATGTGGGAGTGTGCATTTATATTTTCATCATTTTCTGTAGATATTTATACAGTTTATAATTGTATTAAATGCTTATATATATTTTTTTGTATTATAATTGATGAGTACAAAGGTGTGGCCTTAAAAACATCTGATGTCCTCACCGCCGAGCTCGCCCTTTATTAGTGGGGTGTATCTCTATTGGGAGGATTTTATGAGATGAGCTCAGACCTTTTGATAGCTTCTCTTTTAAATGTATTTTCTCTTACATTCAGAATATAATGTACATACTATGTTGCTATCAATAAACCTATATTTATTTATTTAAATTAAATCTCGTCAGTATCAAATTACACCAAGAAAGCGCATTTAAACCAGGTACATTCAATGTACATCATTCACTGATTTGTAGAAACAAAAATGTATTTATAATCAAGGGAAAGGGAACTGCATATGAAATAATTTTCCATTGTTGAACCGATTTGAGTTTTCATCTTGTGTTGACATTATTTCGCATTAAATTCGGTCTTTTTTCTATCAGTAATTTTTTAATGCCAGTTTTATATGTGCCAAATATTTTAATATTTACTATGGCTTTAGGTAATGCGATGAATAACTTTGGATCAGTTACAATAAACATTCGATCAGTTATATTAGGAGTACAAATTAGTTCGGTCCGTTTCCAAAAGATGGCTCTGGCTGTTATGAATGGTTCATAGTGACAGCCGATTTTGGCGGTTTCAGAGAGGCTAGACATCTGCCAATAATATTCAGTTTATATCGCTTTGAGTTTCATGCAAAAACCTTGTTTTGTACAGTGTTGAAAATGTCGAATTTTGTGTTAACCAAGCAGCATTTGCGGGAGGTTTTAATTTTCTGCTTTAATTGGAAGAAAAGTGCAACTGAAGCCCATCGAATGCTTGTCGAAGTTTATGGTGACGCTGCTCCAACTGATAAATCATGTAGGGAATGGTTTCGACGTTTCAAGGATGGAGATTTCAGCGTCGAAGACAAGCCTCGCTCTGGGCAGCCAAAAAAATTCGAGGACAAAGAATTAGAGGCATTACTCGACGAATATTAGAGTCAAACGCAAGAGGAGCTTGCAGAATCATTGGGAGTGACTCAACAAGCCGTTTCCGTACGATTGAGAGCCATGGGAATGATTAAAAAACAAGGAAATTGGGTGCCTTATGAACTGAAACCGAGAGACGTTGAAAGGCGATTTTTCACTTGCGAGCAGCTGATTCAAAGGCAACAAAGAAAAGGTTTTTTGCATCGGATTGTAACTGGAGATGAGAAGTGGATATTCTACGACAACCCCAAGAAGAAAAAATACTACGCTAAGCCCGGTCAATCGTTGCCATCGACCTCAACATCAACACCAAAACCGAACATACATGGTTCGAAGATCATGCTCTGTATCTGGTGGGACCAAAGGGGTGTTGTTTACTATGAGGTGCTGAAACCTGGTGATTCCATTACGGGCGATCGGTATCGGCTACAATTAATTAGTTTGAGCCGTGCATTGCGAGAAAAACAGCCGGAATACGAGCAAAGATATGATAAAGTAAATATACACCTGTAAATATATATATTTTATAAAATAAGAAAATATTAACTTTCAGCTTATCAAAAATACTTATTATTTTCAGAGATCAAGCTCAAAAAAAAGAAGAGGGGGATGACATGGGTGATGATCCACGGAAACTTAAGCCTGGAGAAATTGATCCAAATCCTGAAACTAAACCAGCTCGTCCTGACCCAAAGGACATGGATGAAGATGGTAATTAAAATTGTATTATCTGTTATAATTTATTCTTATTATTTCATCATTATAATAATTTTTACGCAGTTCAACATATTAACTTTTTTAATACTCTGCTACCAAATATTTACCACCCTCAAGAACCGAGTTGGACCTCCCTTGAGAGCCCCCTGTCTCCTATCTGCTTGTTATTACTGTCATCTTACCATGGATTGCTCAATGTAACAGAGTTCACCTTGCGTAGGTGGGAGTGAATTTGATGAGGAAACCTCTGTCTGTGACCTGAAGTCACAATGTTCATAAACTTAATCACTCATCTGTGAACACTTAACCATCCTTGACTCAGAGAAGTAGAAACGTGTTGTCTTAACTTGTTGTACCATAAATTTTCCTTAGATCACAACCCTTAGTAGTGAAGAACAGTGGAGACAAATTGGTGTGGTTGATACAAATTATTTTCTTTGTTTTACTCACAGAATTGGAAATGCTATCTGAAGCTCGTGCAAGATTAGCTAACACTCAAGGTAAAAAGGCAAAGCGCAAAGCTAGAGAAAAGCAATTAGAAGAAGCCAGGAGGCTGGCCGCCCTTCAGAAGCGCAGGGAATTGAGTGCAGCTGGTATCTTAGTTTCAGCCAGGTAGAGTGAGAAATGTCTTTAGTTATGTATAATTTTTAATATTAATTAATGTGCTAAAGAATACAAATCTTGTTAATGAAGAAGCATTTGATTTATTAATAAAATTATTGATCAACAGCCTACACTTCTCATCAGCTTTCTAAGAATTATAAATAGATTTATAACAATCAGAAACATGGTCTTCTTCTCTGGAAATGAACTTGGTAAACTCATTATTATAAAAATAAACATCTAGATCTATTTGGGATACTCTGAAGTGAAAAAGAATTATAAAATATAAAAACAGATGTGACTAAATAGCTCATTTATTATTGATAAAAATTTATATAGTTCTGATTTGTTGAATAAATAATAGTTGCGAGTGAAGATTTTATAGTTTTGACATTCAACTTTCAGTTGATGTGATGGGGTGGTATTGTTGTGTTTGATTGGGTATTTTGTTTGGAAAATTGTTATAAAATGTTTTTGTAGTGGTCTAGTTTTGAAATATTCATTCTATTGTTGCACAAGTAGTAAAATATGTTTGTTAAATGAATGTTTTTTGATTAGTGATTTTTTGTTTTTAGGCACAAGAAGAAAAGAGGGATTGATTATAATGCTGAAGTCCCATTTGAGAAAAGGCCAGCTTTGGGTTTTTATGATACATCAAATGAAGTCATTGATCCAATGGCACCTGATTTCTCAAAATTGAGACAGCAACATCTTGATGGTGAATTGATGTCAGAAAAGGAAGAGGTATAACAAGGATCTAAGGAAATATATTATATATTTAATACATAGAACTTGAACTTTTATAATAATCCACTTAATTTCTGTTTTTAGTCGTTTTTTAAACTTTTTTTATGTTTTCAAATTATCCAAGATCAATTCAGTCAAGATTGAGTCTATTCTTATTTATTTATAACATTTGTCAATCAAAATATTGATTATATTTAATATATAATGCACTTAATATATGCGTTCCACTATTTTTTCAGCGTGAACGCCGTAAAGACAAACAAAAACTGAAACAGCGTAAGGAAAATGACATCCCTCAATCCATGTTATCTGGAGATCAACCAGCTAAGAAGAGGAGTAAACTTGTGTTGCCAGAACCACAAATTTCTGATCAGGTAACATCTTCCAGTACAAAAGCCTCATTGTAACCAACTTCCTAATACACTACACTCCAGTCCAGTGCCTGATGTTGCAAAATCAAGATATTTGTATTTTTCCAAACCTTTATTCTTTAACCTTGCTCTTAATAGTGAGGTGTAAGAGGCCATAAGTTTCATCACATTAGACATGACCGAAATATGATAACTTACAAATTTTGATATTAGTGATCTCTTTATATTTCAGCTCCACTAAGGACATTCAAGTTATTCGCCAAGTCTGTCCTAGATATTCTTCCATATATCCAAATTTCTCATGTCTCCTATCTATTCAATATATTCGATGTTGATCTCTTCAGGATTCATGTCTCAACACCATAGAGTAGAATTAACCATATAACACATCGATCAATAAGTCCCGGGACTAACTACTAAAACAACATTTGTTTGCCAAAATTCTTCTTTATTCATCAACATAGTCTCCTTCAAGAGTGATACATTCATTCCAACCCTTTCCTAACTTTTTTATGCCAGCCGTGTAGAACGATTTATCTTTGGTTTCAAAATAGGCGTTAGTTTCGGCCATCACTTCTTCATTGGAGCTAAATCTCTTTCCCTGGAGCATATTTTTGAGGTCTGCGAACAGCTAATAGTCGCTGGGGGCCAAATCTGGAGAATACAGTGGCCATCGTTACCATCGACTTGTGACACGGTGCATTGTCCTGATGAAAGAGAACTTTATTCTTCTTCATATGAAGCCGTTTTTTTGCAATTTCTGCCTTCAAACGCTATGTAATATTCGCTATTGATGGCTTTTCCCTTTTCAAGGTGATCGATGAATATTATACCATGCGCATCCCAAAATACGGAGGTCATAACCTTCTCGACCGACTGTTGAGTTTTTGGTCGCTTCGGACGACTTTCACCGGCTGCTCTCCTTTCAGCTGACTGCCGTTTTGATTCCGGAGTATAGTGGTGGATCCAAGTTTCATCCATTATCACATACCGACGCAAAAACTCATGTTTATTTCGCATAAACAGTGCTCTGAATCATCGATGCGTTGTTGTTTCTGTTCCATTGTGAGTAAACGTGGCACATTTCGAAAAAAGCTTTTTCATGACCAAATAAATGTTCATGCAAAATAGTGTAAACACTACCAAATGATATCTTCAGGATGTTAGCTATCTCACACAACTTTACTTTGCGATTTTCCATCACGATTTTGAGGGTTTTTTTAATGTTTTCTGGTGTAACAGCCTCATTTGAACGACCAGAGCATTCAGCATCATTTGTGTCTGTACGACCGCGTTTGAAATCAGCATACCACCAACAAATGGTTGTTTTCGACGGAACAGAGCCCGGATAACACTTTTCAAGCCATTGCTGAGTTTGAACGGTATTTTTTCCCATTAAAAAGCAATGTTTTATCAACACACGAAATTTGGTTTTTTCCATTGTTTTGAAAATAGCAAAAGTAGTGTCACTAAAACCAATGTAACTCAATGACACAATGTCATGAAAGTTTGACACATAACTTCTAAAGGTTGGTACTAAGTGAGAATGGTATGGATTTGTTATTAGAGGCGCCATCTGTTGGTTAGTCTCGGGACTTATTGATCGATGTGTTATAGCACTTGATCATTCTCTGTTTCAATTTTAAATTTAAATAATCATTGCAGAAGCATAGTCTCATACTATTAAAATAAAAATAAGTATTTAATTTATTTAATACCTGCTTCTATAATATACACACATCATCACGCCATTTCTCTGTAAGGGTATGCAGAGAGGACATAGTGCCAGACTTTCCTATCTCAACACATCCTTCATCTCTTCCATATCTTTTTTTTATCTTAGAGATAAAATCTCTATTGTGTTAGTAGCAAAATTATTTAAAGAATGAATTTTAATTATAGGAACTCCAACAAGTAGTTAAATTGGGCCGTGCAAGCGAAGTGGCTCGAGAGGTGGCTGCAGAGAGTGGCGGAGGCGAGGGGGCACCAACAGATAGTTTACTGGCTGATTATGCCATCACCCCACAGCATGCCACTGCAGTTAGAACGCCTGCTCCTCAAACTGACAGGTCAGTAGATTTTGATATTAAACGAGGGTTGAGTTTACAATATCAGTTCTGTTGAAAATTTGAGTTCTAGTAAAAAAAAACCGCTCTGGATGATTCTAGCAATAACTAGATTGAGTTGTTGAACATTTGTATAAAAAATATTTAACTTAATAAAATTTATAACAAGGATTCTTTTTTACGAGAGAGCGAGGAGTGAGAAGCTTTTTGGAGGTCTTCATTTAGACATGTGCGGAATGAATGTAGAGTGTGTGATAAGAAATTATTGGATACAATTTTAATGTGGTTTGTGACATTATGATGCAGTTAGAATTGTGTATGTGATAGCATGGAATCAAAGTGTGTATAAGGGTGTAAATGGAGAGTATGAATGAGACCACTGTATCACAGACCTTGGTCTAGTCAAATGGTTCTCCATATCCACAAAATGGACTTGTAATCTACAATTCACTTTTATATTTTAAAGATGTAAGTTTTAAATGATATATTGTGAATCATTAAAATAAATATAATATATTTTTATATATTACATACTTTTTGGCTTGTTATTTTGTATGTAGTTATATTTCAAGAAGAAGCGTCACCAATAATATTTTGCAGCAATGTCTAGCAATCAATGAATGCTCCCTCACCATATCTTAATATAATGATAAGGAAGGAGGCATCTGTTGATGGCTAGATATAATACATCATCACACTACTGTTATGGGGAAATTTCAATGAAATCGTAAGTAAATGCAAAAAATCATATACATTACAATGTAATAAATTCCACGCAATAAATGAGGAAACGCAGTAGCTATCCCACAGTGCATAGCAGTAGCTGTATGTACTTATTATCTGGCTAGAATGGGTGCCCGGGCTAAGGAAAATGTGATTGAATTACTTAGAAAGCTTTTTATTACAGGACATCAATACAGTATATGAAGATCACAAAAATCAAAGTGACAGTATTTTAATTTTATATTCAACGTATGAAATAGAATATTTACTTAATGATATATACGAGGGTGGTCCGATAAGTACTTAGCCTACAAAAGAATAACAAAAATTTTGGAAAAATTGCGATTTATTTCTCAACATAATCTCCTTTGAGTTCGATACACTTGACCCAGCGATGCTCCAACTTCTTTAACCCGTCTGAAAAATACGTTTTCTGGAGGTCTGCAAAGTAGGCCTCCGTGGTGGCGATAACCTCCTCATTCGACTCAAATTTCAGCCCGGCGAGTGACTTTTTTAAATTTGGAAACAAAAAGAAGTCGCACGGGGCCAAATCCGGAGAATACGGGGGATGGGGCAGCAGTTCGTAGCCTAATTCTACCAATTTGGCCGTGGCGACGGCGGAGGTGTGAGCCGGTGCGTTGTCATGATGGAAGAGCACTTTTTTCTTCGCCAAATGGGGCCGTTTTTTCTGCAATTCGGCATCGAATCGGCCCAATAATTCGGCATAGTAGAGCCCTGTGACCGTTTTGCCCTTCTCCAGGAAGTCGATGTAGATCACATCTTTTGAATCCCAGAAAACGGTGGCCATCACCTTTCCGGCCGATAGGACAGTCTTCGCCTTCTTCGGAACACGTTCGCCGGGTGAAGTCCACTGTTTCAACTGTTACTTGGTCTCGGGTGTGTACCAGTGTATCCATGTTTCGTCGACGGTCACGAAACGACGCAGAAACTCCTTCGGATTGCGCTTAAACATTGTCAAACACTGCTCTGAAGTGGTCTCACGGTTGCGCTTATTGTCCGGAGTGAGCAAACGCGGCACCCATCTCGCCGACAGCTTTCTCATGCCCAATACTTCATGCAGGATATGACCCACGCGGACTTTTGAGATGCCTACTGTCTCAGCTATCTCGCGCACCTTCAATCAGCGGTCTGCCAATACGAGATCGTGGATTTTTGTCACGTTATCCTCCATGGTAGCCGTTTTTGGGGCACCTGGGCGTGGCTCATCAAAAACTGACGTGCGACCACGTTGAAACTCGTTAAACCAATTTTTGACGGTCGCCATCGAAGGAGAAGAGTCACCGTACACAGCATCCAAGCGCTCTTTGGTTTCGCTGCGCGATTTCCCTTTCAAAAACAAGAATCGAATCATCGACCGATATTGCTCTTTTTCCATTTTTCAAATCCGCGGACACGCTCGCTTCCACACGCGGTCAAAACAAAACTACGCGTCCGATTCGGCTGAAATTTTGACAGTAACTGTCAACGAGAATGTACTACGCGATAAAAAATTGCTCTTGCGATAGTAGTGCTATCGGGCGGTGAGGCTAAGTACTTATCGGACCGCCCTCGTATATATAAAGATATTAATATGTAAACACTTCCAAACTCTTGCAATTATGTAAATATGTCCATTAAAAATTAGTCATTAAAATAACTACATGCATTAAAAATATGTAACTAAAAATATTGTGTTCCTTTCTGTCATTACATATTAAATTAAACTACACCCCTTTGAAATATTTGTCAAATTTGTTTAGCTGTAAATTTACACAAATACTTATTTTGCTTCCATTGTCCCTTTGTTAGAGCCGTTTTCATATTCCAGAACCAAATAATTTTTCATCTGGTTTTATCATGAGATGATATTAATTGTTAATGGACCAAAAATAAAATATAGTGTGTAAAATAGTCAAAATCAATACGAAATACACACTGACTATTTAGACATCTTATAAAGTTATGTTAGCGTTTGACAGACTCATATGGAGTTGACCATATGTAATTGACCAGTTTTGATCTGAACTTAGTTTAAAAGTTTGATATGAAACATATTGACTGATTTAAAAAAATATTTTTTTAAAGAAAAGAAAAAATCCTTTTAAATGCCATTTATGATCAATAGTTAGCAGGGCACATTTGATATGCAGCTCAGTTATATTGTTTACTTTCAGAGTGCTACAGGAGGCTCAAAACATGATGGCATTGACACATGTCGACACCCCATTGAAAGGTGGAATGAACACTCCGCTGTATAATCCTGATTTTGGTGGGGCATTACCACAGAATCAAGTAGTGGCTACACCAAATACAGTTCTGGCCACACCATTTAGGTAAGTTGCAGACATCATAAGACAAAATGTATAAATTATTTATTTTATTTGCTGTTCTATAACATCACTTTGTAAGAAAATGTTTTAAAAAAAAAACATTAAATTGATTTGACATTTTTGCACATATAGTATTAATCTATGGTTTTAAAAATTTATCTATGGTTTAGGATTAATACAGTAGTTCCCCCTCCCCCCTTATCCGCAGTGGGTAAATCCAAGTCCGGTTTTCCTATATGTACCTATGATAAAGTTTAATTTATAAATTAGGCACACGAAATGATTAACAACAATAAACTACATACTACCATCATACCATTTATCTGTTGGGATAAGCAGAGAGGACAGTGCAAAATTTTCCAATCTCGACACATATTTTGCCTCTTCCACATCCATACATCTACGATTTCTCTGATTTCTTACATTTCCTTCTTTCAAAATATTGACTTAATCCAACCATACTTTTTTTGGTCTTCCTCTACCACGCCTGCTACTCGCATTTACGCTGTATATTTGTTTTGTTAATCTTTCTTCATTTATTCATTGCTCGTGCTCAAACCATCTCCGAGTGCTCTTCTTCATTTTACTCAACACATCAGCCTTAAGTTAACATTCATCCTTAATCACTTAATTGCGTATTCTGTTATACCCCTCACCCCATGTTTTCTTCTCAGTGCACGCATTCGGCTTCTTTCAGTCTTTCCATGTCCACGTTTTACTCTCATACATCAAGTTGCTACTAAAATACTGTTGTGAACTATTCTTTAAAACTCAATAGATTTTCATGTCTGATTCGAGTATATTATATATTTTTAGTAATAAAAAATAGACCACTTATACATAACAAAATATCTTGATAAGCACCCAAGCACAGTTCAATTCCCAGTGAATTCACTTCCGGACTGGTTCTACTTTCAGACATTTTTTCAACAATATTGTTCTACTGGCGCTGAGTAGCTGCCTAACATAAATTCTTGAGGCCTATTTGTGATGAAAAGTGCTTTAACTAGAGCACTATAGAAGTATTCGAAAGATTATTACTAAGTTTTTTTAATTACTTGAATCCTTCTACTGTATATTTTTGAATATTTATTTTTGTTTCTATAGGTCTGTTAGAAGTGAAATGTCCACCCCTGGGTCATTTGGTACCCCTGGTAGCCAAAGTCAGAATGGAGGGCCGGTGAGTATGTTTGCATCATTCAATCACGTTAGAATATTAAATACATACATGATTTGATAAAAAATATTCATGTCTCTTTTAGGGATATACACCTGGTTTACGAGATAAACTCAATATAAATCCAGAAGAGAGATTGGCTATTGGGGATACTCCACAACAAGTTCATCATTTTCAGAAACAGGTAATATTTTTTCATTTTCCACAGTTGCTACCATTTTTTTTATAACAATCAACCCTTGCCGCCCGGTGATATTCACTGAGGGGGCAAAATATCTCTTTCTTTTTAATTTCTGCAAAAGTTTCAGATACAGAGTTGACTATTTTTTAAGATATTTTTCGGCAACACTGAATTTTATTTATTGAATTTAAACATTTCAAAATAAAAACATTCATTGTCAAAAATAGTTATTGTAGTGATGAATCGGCGACCCATACAATCGTGACATGTGTATGTCGTCTGTCGTTTTCGGTGTGTGTTTGGAAAGTTTTTCTCATTTTCAGTATTTATTTTAGTATAATTTGACATTTAATCTCTGATTAAATGATTCATGACTAATTAAAAATATGAACATAGCAGATTTTACATTTATTTTATTTTAAAACGTCAATTTCTGATTGTCCACTCAGTGGACATCACCGAATCTTGCGGTTTTTTTAGCACAGTAAGGGAATGTTTTACCGTTTGATTTGGGTTATGGCATCATTAGCCAAACCACATGGTAAAGCACTCCTAAAAACCTTATCCAACTAATACGAAGAACCGCGACATATTTTTTACAACCTCAAAACATATTTTTTAAACTATGCCATTTTTTTCGTTTTATGAATAGTTCAGTGTACTACATTTGCAACCTCAGTGGCCTAGTTGGTAGAATGCTTGTCTTCCATTTAGGAGTTTTGGGTTTGATTCCTGAACTGTTCCCAATCTGATTAAGAGTTTGTCAAATTTACCAGTATAACATAGTTATCTATTTTCAAGAAAAACAGTAATTATCGACTTGTACATGGACGCACTGCAAGTAACGAACCTACTCCAATGTTTTCTAAACCTGAGACTCTGTGGTCTCCCATTTACACTCTTCAATATATATATATCAAGTATGTATGAAAAAACACTTGATCATGAATCGATTGATAAAAGCATATTTTTCTTTTTCAGATAAAAGCTTCGTTACGAACACATTTACAGTCTTTGCCAACTCCCAAAAATGATTATGAAATTGTAGTACCAGATAGTGAAGCCGATGATACAATTATGGATGATCAGTCAGCTGTTTTAGAAGATCAAGCGGATATAGATCTTCGAAAACAGAAGGAAATTGATGAAAAAAGTTTGTTTTTTTTTTTATTTTTTGATGTAGTTAAAATTGTAGTTCTGTAAGGAAAACCATTATCATGTCATCCTGTGTCCACCCTCTGCTGAGTGTAGTCCTCTTTTTTCATGTGACATCATTGTGGATCATCACTTGGCATCCAATTCCAACCAACCACACATATTGTATTGTCCTTCCACTGGATTGCCTACTTCTTAATGTCTTGCTGTGAGAAATATATGTTCTAATAATGAAAATAATTTTAATTTTATAGGATTACCATCAAGAAACTATTAAAAAAATAGCCTAGTTCGTAACATGCTTATTTTCCAACTCGGGAAGTTTGCGGATTCAATTGTTGATATCCAGTTGGTACCCCGATTTTTCCAGTCAGAAGGGTTCCAGACTGGTTTTCACTTAAAGCTTGTTTAAACACCTTTCTGGTTGATTGGAGGAGATTGCTACATGGCAATAAACCCTCCAGGTTATGCTGTATACAATGAAAATGTTACACAATACAAAACAAAGTTGGCTTATTTAATAATCAATATTTTCAAGACTTTATTATTGGTGCACCCTCTGTAACCTAGGGGTAGATTGCTTGACTACGCAAAGGTTTGGGGCTAGATTTCTCATAGTGATGAAATGAAAGTTTCACAATAAGTTTTCAACATCTCTCTGGTTGGAAGAAATTACTAATGTGACAATGAGTCAGATTAAATTTATTTATTTAACTTTTTTATTGCAAATACAATCTGGCGAGCTTATTGCCAGGCGGCAATCTCTTCCAACCAACCAGACAAAAGTAAAAGAAGCAAGTTACGTGGTCGCATAAATCATTCAAATGACTATCCATCCCCACAAAATCCATAAACACATACGTGCACATATACCCACGAACCCCACAAAGAGGACAGTCACCCGAACATTCTTTTTCATATAAAGTGAGATATCATCAATCAAAAGGAAAGGAAGAATTTATGCAATTGATTGTAATATAATCATCGAACCCATGATGCTTCTCATTTGCAAGAGGACTGAGACCTAATCTGGTGCACATTTTTGCCATATCAATTGGGGAAGAATGGCCAAATACCTTTTTTTCACTCTTGAGAGAATCAGACCAGATAAATTTGATCTTCTCTGTAATAAACATACTTGTAGATCATATGGTGAACATTTCATGAGACACCTTGAGCAATTCTATCTGCTCAGAAATTATTGATTTGGTATGGTTACAAAATTAGAGGATAAAAATGTATAGCCAGATAAATTTGATCTTCTCTGCAATAAACATACTCGTAGATCATATGGTGAACATTTCATGAGACACCTTGAGGAATTCCATCTGCTCAGAAATTATTGATTTGGTATGGTTACAAAATTAGAGGATAAAAATGCCCTTATTCATCGGTGGTTGCCTGGTTGAGTGACAGGACGTGGTTAAATACCTCGACCGGCGACTGACGTGGAAAACCCATTTGAATACCATCAGACAGAAGGGTCACAAGGGCATAGGGGCTATCAGTTCGATATTTCATCAACGCAGCTTCCTTTCACCCAAAAATAAGCTCCTTCTCTATAAAACCCTTATTCGTCCTATCTTGACCTATGCTGCACCCGTTTGGGGTAGTGTGAGCAACACGGATCACCTGAAACTCCAGAGAGTGCAGAACAAGGCATTCAAGATATCTTTTAACACCCATCCCAGAACAAACCTTACCCGACTTCACGCCGAACAGTAAGAAGAAACCCTACAACACCACATCCCTTAGTCGCTGCTCTGGGGGCTTACGAGAGTAAATCCGACCTACCCTTCCGTTATAAGCACAAGCTCCCGAAGCATTATCTGTTGCCTGACTAGTCCACCTACAGTATTAGCTGGGACGACCAAGGTCTGAGTGAATGTGATGGAATACAAGTAGCCTGAACGAGTGGACTTGTTTTTGCTAAATAATTAGTGTAAGAATTGTTATCTATTTATAAGTAGTATGTAGGTGTTAATTATTTCTAAGAAATTATATATTAAGATTGAAAAAATAAAATAAAATGATATGTAGGAAAATAAGATTAAGTAAGTTCATAAATGATAACATATAATTAAGATTAGTTAAGTAATAAATTTGTATATAGGTATAGCCTTGACAAATGTTTGTACAATAATTTACTTTGTTTAATAAAAAAACAAAAAAAGAGGATACAAATGTAACACAAATGAAAAAAATAATTCCATACCTCAGAAGCATAAGACACCATCCATTTTGCTAGTAAAATTAATAGAACAAAAAATAATCAATAGAACAAAAATAAAAATTAATTAATGATTTTTTTGGAATATTTTGATTGTCGAAAACATTTAACTTTTTTTTTCTTTTATTTATTTATTCAAAAGGTTCTTTGTTATATTATTAAAAAATTATCTACATCGCATTTAAAAAGTAAATTGATAAAAATGGATATAGTGTCTTATGCCTCCAGGGTGCAGAATAATAATTTAGATCTTTTTTATTTTTAATAGCTAATGTAGGAGTATATCATTATATTAAATTCTGTATTTAATTTTATAAACTCTCAAAAATCATCTCTACATAGATGAGCTGTATATTTAATATTAAATTGTTTTATTTGTAGAAGCCGCAGCATTGGCTCTTCGTTCCCAAGTTGTGCAACGTTCTCTACCTCGTCCTGCAGATATCAACACTGGAGTACTTAGGTCACGTGGAGATACAGGTCCTCTCACAGACCTGCAAAAGGCTGAGGAGCTCATTAAGAGAGAGATGATAACAATGCTGAACTATGATTCCTTACAGAACCCATTAGCAGGTATAATATATATCATCAATATAATGTGTATTTTTAGCGTAGATATTAGATATAAAAATTTTAGAATTCAAATTACACGTGCTATCACGCCACGTCCCTTTTTGGCTGGACAGAGAGGAACTATTTCCACATATTTCTATTTACGAGCATAGTTTTTAACTTGTTCACATTTATTTATACATTTCATCATACATAATTTTCTATTTCTCTAACTTCTAACCTTTCACAACTCATTCTTTTAATGTGCCCAAATCATCTCAAGATTATTTTCTTCATCGTATACAGTATAACCCAGATTTTACACATTTCTGAGGTTAAAATAGGAGAAAGTGTAAATTATAAGAAATATTTTAGAGCAATAGCTATTTTGTTTCAAGTAAAGGCTGATATTCATTAATTGCTACTATATAGTATTGTGTAAGCACAGATGTAATTTATTGTTTTATAATAAAAAAGTTAGAAGAGAAACCAAAGTAAAAAAAATTCTTCAACAATTTCTTTGACGAAACATTCTGAGATTTTCATAAAATTTCTTACAAGAATAATGTTCAATTTATTAAAGACAAAGTTTTGTATTAATAAGTTATAATACAACATGTTCCGGTTATCATTACAAAAATTGCAGTTTTTACTTTTGATATTATTTTGAAATTAAAAGTGAACTCTTACAATTTAATTTATTCTTATAGGTTCAGAAAAGAAACGACAAACTACTCAACAAGCAGCACAATTAGCTTATTTAGAACAGTTTCCATATGAAGACTTCGTACCAGAACAGTTGAGAGAAGCCAAAAATTTGCTCATTAAGGAAATGGAAATCGTTAAGCAAGGAATGGCTCATGGAGAACTGAGTATTGAAGCCTATTCACAAGTTTGGGAAGAATGTCTAGCGCAGGTAAAGTTTCTTGTTTAATTTCTCTTTAACACGTTCACTGCGTCGAACACGGCTCCCGTGTCCATACAAATATTTTGTATGGACACGGGAATCCTTGAATGTTTAGTGCACTCATAAGCGTCTCCCGATAAGGATTCGTCGCCGGTTTCATGTGTTTTGAAGACACGAAGGAATACACTTGTATATGATGTTTCAATAGAAAGTAGAATTTGATTTTTAACCCTGAGAGCGCTACGAGAAAAAAATATAATTGTCTATCTAGTGCTGAGATATATTTACGATTCGGACGTTCGTGATAAATATTTATTTTAAACAACAAAAAAACAGAAATAAAATATTTTTACAACATAAATATATTTTAGAATATGTACCCTTGTATTCTAAATGAATAAAAATGTGATTTTTATAATCGCAATATCATTTTTAATAAATTAAAAATAAAATTACCTCATAAAACTGGAATTTCTAGAAATATGAACTCATTATATGGGTTCACAAAGTTATATTCACTAACAAACTGCAGCTCACGTATAAAGAATAGTATTAACTATAAGATTCACTCAAAAGTCACAAAGTTTTTCAAACAAAATAATTATAAAATAAACATTTCCGGAGAGCACAAATTTATAATAGCACATCCATCAACAATACACTCGCATTACTGTCTGGAAGGTATAGGGTGTCTATATGTTATCATTAGCGGGATGGGATTATTGCGTGATGGTAAAACGAAAATTTCAATAGTGAAGAAGTGTATGGTAAGCCGTAAAACATGTTGTAGGGCATAATCCAACAGAACATTCAGCACACCAAAAACGTGTCTGGACCCTTTGTTTTGGATGTTTGGTCGAGTTATTGCAAACATGGCACTCGCGGTACACAGCCTTTCTTTTTGAATTCTCAGTAACTGGTATATCAGAGAGAAAATGTCTGGCTGTGAGCCGAAGTGGATGATCACCACCTCGGCTGATCACCACGTTCGTTGAGACCCAGGAGTAGCATATTTTTCAATCAGCTGTTCAATAACCTTTAAATGAAAATCAGTTAGTCCTATTTCTTTTTTTGTTTTATGCTTGTACATCGCATGTGCATTTAATAATATTATATCAATGGTTCGGAAGGCAACCTTTTTGTACCATTTGACAGTTTTCCGTACACATTCCACGTAAGTAATAAGCATATCGGACCTGTCAACAGTGCCCATGAACTTATTATAGGCTACCACACATTTTGGCTTTATGATGGGCTCTTTTGTCTTCCAGTCAGTTTTACCTGTCGCCATCATTGTTGCATCGTGTGCAGTTGTTAGCATGTGAACTTCGCGTTTATCGTGCCATTTTACTACAAGTTCACAGTCAGCTGCTTTGAAATTGACTTCACCTTTTTTTACGGGGGGGAATTTCGGCATATACTTTCGAGTCTTTTTAACTGTTCCACAGGCGTTTGTTTTTTTTACTATGCAAGTAAGAAAATAAAAGGGGACTTGTATACCAATTGTCTACAAACAAGGTGTGTCCTTTACCCAAAAAATCATTTAACAATGAAGTGACCACATTGCCTGACACTCTTAGTTGTTTCGATAATGGTTGGGCTATATCTACTGAAGCACCTTCTGAGTTAGCACCACAATATATAAAAAAGTCCAGTATATACCCAGTATGTGCGTCACATAAAACAAACAGCTTTATACCAAATTTGTGCCGTTTGGCTGGCATATATTTTTTGAAGATTAATCTCCTCTGGAACAGCACCATTGATTCGTCGATTGTCACATTTTCATACGGATAAAAATAATATTTAAAGTTAATGCACACAGATTCGATAAAATTCCCAATTTTGTAAACACGGTCACCAGGAGTTTTCTCGTCGTCATTTGAAAAATGCAACATACTTAATATTGATAGATGTCTATCACGTGGCATTACGTCATTAAAAATAGGTGTTATTATCGATCTTCTGTTTGTAATCCAATATTGGCTTATTTTGGACTTTTTCGTTCTATCAACATAGTAAGAGCAAAAAATGTGTACATTTCTTCGGCGTTTACGTCTTTCTACTTATGCAGTCTTGAATGCGGTGCCAATTGTTTTTGTTTCTTCACATTCTCTTAAAACCTATTTGTTTCCACAACAATACGACTCATTACAGCCCGATTTAAAAATAATTCGAAAAAGTCGCTTTCGCGACTCTTCAGTCAATTCACAATTCCTCAATCCTGATTGCTCTTTGAAATTATGAATTTGCGGCTGAAAATTTATATTATATTCCCACTGTGGATTGAAATTATCAGACAGGTTCTACCAATGGTTCTGTACGGAGTTCTTCACTATGGACTATTTCATCATTGTTGCGCACCGCTGTTTCTACCTTATCCAAATCTTGTATTATGTAATCCTCATCATCATTTATCGAACAATCAGAATCAGGATCCAAAATGAAGTTGTCTGGTTGCTCTTCACCCATTTCGATGTTTAGGTAGATATTTTCCGAAATAAAAAACAACACTTCTCAAAAAAACAATAATATAAAATAATGGATGATGAAGGAAAATAACACAATTTAGTCACTATAAATTATGTGCACAAAATAAATTCCTAAGTTATGTATTAATGTCACAAATAAAAAAAATAAACCAGAAAAACTTGATGAAAATTGAAATGTTCAATTCAGCCAATAGAAATGGGCGCATGTTTTAGAAATAGATGTCTAGTCATTTACGTTCAGTTAACAAAATAAACACCAGAATAATGAAACAATGTAATTATTTTGTAAAATAATCAAAACGTTTTATTCTGTCAACAGAATTATGTGCACCCTACAACTTCAATAAATCGTACTGACCTGACGCACGAACAGGTGTGCATACGTCGCTAAAGCCGGAATGAGAGTGTGTGCGTAAATGGCAGAATGCCGGATATTATTGTAAAGTTAAGGTCGCAAAAAATGATCTATAAAAATTAAACTATCTAGTCAAAAAATATGTTATTTTGTTTAGTCATTGAGAAAAAGTTCCTACATACAATGAACTTATTTGCAAATACTCTGTCATAGTAAAATTATCGAATATTTAGTTGTGAAGTCAAGCTTACGTCAAGTACTGCTATAGCAGTGCGCCGCACCAGTAGAACAAAAATCTTCCACTGCTATAGCAGTGCGCCGATCTCTCAGGGTTAACAATGTTATGGGTTTTCAAAAATTCGCGAATTTTCAGCATCTCTGTATGACATTAAGTATTTTATACGCAGTGAACGTGTTAATAATTATAGATGAAATGTAACTATTTTTACTTAAACTTTCAGCATTTGTTTTTTCATTTTCTTAATAAAAATCTTTTATTTCTCACTGATTTTCATGCTTTTGTGACAAACTATTCTATCAGTTCCTTAAAAACTTGGTAAAAAATATGTATCAAAAAAATTCACAAATGAAAAATATATTTACTTGATTCCAGGTCCTGTTTCTGCCAAGTCAAAATCGATACACAAGAGCGAACCTTGCTAGCAAAAAAGACAGGTTAGAATCAGCCGAAAAAAGATTGGAGCAAAACCGCACTCACATGGCTAAAGAAGCTAAGAAATGTTCCAAGATGGAGAAAAAATTGCGTGTATTAACCGGAGGTTATCAGAGCAGAGCACAAACTCTATTAAAACAATTCCAGGAATTAAATGACCAAATTGAACAAGCTAATCTTGAACTTAGCACTTTCAAGTTTTTAGCTGAACAAGAAAAAGCTGCCATACCTAGGAGAATCGAGGTAAGTCTTATTTAATGAGAAATCTTTCCTTTATTGAAGTATTTTTATGCATTATTTAATGTCTGCTAATGACATTGGGACTTTCTACACTTATCCTATGTCAGTACTTAGACAAATAACACATCAATCAATAAGTCCCGGGACTAACTACTAAAACAACATTTGTTTGCCAAAATTCTTTATTCATCAACATAGTCTCCTTCAAGAGCGATACATTCATTCCAAAGCTTTCCTAACTTTTCTATGCCAGCTGTGTAGAACGATTTATCTTTGGTTTCAAAATAGGCGTTAGTTTCGGCAATCACTTCTTCATTGGAGCCAAATCTCTCTCCCTCGAGCATCTTTTTGAGGTCTGCAAACAGCCAATAGTCGCTGGGGGCCAAATCTGGAGAATACGGTGGGTGCGGAAACAATTCGAAGTTCAACTCATGCAATTTGGCCATCGTTACCATCGACTTGTGACACGGTGCATTGTCTTGATGAAAGAGAACTTTTTTCTTCTTCATATGGGGCCGTTTTTTTGCAGTTTCTGCCTTCAAACGCTCCAATAACGCTATGTAATATTCGCTATTGATGGTTTTTCCCTTTTCAAGGTGATCGATGAATATTATACCATGCGCATCCCAAAATACGGAGGCCATAACCTTCCCGGCCGACTGTTGAGTTTTTGGTCGCTTCGGACGACTTTCAAACAGCGTTCTTAATCATCGATGCGTTGTTGTTCCTGTTCCATTGTGAGCAAACGCGGCACCCATTTCGAAAAAAGCTTTTTCATGACCAAATGTTCATGCAAAATAGTGTAAACACTACCAAATGATATCTTCAGGATGTCAGCTATCTCACGCAACTTTACTTTGCGATTTTCCATCACGATTTTGAGGGTTTTTAAAATGTTTTCTGGTGTAACAGCCTCATTTGGACGACCAGAGTGTTCAGCATCATTTGTGTCTGTACGATCACGTTTAAAATCAGCATACCACCGACAAATGGTTGTTTTCGACGGAGCAGAGCCCAGATAACACTTTTCAAGCCATCGTTGAGTTTGAACGGTATTTTTTCCCATTAAAAAACAATGTTTTATCAAGACACGAAATTCGTTTTTTTCCATTGTTTTGAAAATAGCAAAAGTAGCGTCACTAAAACCACTAACTCAATGACACAATGTCGGAATGTCATGAAAGTTTGACACGTAACTTCTAAAGGTTGGTACTAACTGAGAATGGTATGGGTTTGTTATTAGAGGTGCCATCTGTTGGTTAGTCCCGGGACTTATTGATCGATGTGTTAAAGCTATGTAATTTTTTTGGTGGATGACTTAACATGTTTACATATGAGGGAAGGTCAATAAAGTCGCAGACAGAAGGGGAAAAACAATTTATTAATTTTTCCTTTTCAATATATTCACCATTAACTCTAATACATTTTTCAGATCTCACAATAAGCTTATTTATACCCACGAAAAAAAAAATGTTTTTGCCCTCAAAATAAGCCCAAATTGCACTTTTAACAAATTCGTTATGGATTGAGTGCTCCCGTAACTTATTCCTATCTCAGAACAAATTTTAGAAACCATCAAACATTAGTCACCTTCCAGAAGATCACGAATGGCGTTAATGTTCTGTTCGGTAATGCTCGTCCGTGGGCGATGATCATGTCTCTCGTTTTCGACCCCTTCACAGCCTTTCATGAACTCCTGATGCCAAGCAAACACATGGGGCTTTGACAATGTTTGATATCCGAACTGTGCTGTCAGTCTCCGCAGAATTTTGGGTGGTTTTACGTCCTCACGAGCAACAGAAACTTGATAATTTTGCATTGCGCAATCGAGGGGTGCACCTCTTTCTCAGACATCGTGTGCCATACTAATGACAGACTCTGCCGAGGCCGGCTGACCGCTCTCCTCACTCCTGATATCCCCACCCAATACTCCTCGAAGCAGCCGCGTGATCCGTTTAAAATTACGCACTCGAAAACAAAAGTCTCATTTATATTTGATCCGCCTTTTATATAATGTAAACCATAGATTTTATTATAATTTAGGTCCTTGTTTAGTAATTTTAAAAATTTGGAAAAAAATATTTTTCAACATTACTAAAAAAAGTATTTATACTACCGAGGACCACGGTTAATCCAACTCACAAATAATTGAGCTCTAGGTAATCGGTGCTCTATTGTATTTAATTTTATCATGATTTAAACTGATTCATAATTTTATCTTGCAGTCATTAACGGAAGACGTAGCTAGACAAACTGAACGTGAAAAACAACTCCAGAGAAGATTTTCAGAGTTCCAAACAGAATTAGAAGCCGTCAAGAAATAATTATTTTTAACTTTCATTTTTATGTTATTATATAGTGAATGACCCATAGTAACTAGTGACTGAAGGAAGGAGATGAAAATGTTTATAAACGTGTGCTCTGTCATTTGACTTAAGAAACAAAAAGAAATGTGTTTACAAGATTTGAATAATTATTGCATTTAAAAAACAACGTATTCAACATGTGTACCAAGAATAAATATAATGTATGTTAAACAATGTTATTTATTTATTCAATTTAAACGACCTTATATCATATTTTAAACAACCTGTCTGGTGATTATAAATAATTAAAGAGTATTCTATCACACTCACAAATTACTACTATAAAAAAGTATTCCTTCAATCTTTAATGTCTGTGATTTTATGCATTCAAAATAATTAAGTATTTTTACAGACTAGCTAGAAATTAAACCAATCGACAAATTAAATATCAAATTTACTATGAATCATATTTTTTCAGGATACTATTATGTGAAATTTAATATTCTATGCACAGCATATAAGTATTGGTTATTAAATGAAACATCTGTGGTCTAGTTGGTAAGTCAAATTCTTAAATTGCTGGTTTGATTCTTGTCGGATCCCAGATTTGAAAAAAAAATGTTCGTCTGGTTTTCACTTAGGTCTCTAAATCTTTCTAGTTGGTTTGAAGAGATTGTCACATAGCAATAAGTCCACCAGGTTGTATTGTTTACAATGAAAGTGTAATACATTACAATATAAATAGTAAAATCATTACTATTTTAGGAACGTATGTTCCTTAAAGGAGAGATGATGAGGATGATTGTTGATAAATAAAAACTTGTCGAAATCGGAATGTGTAAAGAGGAATTTTATTGACAAACGTCGGTATTTATAATGTTTATTGAATGTGTGCGGGAATGCGCACGCGATATATCGCCGTCCCGTCTCCGCGCTCACAATACGTTTGTTGTCGCGTGTAGGTATCCTTTTTGTTTTGGGAGACAGCGCGAAAGATGTGTTGCTTTCTCCTTTCCTCATGGAATGCGCTCTCGGTTGGTAGCGAGTTGAATGACCGATGCGTGAACTTTGTCCATTGATTGTCTCGCATTGTGAAGCATGCGAGTTTGATGACCGGGCGAGCAAAGGTCGCCTCGTGGGTTCAGTGACCGCGCATACGGTCGCCACACTACAATAGGTTATTTCTGAGGTTAACCTTACTGCTTTAAAAATGACAATAATTCCATTCTTATATATTTAAGCTATGAGACAAGTTAAACAGAGTTCATTACTTACAACTTACAGATGTTGGGTTACCTAACTCTTTATTTACCATAATTCATTCGCTTTCATGTCCAGACCATCAATTATGTCACGTATTTCCGGTAGGATACACGGAGGGTAAAAACATAATAAATTATGTTTCATTTTGATAGAATAAATAAAATATTTTTGATAGAAATTAAGAGTATACACTGTTTTTTATTTCAATTCAAATTGTTCCTTCTGTAAAACAGAAGCCAGTGATCCCAAATTGCTTCTTACAATCACCAACTTCTAGTATCGAGACAAATCCAAGAGCAGCTGCCTTACAATCACAGCTTACCTCATATGCAAAGAAAGCAACAATCTTTAGGACTAATAAGGTGATCAAAGCTTTATTATCTGGTATCACTCTGTCTAAGACCGGGAAATCCCCGAGTTAACTGCAAATACATAGCGTGATCCAGCCATGTCTTTTGAGGACAAACTCTTAAGGATTGTATATCTTTGTGCAAAGTGCAAACTAGTTCACCTCAGTTTAAGTGACTGAAGTAGAGAACTCAAATTTTAGTTTTCAAATTAACCCAGTCACTCCTGTCATAAATATTACGCTTCATATTACAATAACGTAACATTTGAAAGAAACTTATCAATAACCTGACTGGTGTTGATTCGGGATGTACAATAAATTTTATATGGAGTTAAGTTACTTTCACATCATTTTTTCATCAATAGTGTTGCAGGTTCAAATCATATTAAAAACTTCTTACACATATTAAAAACTTCTTACACATATTAAAAACTTTCAAGTTGTAATAATTTTATTCTACTGAGTTTTTAAGTTCAGTATTGATTAAAAAAAAAAAACTACAGAATTTGATTAAAAGCATCTACTTAAATTGTGTCTTCAATAATAGTATGTGTAAATAACAACAATTTGAAGTACTAAAATAAAATATTAAACAATTGAGTTAAAAATGGACATTATTTGTGAATAAGGAAAGAGAACAAATTTCAAGTTTCAAAAGGTTTGTATATTTGAGTTCATTTTTACATAAATTTAGAAATAATGTTTAGAAACTCGGGACTGGAAGATCTTAGGTAAAAGATAGAAAATAATACTTAAGGAGCACAGCCAATTTATTTAGGTTCAAATTCGATATATACAAATAATATACAGAAATAATCACATAATATAATACAAAGATTGATCAGTGTTGTCATGATGCTTGCATTAATATTCAAATTTTATTTCTTTAATACAGTGCTTCCCAAATTGGGGGCCGCGGGATTTCTCGTGGGGGTCGCGAAAATATTCAGTACAAAGTACAAATATTCATGTGAGTATTAAATTGTTTCATGTGAGTATAGTTTTTATTTAACCCATTAACGCCCAAAAGAAAACTACATGTGAAAATTATTTTTTATTGTTATTTATTACAACATTGTGAACACTTAATACTATTAGAAAAGAAAAAATTAAATAAACACTTATATTTTAGAAAATAAAGGGCTGTACACGGCTGTGTACAGTGGGCGGTTTAAGAGTGAAATTGTCCAAAACACGGTCGCTCAACACACAACGTTTTCTTACAGAGTCCGCATCGCCAGCGACCTCGGTTGTGGCAAATAACACAACGCAATGGGTTTTCTATGCGTTCGGGGTTGTGACCATTATTTTTTTGCTCCAATCCAAGTATTTTTGACGATGTCGGATGACTTTTCGTTTTTATGTGTCGTATGTACCCTCGGGCAATCGTCCGTCTGAACAATAATTGGTCCATACATGTCACCTGTCCAGTCTTGCTGAGTAACACATGTAGTCGCCAAGCATTAGAAATAGCCATATCTAGTAAGTAGGTAAAGATTACCCACCACCATTTTTTTCCTCTTATGGACACTCGGTAAAGACTGATGGACTGATCCATTTGGTCGACGCCACCCATTCCTCTGTTGTAATTTATAAACAGTCTTGGGACATTGACTTCCACTTTTTGCTTTTGAACCTTGCACCATCTTCTCACTTTTCCCAGAGGCTCTATACTGTCAAAATTGGATCCCATTGTAACAACATTATTATCTTTCCAGCGTACAATTGTAATTTCATTTTTTGTGTCAAATCGGTAGTCATACTCTGCTCTAGGTCGCTTTTTCATTACCTTCACAGTGGTAAGTGGACAATTCTTAGTTCTATTCTCTCGCATTGTGCCTGTGGCCCTGTAGCCTAAGAGTCGCAAATCATGCAACAACTGATAATTTGTAAAAAAGTTATCGAAGTACACAATATGTTCATTTGGTACAATTGGCATCTTTGCCAGCAGAGATTTTACGACTCTCGCGCCGAGAGGATCAGCAGAAACTTCTGTAGATGACTTGCCGCAATAAATGTCAAATGTGTAGCAGTAGCCATCAGAACTTGTTGCTGCCCAATTCCGATAGCCAAACCTCACAGGTTTTCCCATTATGAATTGTTTGGCTGAATGACGGCCAAAATATTTAATCATGGACTCATCTACAGACAAATTTTTATGAAAAACTCCCCACTGGCACGAGTTTCTCTGAATGAGATTACACAATGGTCTCACTTTGAACATTTTATCATTCGAATTTTCAACTAGAGAATTGTCTGCAAAGTGTAGGTTTCTTTTTATTTCCAAAAACCTATTACGTGACATGCAATTTGCAACCAATGGAATGCCAAGATCTTCATCCAAACTCCAATAAGCACGTTCGGTAGGTAATTCGTGATATCCAGTCAATATCAATATGCCCAAAAAAGATTTCAAGTCCTCACAATTAATTTCAAAATTATGTCGATTATTTTGACCAGCGTACAAAACACTATTTTGTGTTATCAAGTTCATAACCTCTTCATCAAAGAATTTTTCAAACAACATTGTAGGGTTGTGGTCTTTTATGGATTCTACAACAGTCTTTTGTCTGCTCTGAATGGCATCGGTAATGTTATGTGTTGTACTATATATAGGTGAAGTTTTTCTCCACTTAGGTGCGTCTTGACTTTTAACTCGTTTTGAAGATCTTATATAATTAGAAAGCGGCTCATCATCACTGTAGTCCCAGTCCGAAATATCATGGCCAGGACGACGTGGAATTACTTGCACTGTACCTGGCACATCTTTTGGAAGATTAGAGGACGTCAAATCATCGTCATTCCCTTCTTCTTCGTCACTCAGGACATCAGGATTTGGTGGAATCAATACTATATCGTATTCGACTTCATCGTTTTCATCGGACATTATTGATTCAAGGGCTTCTTCGAGTCTTGTATAGGTATTATGGCTTGTGAAAACACGACGGGCCGCCATTTTAAAAATTTTAAGGATTTCAGGATTCGACAATTATAGTTATCGGGTTATCAAATATATGTGTTATCGAATTATGCCTTTAGCACACTGCAGGGTATGAACTGAGCAAGAAACAAAAGCGAACTGAATATGATCTGCTTCCACGAGTCATTAACATTTTTACAGTCAGATGCCCATTGTACACGCTTGTGTACAGGGCAATAAAATATAACCCAGTACACCATAAAATTTTTTTTTCGTTGCAGTAATAAAATCACGCGTTATAATAGAGTCTAACTATACCTAATAATAAAAAAACAAGAGAAAATATTTTATTATTTATAATAAAAACGTTAAAAACATCTTACGAAAAAAATCTTATTTCATATCCATATTGCGATGATAAACCAATGATATTTATTTACGCATTATTGCCAAATTTTATTTTTTTATAGTTAACTACTATTTTATAGTTTCGAAATAAGTAATTACTTCCATAATAATCATATAAAGAAAACACCAATTCGCGCTTTGAACAGGTGTACACAAGCGTGTACGGCGGGCGTTAATGGGTTAATAAAAAGTTTTTAAGCAAGTTCCTATAATTTTGTGTTGAATATACGAGGGCGGTCCGATAAGTACTTAGCCTCACCGCCCGATAGCACAGCACTACTATCGCAAGAGTAATTTTTTATCGCGTAGTTCATTCTCGTTGACAGCTACTGTCAAAATTTCAGCCGAATCGGACGCGTAGTTTTGTTTTGACCGCATGTGGAAGCGAGCGTGTCCGTGGATTTGAGAAAAATGGAAAAGAGCAATATCGGTCGGTGATTCGATTCTTGTTTTTGAAAGGGAAATCGCGCAGCAAAATCAAAGAGCACTTGGATGCTGTGTACGGTGACTCTTCTCCTTCGATGGCGACCGTCAAAAATTGGTTTAACGAGTTTCAACGTGGTCGCACGTCGGTTTTTGATGAGCCACGCCCAGGTGCCCTGGAAACGTCTACCACGGAGGATAACGTGACAAAAATCCACGATCTCGTATTGGCAGACCGCCGATTGAAGGTGCGCGTGATAGCCGAGACAGTAGGCATTTCAAAAGACCACGTGGGTCATATCCTGCATGAAGTATTGTACATGAGAAAGCTGTCGGCGCGATGGGTGCCGCGTTTGCTCACTCCGGACAACAAGCGCAACCGTGAGACCACTTCAGAGCAGTGTTTGACGATGTTTAAGCGCAATCCGAAGGAGTTTCTGCGTCGTTTCATGACCGTCGACGAAACATGGATACATTGGTATACACCCGAGACCAAGGAACAGTCGAAACAGTGGACTTCACCCGGCGAACGTGCTTCGAAGAAGGCGAAGACTGTCCTATCGGCCGGAAAGGTGATGGCCACCGTTTTCTGGGATTCAAAAAGTGTGATCTACGAGTACATCGACTTCCTGGAGAAGGGCAAAACGGTCACAGGGCTCTACTATGCCGAATTATTGGGCCGATTCGACGCCGAATTGCAGAAAAAACGGCCCCATTTGGCGAAGAAAAAAGTGCTCTTCCACCATGACAACGCACCGGCTCACACCTCCGCCGTCGCCACGGCCAAATTGGTAGAATTAGGCTACGAACTGCTGCCCCATCCCCCGTATTCTCCGGATTTGGCCCCGTGCGACTTCTTTTTGTTTCCAAATTTGAAAAAGTCACTCGCCGGGCAGAAATTTGAGTCGAATGAGGAGGTTATCGCCGCCACGGAGGCCTACTTTACAGACCTCCAGAAAACGTATTTTTCAGACGGGTTAAAGAAGTTGGAGCATCGCTGGGTCAAGTGTATCGAACTCAAAAGAGATTATGTTGAGAAATAAATCGCCACTTTTCCAAAATATTTGTTATTCTTTTGTAGGCTAAGTACTTATCGGACCACCCTCGTAAATATGTGTATTTTAATTGTAATAATTATTGCCAAATAAATCTTCAACTATAAAAAAAATGTTTTTTTGGGGGGGCCGGGAATTAATTACTTCAGATTTAGGGGGCCGTTACATGAAAGTAATTGGGAAGCACTGCTCTAATACATTTAAAAAAATATTTAACCTCTAAACGAGTATGGCCGTACGGCGTACATCGAGCGAATTTTTACCTCAAGAGTATGGACGTACACGGTACGCCCAATGTTTTTATTCCCGAATACATTAATTTATCCATAAAACGGACATGGCTCAAATGTTTTTATCTATTCAATTATTTTGTATATAGCGGCCGCAATTACGTTATTTATTTTACTTACGAAATCAATTTTTTATTTTACTTACAAAATCTCACTCGCTTAGAGGTTAATATACATTTAAGTCTGAGCAGGTGAAATTTATTAAACCCATGTGTATATGGAGAAAAGTGAAGAAACCAATGACACATACTAGGCACAATTTCATGACAAAGTTTAGATAAATCCTGTATTAAAAATGAGTATAGGACATTTTACACTATTTAAGAAAGATTATTAGTTTGATAGTGGATTAAGAGGGACATATTAACCTCGTTTTGTGCTATTTATTTATATTTTGTATGACATTTACACTTACATCCATACAATAATGCCATTTCCCTATCTGGGTAGGCAGAGATGACAGGGCACCATACTTTCCTATCTCGACACACCTTTCGCCTCTTTTACAGCCATGCTCCTATGATTATTCTACTTTTTACGTTTTCGTCTTTCAAAATATAATTCACTTGATCCAACCACACTTTCCTTGGTCTTCCTCTACCACACCTTCCACTCACACTTGCAATATATATACATTTTTTTAGTATTTCTTCATTCAATCATTCTATGCCCAAATCATTTCAGAATGTTCTGTATGACATTTGATTTTAGAAATTAAATAACATAATTTTGGACAAAATAAGTTTGTAATAACTCATATCCGAACTGTATAAATATCTTATTCTAAATTCCATAGTAAAGTCACTATAAAATATTTAATAATAGTGACGAGGTTTCATGTGCTCTATTCAATTCTATACATACAAGGTCTGTACCTATGAATCCGGGATTTTTTATAGAAAATACACATTTATTGTATCAAAATGGTATAAAATATTTAATCAAAGTATTGCCCATCGCTAGCTACACATGTTTCCCATCTCTCTGGCAATTCGTGGATGTCACGCCAAAAAACCTCTTACTCTTTTGAGGCAAACCAATCATCGAGCTATTTTTGTAAGGATTGAAGCACTGCTCAGCAAGTGCGTGTCCCATCGATGCAAATAAGTAGTAATCGGACGGAGCCAAGCCTGGTGAGTAAGCCGCATGCAAATTTTTTTGACAACTAAACGCCTCAATCGTTTCCTTGACCGGTTTTGCTGTGTGCGATGATGCATTATAATGAAGCAAAATTACTTTGTGTTGCCTCTTTTGATATTCTGGTCGCTTTTCACGCAATGTTTGGTTCAAATACATCATTTGTTGTTGGTAGTGTTCAGTATTAACAGTTTCGCCAGGTTTTAGCAGCTCATAATAGATAACACCCTTCTGATCCTACCAAACACAGAGCATTGTCTCCCGTGATATACCAAGAGTATGCTCACCGTAAATTTCGACAAGCATTTGATGTGATTCTGCAGCAGTTTTCTTCAAATGGTAACAGAAAATCAATGCTGTCGGCGAATTGTAATTTTCAAGCACAAAAACAGACATGTTCAACGCTATGAAAACATATGTAGTTGTATTAAACTTGCATTGTTGTGAGTTAAAAATCTTTGACAAATGTAAACACAAAAAAAAAGGCACCAATGACAAGGTTTAACAGTCACTACATTGACAACTAGATCCATCTATGAGCAAATTCCGGTTTCATAGGTACACACCTGGTATACTCGTACCATATCGATCCTATCGAAATACACGTAGATGAGGATCTCCACACCTTTCTATACATCTTATGTAGACTATACACATTTTGTCAACACACAATGTCTTTTCTGTTGAGTTTTGACCAATACACAGACACTTTTCTGTCTTCATTTGGCCAACAGTCAGTCTTCTTTCAACATTTGCCCAGCACATAGTTACTTTCACATTTGGCCAACTTAGTTCTTACAATGAATTTTTAACTTTTTTCTTCATTCCATTCACAACCTTCTTAAAATGCCGAAATTTCGCATATTATAAAGAATAAATATTTAATTAACTAATCATTTAATAATTAATATAGAAAATATAATGATTTAGACAAATTGAAAATTAAATTCTTGTATTTTTATTTCGAAAGTGTCATATTTAAATGACTATAGAGTAATCTTAATCAATAAATGCATACTGCTTGATTGTGACAGACAGAATATTGCAGAGGTTCATTGGTATAACACATGGAGGCCATGCGGTAACATACTGGATTTCCGTGCGGAAGGTCGTCAGTTCGCTACTCCTCTCGAATAACACAGGCACTTTTTCCACCCAGTATTCGGGGGTATGAGGATACCTATGACTTAGGTCATATCTATTCTTCAAAAAAAAAGTTAAGTTTTGTTCTGCACACGCACAGTATTTTTATTTTAAGGCCTAGAAAAATTGTATTTTTTTTCTTTATATAATTTATTACTCAGAATGGCGATTATCCTTTCACCTATTAGCAGTAATTTGAATCAGCTTCAGGTAGTATGTTATGTATCCTTTAAAATATTTCATGGTATCCATGAAAATATATTGGTTATTTACAGATTTTTTTATCGGGTACTTGCTAAGTTAGTGCAATTCATATTTGTTGTCTAAATGAAAGTCATTTTATATTATTGGTGTTGATATACTTACTAAATGCTGGTATATTTCTTGAAATAAAAACTTAACACACATAAATAGTATATAATCAAATAAATAACGGAAATGATTATCTTTATAGTTATGTGAAAACTATTTAAAAAAAATGATTGTATGTGATTTACTAATACAAGTAAAATAAACTTAAATGTGTTTGAATTATAGGAGTTTACAAGGACAAAAATAAAATGTTGCATGAAAAAAACAATTTCGAGTAAAAACAATAAAATTAAATTAAATAATACATTAAAACAAACAATTTTATATTTTAATAAAATAAAGTATAACAAAAACTTTATTTTTTTTACAGCTGTACAAATTGAAATTATCAGTGGTACTGCACATATTTCATGTATAAATAGGACTGAATAGCACTCACTTCTGAATAAGGCTTGGAGAATAGATGGAGCTGGAGAGCTCAGCCTGGAGATTAGATGGAGTAGCATTCAATATATGGAGCATATATATGAATGATAATTATTAATCACTTATAAAATAGGTTTTTATTCATATTAAACAATTTGTATTCAAGGCTTTGTTTTCAGTCGAGTTATTGAAAAAGATCATCATCTGTGCTGGATTCACTATCTATTTGCAAACGGACTCTTTTTCTCTTATTCTGTGCTATTGGACTTTCATCCGATTCATCGTTTTGCTTTTCGGTGTCTATTTCTTTAGTTTTATTTTCCTTTTTTCTTCTACGTTTTCTCTTTTTCAGTATTGCTTCAGCTATATCTAATTCAGACATTTCATGTCTCTGTGTCAAACCGCTATCCAGATCAACACAGAATGAATCCTAAAATAATGCACAATTAATAATATATGGAATTACAGGATGTCTAATACGAGTTAACTGGAACTCCTTGACTTTCTAAACTGTTAACTGGGAATATAAAAATTGATAAGTTATGAATAATTCAACACACGGTTCAAAGCATAATTTTTAATGTTTATTTTTTACTAAGGATACATTTTTGCATTAATATTTGTTAATGAATTTGCATGTAATACTCATACTTAACAAAAAAATCATCACTTGTCCAATGGACATACTGCAAGAATTGTATCTAGAAAATTGAGATTGAATTTTTTAAAGTATATTTTAATAAATTGCCTTAGTGAGTTGAAATATTTTCAAAGAAATATAAAAAGATTACTCTTATTTTGACATGCTTACCAACACATATGAAGGATTTTCATCTGGATCTACTTGAGAAAACACAGACATGGTAGGTTTTCTCGGGGAAAGCCTTGGTATTTTAAATTTTCCATGATTTTTAACTGGACTTCTGAAATTTTAAGTAGAAAATTTTTGAAAAAATTTCATATACTAGTGATAAAAGAAAATATTTTTGAATAAAAAAAAACTACACCATTTTTTTCAGTATTCCCATTAATTTGCTATTATTTTTTTATAGTAAAATCCGAGACAATGACCTATTAAAACTATAAACATGGAAATTCAACGAGAGAATCAGCAAATTGTATTTTGTAGTAAACAGAGTGCTAGAAATTTTGCTTCACTTTTAACTTAATCATAGCCACCTTAAGAGTATATCGCTATAATTAGAATAAATAAACAACTGTCATCCATTTTGTCTTAATTGTCATCCATTTTGCCTTAATTGTAATTAATTCATGTTTTGGAAAAATTGTACGTAACCTCTATCCCTTCTATTCATTTCTCATAAATTATCATGCAAATTGTTTATTAATTAAGGAAACATCATTTTGTAGGAAATTTCACATTATTGATTTTGGATAGTTATATGGTTTTATAAAATTAAATTAGGGAGTGATAAGCAAAATAAATGCGGTAAAAATATGTGCCTTGCTTAGAATATCTGGTAATACAATGTTTGATAAAGTAAGAAATTATTGGATAAAAGATAACAGTTTGTTAAAGATGGATATTTAAGTAGAATCAAGAAAGGGATCTTCAGATAGTTTTGACACAGTGAAAGAATGACACAGTGAGAGAAACATATTTGTCTGAAATGAGTGGAGAACGAAGTAGGGATAGACTGAGAAAGAATGAAAGGAGATAGTTGGATTTTTTTTAATGTATGACGAGATGTATGGATGTGGACGAGGTGAGAGCTGTGTGCATGTATAGAAAGGCATAAAGATCTGTCAACTCTGCCTATCCCAAAAGAGATATGATGGTATGTATGTAAATCAGATTAATAAAAATCTTTCAACTTGAAAATTAAATGACCCTATTATTATGAGAGTACCTGTACTTACTTAATTGATTGCAAATATTTTGCTTCCATATCAACATTTTCATCATCCTCCACGTGTTCTTCATCACAAATAAATTGTACAATACTGGTGTCTAACTCATCACTTGTGTGCGTATGATGTTCATCGTCACTGCAGTTATATGAATCATCTGATTCTGCAGCTTCATCATCTATAAACTCTAACACCTGCCTTTTTTTCCGCCTCTGAAAATAGTGATATATTCATAAAAAAAACATTTTTGTAAACATTTAGACCAGTGCAAAAACTAAAATGTATAAACTTCTTAAAAATAAATGAAAATTTATACTTTCCTCAAAAATAATTAATTTCCATTGGTAGATAATGAAATTTTTAATAATTTAGTGGGAAATAATAAAAATATGTACACTAGTCACAGTAGAGTCCCAATTATCTGACTACTACCTTGATCAAAAAGTTTTAGGACTTTATTCATAAAATCGAAAATACAAGTTTATTCATCAAAATCGATATGGTCCCCTTCAAAGTACTCCCCATCGACTGCAACGCACTTAAGCCAGCGCTTGATCCAATCCTCGAAACACCGCTGGTACTCAATTTTCATAATGTCCATCAGAGCCGTCTTCGGTTTTTTCATGACATCCTTTTGGGTGCTGTAACGCGTTCCGCAAAGCGATTTTTTAAGTCGGTTGAACCGGAAAAAGTCGCAAGGAGCGATTGAATTCGAAGGCTGCTGGATAGTATTCGTGTTGTTTTTGGTCAAACTCACGGATAAGGATTGCATTGTGCGACGGTGCATTATCGTGGTGCAAAATCCACGAGTTGTTTGCCCACAAATCCAGTCTTGGCAAATTGCTTCACGCAAATGTCTCATAACGCCCAAATAATACTCTTTGTTGACTGTCTGTTTTTCTGGCAAGAATTCATGATGCACAACACCGTTGTAATTTATGAAAACCGTGAGCATCGCCTTCTTTTTTGACTAAAAACTATGTGGTTTTTTCGGTCTCGGCTCATTCGGTGCACACCATTCACTCGCTTGATGTCTGGATTGCGTGTCATACTCATAAATCCACGTCTCCTCTCCAGTGATGATCCGTTTGATAAATGTTGGGTCGGATTCGGCCTTGGAAATCATGTATTTCGCGATTTCAACGCGGTCCTTTTTTTGCATGAAATTGAGGTCTTTCGGCACCAGTTTTGCAGTGACACGTCTGAGACCCAAATCACTAACCAAAATGTCTTGAGCGGATCCATAAGCGATGTTCAAGTCCTCTGTCAGCTCTTTGATGGTCAATTTGCGGTTTTCGGCCAACGTTTCTTTGATTTTATCGATGTTTTCATCAGTTTTCGACGTCGACGGCCTGCCACTGCGTTCGTCATCCTTGACCGACTCACGATCACTTCTGAAGCGTTCGTGCCACCGAAAAACGTTTGATCTCGAAAGAGTATCGTTGCCGAAACACTTCTCCAACATTTCCAAGGTCTGCGGACCGTTAAATACGTTTTTCACACAAAATTTAATGCAAATTCGTTGATGCATAGTTGATGCCATTTTCAAACTTTAAAAAATCGAAAACACGCACAAAGGTAGATGTACTCAGTACAGCGTAACTTTTACAAATGACAAGCTATGACGCTGAAATTTGGAGGAAGGTGTCAATGACAGATGTGGTAACCTAGCAAAAAGAAAAGAATTCCAATCGGGTGACTGACAGCGCCACACGGTGGCCGGTCCTAAAACTTTTTGATCAAGGCAGTATTCGATTATTCGACATTCCAGATTAGCCAACCAGTCAAAATGTACAAAAATAATATGTAAAGCCAATTTTAAGAACATGTTTCATAGCTACGTACATATACGAGGGTGGTCCCAGAAGTACCCGACCTGACGTATAGATGGCGGTAGTTGCTTTAAAAAATTACTAGGGTAGAAAGTACTAAACTTATAAAGCTTGAGTTTCAAGTTTTAAGACGCTACGTTGTTTACTATTTGTTTTGCAGCCATCAATAGTGAACGCTCTCAGTGAATTTGTAAACATGGAAAAAATTGGTCATCGTTATGTGATACAATACTTTCATTTGAAAGGTCTAAATCCAACCACTATCAAAGATCAAAGCCGAGCTAGATTCTACTCTGGGGGAGTCTGCTCCTTCATTTACAACAGTAAAATATTGGGTGGCAGTGTTTAAACGAGGCCGTACGAGCTGCCAAGACGAACATCGCAGTGGTCGACCAAATGAGGTGACCACGCCAGAAATGGTAAAGAAAATCCACAAAATGGTATTAGATGACCGTCGATTGAAAGTGCGCGAGCTAGCAGACATGGTAGGCATTTCAAAAAGTGCTGTACAGTACCCGGCGGTAAGTAATACACATCGGGCTTAAGAAAGAGACTGTCGGCCATAATCTGCTAACTTCGGCTTTGTAGAGCATCGTCTCTGTCCCTAGAACGCTTGACAACGACTGACAAATCGCGACGGAACACGTGTATGAATGACAGAGACGACGCTCTAAAAGGCGAAGTTAGCCGATTATGGCCGACAGTCTCTTTCTTAAGCCCGATGTGTATTACTTACCGCCGGGTACTGTACATCGCATATTGACTGAAAATTTGGACATGAGAAAGCTGTGCGCAAGATGGGTGCCACGTTTGCTCACAATGGAACAAAAACAGCATCATGAAGATGTTTCAATCGAGTGTTTGGCGATGTTTCACAGCAATAAAGCCAAGTTTTTGCGTCGATTCATAACCATGGATGAAACATGGGTCCATCACTTCACACCTGAGACGAAGGAACAGTCAAAACAATGGACTGAAAGGGGAGAATCGGCTCCAAAAAAGGCGAAGACAGTTCCATCTGCAGGCAAGGTCATGGCGTCAGTTTTTTGGGATGCGCGTGGGATAATTTTCATTGATTATCTTCAAAAAGGAAAAACAATCAACGGTGAGTATTATGCGAACTTATTACAGCGTTTGAGTGATGAAATCAAGAAAAAACGGCCGCATTTGGTGAAAAAGAAAGTGTTGTTTCATCAAGACAATGCACCAGTTCACACATCCGTTATCGCGGTGGCCAAAATCAATGAATTAAAGTTCGAATTGCTTCCTCACGCACCCTATTCGCCAGATTTAGCCCCCTCGGATTATTTTCTTTTTCCAAACTAAAAAAAATGGCTCGGTGGTAAAAGATTTGCCAACAATGAAGAGGTGGAATCTGCAGTTTATGGCTAGTTTGAGGCGCTCGACGGTTCTCACTATAAACAGGGTATCAAAGCTATTGAACATCGCTGGGAAAAGTGTGTCGAGCTGAAAGGATGTTGAGAAATAAAAATATTTTTTCCCAAATTATTTGTGTTTTCTTTGTTAGGTCGGGTACTTTTGGGACTACCCTCGTATGTGCTTCAATAATTTTTCACTTTTTTCTCTTTTATATATTAGTACTGTTCTGCATCTTTTTTTGTATATGACAATTTTTGTTTTAGGTTTACATAATTCTTTCTTTTTTATTATTTTTTATGTAAGGTACATTCTGCGTAATATATTTCTGTTTAGCAGGCACATGTTCTAAAATAATCATGTTAGTTTAATAACTTGTCTCTAGCAGTTCCGGATTATCCATCATTCTCAATTTTACGACTTGACTACAATCCTGTTTAGGTAAGATAATCGGCACTCTACTTTAAATGAGTCAAAATTTTATATACGAGGCATATCCAGAAAATAAGTGTACTGAATTTTTGTAGGTTACAATTTTTTTTATTTAAACAAAAAAATTACGTGATTACCGTAGAACATATGTAAGCTATTTTTCGACATAGTCGCCATTCCTCTCAATGCAGGTGGTGAAGCGGGGTATCAACTTTTTGATGCCTTCCTCGAAGTAGTTTCCCGCCAACCCCTCCGTCCACTTCTCCCCCTCCTCCTTTACCTCCTCGTCGGTTGAAAACTTTTTTCCACCCATGTGCAGCTTCAGGGAGGTAAAGAGATAGTAATCTGAAGGTGCTAGGTCAGGGGAATGCGCGGGATGGTTCAGGACATCCTATTTAAACGAGGCGAGCAGTTCTTTCGTGGCGTTGGCCGTGTGTGGTCTGGCATTGTCGTACAGCAGGCAGACTCCCTTTGTCAGCATGCCTCTCCTCTTGTTCTGAATCGCCCTCCGCAATTTTTTTAAGGTCTCACAGTATCTTGCAGAGTTGATGGTCTCCCCTTGAGGCATATATTCAATTAAAATTATGCCTTGACAGTCCCAAAACACGGATGCCATGATTGTCTTGGCTGAAATTGTGGTTTTGAACTTTTTGGGAGGGTGAAGAGGTGGGACGCCACTGTTGAGACTGCCTTTTGGTTTCAGGCGTGTAGTGTGCAACCCAAGTTTCATCTCCAGTAACGATGGAGCGGAGAAATTCATCTCCATGGAGTTTGCAGCGCCTCAAAAACTCTTGCCCGGCATTATTTATTTCGCACTTGGCGGGAGATTGGATTGACATTTTTCACGAAACGTGTTGTCGCATCGACAGTTCTCAACGTACTGACCTCGAACCGGTCTCGTTGCGGAGGGGAAGGGTCAGGCTACACGGAAGTGTAGCCAACATGTCGAAAATAAAATCAATCCGGTCGTGAGAGCCTCAGTACACTTACTTTCTGGATACGCCTAGTAGATTATTTTTTTTTAAATACTGATTTATGAATTCTTTTGACTATGTAATAAACAACAATTTTTTTTCATCACTAATGAAAGATATATCGATGTATGTATGTATGTATGTAAGTACGCATGCATGCACGCACGCACGTACATACATACATACATACATACATACATACATACATACATACATACATACGTACGTACGTACGTACGTACGTACGTGCGTGCGTGCACGCACGCACGCACGCACGCACACACACACACACACAAACACGCACGCACGCACGCACGCACGCACACACACACACACACACACACACACACACACACACACACACACACACACACACACACACACACACACACACACACACACACACACACACACACACACACACACACACACACACACACACACACACACACACACACACACACACACACACACACACACACACACACACACACACACACACACACACACACACACATATATATATATATATATATATATATATATATATATATATATATATATATATATATATATATATATATATATATATATATATAGACAAATATAGACAAATATATCGTAAAACCTACCTTTTTATTGCCTACAAATTTTCGCCCATTCTCAGCCGTCTTTAATGTTTTTCTTGGTGTCCTGGGTATGAACTCATCATCGCTTTCATTCTCGCTTGTAGAAATCAAATTTTTAGTTGGAGATATTTGTTGAAAAGAAGTTCGTGCTTGCTGGTTCCTTTTACTTTGCAGCCACTGAGGCTGTGATTGCTTGGAAAATTGTTTTAGTTGACTAATGTGATTTAATTTATTTTTACCACTTTGACTAAAGTTGTTTGCTTTTTGCATATCTTCTTTTGGTATAATATATTGTTGACTTTCTTGTATTGCATTATTCAATTTCTCTTTCAAAGACAATGTTTTTTGTGTTTTCAATACATCCGTAGTTTTGTGGAAAAAGTGTGAAAAATTACCATCACTATCTGATGAATATTTCCTTTTGTGGCATTTATTATCTTCCGTTTCTGAACTTTCAGATGTCTCCAATACTGTAACGTGAGGCTTTTTTGAAAATGATAACTTTTTCTTTGTCATTTTTTTTTCTTTGGGTACTTGCGAGCACAAGATCAAAGAATGATCACTTTCTCCGCTATTGTTTTCGTTTTTTTTATCATTAGATTTTGCACTTTTCTGATCAAAATGTTTTTTATCAACATTAACAGTACCAGCAGGAGGACTTTCAAAATCCTTGTTAATTAAATTGATCATTTGTGTAATTGTAAATAATGACGTGTTGGTTTTATCATTATTAAAAGTATTTTCTCTTTGACTTTTTGAATTGAGTAATGTTTTATTTTCATCATTCAAACTTAAATCAGATTGTGTTAAGTTATTTATTGAATTTCTTTTATAATCACATTTTGAAACACTATTTTGTTCACATCTTTCCATACTACTGGAATCAGCTTTTTTACTGCCTTCATAAGAATTTTCAACCCGTTTGGATAATACAGTCAACGCATGATTACTCAGTTTCAGTTTATTAAACTTTGGATTAGACCTTTGCGAACAGAGTATGGGGGATGTTGGTGAACCGACTTCAAATAAGCTCTTTTTCTTTGGTGGGGTACTACTAATGGAATATTGATAACTAGATTTTATGTTACAATCTTCAATAAATACATCTTTTTGATTACCTTCTATTTTTTTAAAAGAACTATCATTTGCTTTTGGGCTATCCAAACTTAAAATAAGATCGTCCACATCACCAATGTTAAAGTCATTGTTAACATTTATATCTTTCAGTAATAATATTTCTGCATTATTTTGATCAGATAAATAATCTTGCACATCATTATTCACATTTTTTTCACTACTACAATTAGAGTTTTTATTGAATGCTTCTTTAGGACTGCAAGAGTTTCCAAAAATTTCTTCCAAATTTCCTATATCAAAATCATCACTCATAACCATTGATTTGGATTGGTTGTCAGTTCTTTTAACATTTATTTCTAGTTGTGAATTGAAATTTGTAGATTGTTCACATTCATTAACAGGTAATTTTTGTTTCTCTTGATTTTCAAGATATCTTTTTGAATCTTTTAAAGAATCTGGTGAAGGTACCTGTGGCTTAGCATCACTAATACCCCCAAATATATCATCAATGTTACCAATATCAAAATCATTAACAGTATTAAGATGAAAATTATCACATTCACTGGTTTCATCAATATGTGAATTGTTTTCCTTAGGTACTTCATTTTTTTTTCCATCAAATACACTTTGAATAATTTCATTTGATTGATTTTTTATATCTTTTTTGATGTGAAAATCATTTTTGGATACTTTAATTTCACAATTATTTTTTATGTAAGTATCAATGCTTTTTATATTCAAAACATTATCAATTATAGAGTTATCAGGAATTTTGCAAGATGTTGACAAAACTGTAGGCTTTCTTCTTCTAGAAGTTAGTTTTCTGAAAATGGTGTTTACATCATACATGGATTCATAGTCTGTTTGAATTATATTTTTAGACTTTTGTAGATTAATTTCAACCACTAAGTCTAATAAATCTGACGGTATTCCTTCTTTTTCCAAAACAGCGTTTTTCTTTATAATATCATCATTCCTCATGCCGCAGCTTTCCAGTACTTCATTAAGTTTTTTGTTGAATATTGTTTTTTCCTCCTCTGCATTGTTTTTAGATTTCAAAAATAAATCTCGTATATCCATATTTTTTCTTTTTGCGGGATTTGTGTTTTTATTTTTCTTTATTGGAGATGCTTTTTGTTTCACTAAAGGTGTATTAGTAATTTCAGAGGAAAAGCCTAAAATTAAAAATAAGTTCAATACAAGGCAATTAAAAAAAACATACACTGTGTGTGTATTTGTTTTCCTTTTATTCTTGCATATATATATATATATATACAAATCATTGGATTTCATTCTAAAACTGACCAAAGTTAACTTTCAATTTTGAGTTTTTGATCCAATTCACTATATAAAAATATATGGAAAAGTTGATAGTTAATAGATGACTTGTACCATTTAAAAACCTATTGTAACTCAACATATTCTATAAAAAAATTACTAAGGTTGAGAATGTTACAAAAAGAAAAATACAGTTTTTTTCAATATGTAAATCTTTCTATATGGTAAATGTGTAAGGTGAGAAATAATACGATTATAGAAAAAGATGAAAGGAAAATGAAAATTAAGTTATCAACATCACAGCCTAGTATGCTTACTTAGGTGTTTCAGGTTTGATTTAACAGATGTTAAAAAAACTGCGGTGCATAAGTTCTTTTTTAAAAAAAAAACATTTACTGAAGTGAAAACTAAACATAAATAATATATATTGAATACATTGCATATTCACTTGGGTGGCTGTGTTGGGTGGCTGATGGTATATGGAATCTTTTGGTGGCTGATGGTATATGGAAACTAAACATAAATATATTGAATACATTGCGTACTCACTTGGGTGGCTGTGTTGGGTGGCTGATGGTATATGGAATCTTTTAGTATCAGCATACTGAAGCAAATCACTTAATGTCTGACTGTCTGCAGAGTGATGGATTGCTGCACTGTATTGCAAAGTTCTTTGCCACTCTAACCAGCTGAATAAATTTATTTTTGGTCTACTTTCATCACATTTGTTTAATATATCTGATATAAAAGAAAAAATCTATAAATATTTTACAGAATTATGTACGAGGGCGGTCCGATAAGTACTTAGCCTCACCGCTCGATGGCACCACTATCGCAAGAGCAATTTTTTATCGCGTAGTACATTCTCGTTGAGAGAATCGGACGCGTAGTTTTGTTTTTACCGCGTGTGGAAGCGAGCGTGTCCGCGATTTGAGAAAAATGGAAAAAGAGCAATATCGGTCGGTGATTCGATTCTTGTTTTTGAAAGGGAAATCGCGCAGCGAAATCAAAGAGCGCTTGGATGCTGTGTTCGGTGACTCTTCTCCTTCGATGGTGACCGTCAAAAATTGGTTTAACGAGTTTCAACGTGGTCGCACGTCGGTTTTTGATGAGCCACGCCCAGGTGCCCCGAAAACGGCTACCACGGGGGATAACGTGACAAAAATCCACGATCTCGTATTGGCAGACCGCCGATTGAAGGTGCGCGTGATAGCTGAGACAGTAGGCATCTCAAAAGACCGTGTGGGTCATATCCTGCATGAAGTATTGGGCATGAGAAAGCTGTCGGCGCGATGGGTGCCCCATTTGCTCACTCCGGACAACAAGCGCAACCGTGAGACCACTTCAGAGCAGTGTTTGACGATGTTTAAGCGCAATCCGAAGGAGTTTCTGCGTCGTTTCGTGACCGTCGACGAAATATGGATACACTGGTACAAACCCGAGACCAAGGAACAGTCAAAACAGTGGACTTCACCCGGCGAACGTGCTCCGAAGAAGGCGAAGACTGTCCTATCGGCCGGAAAGGTGATGGCCACCGTTTTCTGGGATTCAAAAGGTGTGATCTACGAGTACATCGACTTCCTGGAGAAGGGCAAAATGGTCACAGGGCTCTACTATGCCGAATTATTGGGCCGGTTCGACGCCGAATTGCGGAAAAAACTGCCCCATTTGGCGAAGAAAAAAGTGCTCTTCCATCATGACAACGCACCGGCTCACACCTCCGCCGTCGCCACGGCCAAATTGGTAGAATTAGGCTACGAACTGCTGCCCCATCCACCGTATTCTCCGGATTTGGCCCCGTGCGACTTCTTTTTGTTTCCAAATTTGAAAAAGTCACTCGCCGGGCAGAAATTTGAGTCGAATGAGGAGGTTATCGCCGCCATGGAGGCCTACTTTGCAGACCTCCAGAAAACATATTTTTCAGACGGGTTAAAGAAGTTGGAGCATCGCTGGGTTAAGTGTATCGAACTCAAAGGAGATTATGTTGAGAAATAAATCGCCACTTTTCCAAAATTTTTGTTATTCTTTTGTAGGCTAAGTACTTATCGGACCACCCTCGTATTTCAATAACTGAATTATTCAATTACATATTTTGATAATAAAATAAATGCAAAAACACACTGCTATCCGTTAAATAAAGGCATCAGTAAACATTTCAGAAGCATTACAGTATGGAAGTTTTCCGAAGAGTAGTCAAAATGCATTATCGTATGCTACTTGAATTTTATTCCAGTACAATTGCTTTTAATTGTGCCACAGTTCGGGCATGTATAGAGCAGAACAATACGCAATAAGAATTATTCACTTTACCTGAGGAGTACATAACTGCCTTGCTAACATTCCTCATCTTATATATATTGCTCTTTGTTGATGGTCCATGTCATCAACATCCTTCCTATCATCTCTTATATGTCCCAAATGTTTAATTTGTGAGACAGTCCACAAAATTAGTTTTGTCAATCATATGACTATCAATTCATGTTTCTGTAAGAACCTTAATAAGGTTGTCTATGTAATCTTTAAAAACAATGGGGCGAAAGTGCCTCCCTGTTTTACTCTTCTTGTCAAGTAAATAAACTTTGAGATATTGGATATAAAAAAATAAAGATCCATCTAGCAAAATAAATAAGTTTTTAATTACAGGTTATTGTAAAATGTGAATTATTATACCTTTTGTTTTATTCCAATTTTCAGAAGTGTTTTCCATAAAGTCAAATGTAGGCATTCCTTCAGGATACATGGATAAAAAATCCTCCTTAGACAAATGTGAACTATTAAAAACTTGCAAACTTTTACCATTAGTTCCAGCAGTATTTTTAAAAAGCATGTCTTTGATTTTAGTTTGAATCTAAAAAAATAATGTTTATAGTAAAATTAAAAAAAAGCGAAAATGTACATCAAAAAGAAAAGAAAATGGTATAATGCTGTTTGTCAATTCAAGAGGCTACTTAAAACATACATTATCGGATTTTTGCCAAAAGTTAGTAAGTTCACATTTTAGGTGAAGTGAGTGCGTGGTAGATTTATCCATATAATTTTTTAATTACCTTTCCAGGTTTATCAGATTTTTCATCTTCTTTCTTTTTCTGTACAGTAATGTACATTTTTTGACATTGAGGGTTTAAACTTTTTGGTACCATTCTCGGATTAGACGGATATAAGTTACTTAAAACTTCTTTACTTTGTAAAACCCTTTTATTAAGAGAGTCTCTTTGTGATATACACTCTCGAAGAGTCTAAAATAAAAAAAATATATTAAAAAATTTATATTGGATCTCCAAAATACTGGTATTGACCATGTTGCACAAATGTAAATGACATGTGTATGGAATTATGATATAAAAATACGTATCATAATAAAAAAAACTTTAGTGTTTTCTAAAGTAAGCGCATGTGAGGTATCTTTATATGTTGCTCTAAGTAGCTTCCTCTAAGCCATTCTGCCAGTCAGATTTGTGTTTGATGCCGCATGTGAGTAATTTACAATGGGTACAACAATAAACAATTCTGTCAACAGTGAGGTTTGTGCTATGATTCGGTTTTGTTTACAAAATAACAATAGTGCTGATGAAATTTACAGACTTTGCTAGGTTTATGGGCCAAATGTTAAGAGTGACATTAAGGCAATGGTGTCAATTTGTTTCGACAATGGTAATGAATATTCATAACTAAGAGCATAGCGGTTGGTGGATTGCGATATTGGGTCAAAACATTTTTGATATCTTGTACTAAGTGACTACCACCTATCCATGCATTTAAAGAAATTGATTGTATCGCAACGGCATGAAAATGATGAACTGAAGAACAGCATTAATGAATGGTTCAATATATTGGTGGCAGACTGATTTGACAATGAAATATGAAAACTGTTGACACAATATTAAAAATGCGTAGAAGTCAATGGTGACCATATGGAAAAAAATATTAAAATAATTTTTATGTTTCGTGATTTATTTTATTTTCAAACTGGACCTTACTTAAAATACACACCTTGTAATTTGTGTATATAATTTATAACAATATAATTTGAGTTTAGAATGAATGAAACAAATTGTTTTATTTTTATCTCATTCAGACTTTTTTTATAAAATTATTACCCCAAAAGAGACATGGTATGTATGTATTTCTTCATGCATGCTTAAGATAAGATAATCTACAAGACACCTTTCCAGAACCACCAAAATGATATACTTAGACAAACATTATGTGACTTTTAAAATACATATCGAAGCCATCTAATTTGAGACCTCATAATAATTTTCCTTTTTTTGATTTCCATCATCTGACATCGAACATACTTAAATTCTTCATGTGAATTTTTTTTTATTCTTTAGAATTAAAAACCAAATTTTCATAATACGATAAATACTAAAACTGTAAAATGAAAGTTTCGTCTTTGATACCTGGTGTTCTCTTCCTTCAGTTACTAATATAACAACACGCCCCCCTCTTTCTCTTCCAGTTCTCCCACATCTAAAAAAAGCTATAATTTAGTCTGTATATTTTTAACGATTAATTGAATATGTGTAAAGTTCAATTATTATAAAAAACAAAAATATTATGTATGTTATGTTACCTTTGAACTAATCGAATTGGCGACTTGTTGGAAATATCAAAACATATAATAAGATCCACACTGCCCACATCTAGCCCTTCTTCACCAACGCTAGTGGACACCAATACATTACAAGTTCCTTCTCTAAACATTTTCATCACTCGAAGTTGTTGCTTTTGCGTGAAAGGTTTCATACTGTGTTCTTTGGAAGCACCTTAGTGTAAAATATATTATTAATATAAAAAAATCATCATTGCATATTAATCATTGCGTATAATTCAAGAAATTAATGTTTGGAAAAAAATACTTAATATAAAACTTTGGAATTAAAAATAAAATCTTTCAGACCAAAGAGAAAGTAATATTTAAATAATTTCATATATTAGCAGATAATTTAATTTGAATTAACAGTTATATCCAATCTTAAAATTGAGGATATTAAAACTATTGCATTGTATTACAATTTCATTGTATACAGCACAACTTGGTGGATTTATTACCTTGTGACAATTTTCACTTACTATCCAGACAGATGTTAAAAGGCCTTAAGTGAATACCAGACTGGAAACCTTTTTTTTAAATGGGAGTCAATGAAAATTAAACCCACAACCCTGGGATCAGAAGATACACTCCTTACTACCTAGGTCACAGGGTTTGTCCTATTAGTCTTGTCAACTTCTTATAGATGAAAACACTGCAGATAAACTATATCAATTTTGAAATCTGATTTCTAAATGAAATTAGTGATGTCATATTTTAAATGGCTAGTATTATACCGAAAAAGAAAATCATAGAAAGTTATATTTTGATAAGCATACTTAACAAATGTGGTTGAAATTTTTAATATGTTTCGAGTAACGGATATCCTGGTAGGCACGTATGATAAATAATAAATATTAGACTAATAAATAATTAAGATAAACTAAAAACATGAGAATTTTTTATTTTTACTATATGCACTACTATATTTATAATTTACATTGTTTTAAAGGAAAGGTTAACCGTAGAGTACAAGTACATAACAATGCAAAAAAATACCATTTTGTGGATATAGAGGATCACTTCACTAGGCAAGACCTGGGACAGTGGTCTCACTCCTAAATCATTAATTACATTTTTTTTGCTCTTACTTATACACTTAGTTAAAACATTCATATTTTGCATTCACATACTGAAATCTCAAGTCATCAAATGCATAATTCCAACTGCATTATAAATTTAACAAGTAACACATGCCATGATTGGAATTTATAAGATAAACAAATAAATAAAAATACCTGATGAGCCTAATCCTTGACCAAGAAACATGTGCGGCTTAATGGTGGGTCTACATTGTAAAAGGAGACAGTACACTAAATTCACACTTTCTCTATATTCACAAAACACTAGAAAGAAAGTATTAGATTAGAATATATGAATTAATTGAACGCATTTAAAACAAAAGAAAATATTAAGTTAACTCACCTATAGCCTTTGTTTCTTGCCCCTTCATTTTTGCCTCATTAAAATGTTCAGCTAGAACTTTTTTCAGGTTATCAAATTTGGGATGTCCAAATTTAAGTTCTTCTTTGATCTACATAAAAAAACTTATCGTATATATTCTTTATTGCAATATTTATTTTACTTACATAGACTAAAACTAATTTACTTGGTGATTAATAAAAACAATCATATGTTCAAGAACTTCAAAGAGTGTTGGGTGTTATAAAAATGGCATATATCAGGTCTATAAATATGAAACCGGATTTTTTTTATAGAAAATACACATTTATTGTATGAAAATGGTAAAAAATATTTTATTCAAAGTATTGCCCATCGCTAGCTACGCATTTTTCCCATCTCTCTGGCAATTTGTGGATGCCACGCCAAAAAAACTGTTGATCTTTTGAGGCAAACCAATCATCGACCTATTTTCGTAAGTGAAGCGCTGCTCAGCAAGTGCGTGTCCCATCGATGCACATAAGTAGTAATCGGATGGAGCCAAGTCTGGTGAGTAAACCCCATGCGAAAGTATTTGCCAACTAAATGCCTCAATCGTTTCCTTGACCGGTTTTGCTGTGTGCGATGGTGCATTATCATGAAGCAAAATCACTTTGTGTTACCTCTTTTGATATTCTGGTCGTTTTTCACGCAATGTTTGGTTCAAATCCATCATTTGTTATCGGTAGCGTTCAGTATTAACGGTTTCGCCAGGTTTTAGCAGCTCATAATAGATAACATCCTTTTGATCCCACCAAGCACAGAGCATTGTCTTCCGTCCATAGCGATTTGGCCTTGCAGTCGATGTCGCTGGTTTGCTTGGAATCACCCATGATCTTTTACGCTTAGGATTCTCTAAATATATCCATTTTTCATCGCCAGTCACAATTCGATGGAGAAATGATTTTCTTTTGTACCTGGCGAGCAGCATTTCGCAAGTGGTTTTTCGGTTTTCCTGCTGTCTTTCATTCAGTTCATGTGGAACCCATTTTTCCACTTTCTGGATCTTTCCCATGGCTTTCAAACGTATGGAGACAGCTTCTCGTGTTACATTTAATTGATCCGAAAGTTGATGTTGCGTTTGAGCGTCATCCTCATCCAACAATGTTTGAACTATTGAATTTTTTAAACCACTCAAAGCATTGTGATTTACCAAGAGCATGCTCGCCGTAAGCTTCGACAAGTATTCGATGCGATTCTACAGCAGTTTTCTTCAAATGGTAACAGAAAATCAATGCTGTCCGCAAATCGTAGTTTTTATGAACAAAAACAGACATGTTCAACGCTATGAAAACATATGTAGTTGTATTAAACTTGTATTGTTGTGAGTTAATGCATTTAGAAAATCTTTGACAAATGTAAACACAAGAAAAAGGCGCCAATGACGCAGTTTGACAGTCACTAGAAAAATCTATGAGCAAATTCAAGTTTCATATTCACAGACCTGGTACACACATAAACTATTGTATACTGATGATATGGTATATACATGTATATATTTTGAAAAGGGAATTGAATTGAAATGTTATAAAAACATTTCTCCATAAGTACACTAATTCGTTCAAGAATAAAGAAGGGAAACATTAGGATGAAAAGATATTCTAATTGATGTTATATTTTTCAATTCTCTCTTGAATGGATGGTTCTTTGATAACTCTTGGAAGTTTGTTCCACAGTCATGCTCTAAAATGAGAAGCGGTGTGTTGGTTTGCAAAGGAGTTTCTCATCATTAATCAAAAAGAACGTTTATGTTCCGAAAACAATTGGAATTTTTCTATGAAGGTGAATTGGGATTGTAAAACATGTAAAATGATGCCGACAGAACGAACAGAAGGTTTCTTTACTGTTTTTTTTTAGTGAAACGTTACAAAACAGATGTCACTTCACAAAGATTTCGCTAAATGTTAAGAGAATCAATATAGTTTTTTACCTCTGGTATTGTTCCATCTGGCAGAGAATGTCTATTGATAGAAAGTGGATTAGTTCCTAAATCATCTCGTAATCTCTCTAAAAAATATGTCAGATGGTCGTCTCTACCGACCCATCCCTTATCAGTGTGTTCATCGAAGAAATTTAGAAATACTCGTGCTCCATGTTTGGTCAACAGTTCCAAGGCATGAAATAAAGTAATGACCATTGTGAAATCATGCATAATCTTTTGGTGTTGTGGATGCCTAAAGAAAAAATAAATTTTTATCATGTCAATTTAAGAAATATTTATTCGATTTATAAAATAAAATACAACTAGAGATTTACTTTTACTTAATCTTCGGTAAACATACATACATGCTATCATGCCACTTCCCTGTTGGCATATGCGGAGACAACAGAGTACAAAACTTTCCTATTGTGATATAATTCTTTCCTCTCGTCCACATCCATACATCTTTTAAAATCCTTTTCTTCAAAGACATCAAAATAAAAGAAGAAAATCACAAATTGGAAGCTGGTTTGAATATCATAACACAGTAAAAATTTAAATTAGTGGCTTATAACCATATCACTTGATAAGAATTTTAAAACTTTTTTGATTTGTATTTAAAAAATGCAGATAAAAGATTAACTGAAAACAAAATTCAATTGATCATTAATAAAACAAGTGATCTTACAGAAGTAGTATAATTAAATTGAAGGATAGCAAATACGAGGACTGTTTGATAATTGACGTAAATGATATTCAGGTGGCAACACTATTAACAAAATTTTCTATATATTATTTATAGTTAAGGCATTAACATTGTGAGATTTAAAGACATTGTAATTTGTTTTATCAAACACTGTTTACACAAACAAAAAGTTGAATAAATAGTGTTTGATAAAACAAATTACAAAAAATTTCTATCTATAATGTTGAAGGTAACAAAATTTTCTATATATATATAGTAATGCTGAATGATAAACAGTAAAAAAAAAGAAAGAAGATCTTCCATTTTGTTCCATTCTTCAAGAGCAAATGTCAAATTTCATTTCAAAATGTTGTTTAGTATGTGTTTCATAGTTTGCCGAGGAATATGTTGTGATTTTAGTAAAAATATGTTGATTCACGTCATATTTTTTTTAAAGGGATAATGGCTATATATATGTAAATCAAATCCAAGTAGGACACAGTTCTTGACAAATTTGCACCGTCATTTAAAACTGTTCCCACACGCATTGCCGAATTAAAACATGATTGAATAAGTTGTGAAGACGAATACCTTAGTGTATGCCTACATGAAGTGACAATTTACAAAATGGTTTTGGCTAAACACACATTGAAAGGAAGAGATATAGCAGAGATGGTAGGCATCTCAACTGCATGAGTTGAGATGAATCTTACACAAATATCACGGTGTAAAGAAGTGTTGCGTACCATGAGTATGTTTGCTCACATTGGACCAAAAACATATTCGAATGGAAGTTTCATCCGAGAGTTTGGAGTGTTTCAAGTGAAACCCCAAGTATTTTTTTAAACTTGGGTTCACCACTACACACCTGTGACAAAGCAACAATGCAACATATTGAATGGCCAAAATACACAAATTGAGGTTCGAATTCCTACCGCATCTGCTAACACATCGATCAATAAGTCCCGGGACTATCCAACAGATGGCGCCTCCAATAACAAATCCATACCATTCTCAGTTAGTACCAACCTTTAGAAGTTACGTGTCAAACTTTCATGACATTCCGACATTGAGTTACAGTGGTTTTAGTGATGCTACTTTTGCTATTTTCAAAACAATGGAAAATACCGAATTTCGTGTGTTGATAAAACATTGCTTTTTAATGGGAAAAAATACTGTTCAAACTCAGCGATGGCTTGAAAAGTGTTATCCGGGCTCTGCTCTGTCGAAAACAACCATTTGTCAGGGGTATGCTGATTTCAAACGCGGTCGTACAGACACAAATGATGCTGAATGCTCTGGTCGTCCAAATGAGGCTGTTACACCAGAAAACATAAAAAAAAACCCTCAAAATCGTGATGGAAAATCGCAAAGTAAACTTGCGTGAGGTAGCTGACATCCTGGAGATATCATTTGGTAGTGTTTACACTATTTTGCATGAACATTTGGTCATGAAAAATCTTTTTTTCGAAATGGGTGCCGCGTTTGCTCACAATGGAACAGAAACAACAACGCATCGATGATTCAGAGCGCTGTTTGGCACTGTTTACGCAAAATAAACAGGAGTATTTGCATCGGAATGTGACAATGGATGAAATTTGGATTCACCACTAGCTCCGAAATCAAATCGGCAGTCAGCTGAGTGGAGAGCAGCCGGTGAAAGTCGTCCGAAGCGACCAAAAACTCAACAGTCGGCCGGAAAGGTTATGGCCTCCGTATTTTGGGATGCGCATGGTATAATATTCATCGATCACCTTGAAAAGGGGAAAACCATCAAAAGCGAATATTACATAGCGTTATTGGAGCGTTTGAAGGCAGAAATTGCAAAAAAACAGCCCCATATGAAGAAGAAAAAAGTTCTCTTTTATCAGGACAATGCACCGTGTCACAAGTCGATGGTAATGATGGCCAAATTGCATGAGTTGAACTTCGAATTGCTTCCGCACCCACCGTATTCTCCAGATTTGGTACCCAGCGAATATTGGCTGTTCGCAGACCTCAAAAAGATGCTCCAGGGAAAGAGATTTGGCTCCAATGAACAAGTGATTGCCTATTAACGCCTATTTTAAAACCAAAGATAAATCCTATTTTAAAACCAAAGATAACTAAATTAACGCCTATTTTAAAACCAAAGATAAATCGTTCTACACGGCTGGCATAGAAAAGCGTTGGAATCAATGTATCACTCTTGAAGGAGACTATGTTGATAAATAAAGAAGAATTTTGGCAAAGTTGGCCCGGGACTTATTGTTCGATGTGTTATATTCACCAAATTTAATTATCTGTGACTTCCATATGTTTCCAAATCTAAAGAAATGGTTCGGGGAAAAGACAATTTTTTGGTGATAGTGAAGATATCAATGCAATGAATGGATATTTTGAAGAGTAAGACAAATCATTCTCTAAAAATTAAAACAATGGCTAGCAAATATTTTTGGGCTAAGTGTATTAAGCTAAAATAAGATTATTTGAAAGATAAATATAATTCAACATTTAGTTAATTGCTGTCTTTTTTAGTTTACCTTAATTATCAAATAGCCCTTAAAATAATTTTATTTTTGCAGCAACTGTATGAGTCACAAAGCACGAATTGTTTTCTATAAATAAACATGCATAGTCATATTGATTTCATAGCGTGTAATCTGGAGTAAAATCACATGTTATCTGGATTTTTTTCCAAACTACCAAAACGATATTAAAAGGCTTTTAAGTGTTTCAGACTAGCCTGGAATCCATTTCTTTTCAGTACGATTATGGATCAATCCTAAAATCCGAAGATAATCCTTTTACCAGCTAGATCATAGAGGTTGTCTTTGCAGTCAATTGATAATAGTGTAGGGTACCTACGTCCCTAAATAAATAAATAATTGTAACATAATTTGTTGTCAAAATAAATTGTAAACATACAGGGTCGACGACCGATGAATCAACCTCTGGACATCTACAATTGTCACATACTAGAAACGTCAACATTGTTTACACGCGAATACTATTTACACTGCATACACCTTGTCATGCACAGGAGTGAGATGGGGATATACGGCTGACGCATTCACGCGCCCCGTTCTGAAAATCTATATATACCTACTTATCGTTGAATAAAGGGCACTTATTGTTAATCATTTGACTTGTTATTATTCACTTGACCATTCATCGCTGTTTACTATTTATCGATTATTCACTCTCACTTTTATCGCATTCCTGAATTTTGTATTTTATTTTAAATACAAACAAATCAAGATCATCACGACGTATCAAATTAAGCATCACGCTAAAATAGTATACGTACACATTTTCAACTAAAAAAAATATGTGTTTAATTATTAATTAAAAGTATAAATACCTCAAGGATTTTTCCTTATTTTGATACTCTTTAAATAACATTATAACTCGACCTTTTGATAAACTGCTAACATTTCCAGATAAAATTTTATATTGTACTAATCTTCTTGTGTATATATCTAAAATCTGAAATAAATATGAATATTTAAAAATCAAAAGTGAAAACAAATTGAAAGCTTTATTAAATATAACCATAATATATTTTACATTAACCCTTTCCGGTCCTATGTCGAATGTCATTCGACATCGACTTTATTCCAGTGAGTCCTATGTCGAATGTCATTCGACATTTTTTTTTTTTTTTTTTTTTTTTTAACCTGGCGAGTTTATTGTGATGTGGAAATCTTTTCCAAAATTTTTTTTCTTGTGAACATAAATATAGTTTTATTAAAAACAACCTTGTGAACATTAATATAGTTTTATTAAAAACAACCTGGATGTATTTATTGTTTTACCCTGTAATTCTGTAAATCTTTTGTGGACCTGATGGAACATTTTTTTTTTTTGTGGGCCGGAAAGGGTTAAATTATACTATTCTTTCCGAAATAATCTATGATCCAAATAATTTAGCAAAACTTTCATGGTAGTCAATTTTTTATATTTTATTTTGCTGTTTCTGATTTTTATGCAGGTAAATGTTTTCTAAGTATTTTTCATTATTTTTATTATATTTACAATTAAGGTTTAAAAATAACAAAAAACCCAGATATTAAATGGCAACGTAAATTGATTTTCCAGTACAACTACATGTGCAATAAACATACCTCAATATATTGCTGTCTAATACTGGTAAGTTCTTCCCCCAATGGCACAACAATAGTTTGTATATTTCTAGAATGACTATACATAGAGACATCTAGGCAATTTTCAGAACGTAGCTCTAAATGTGCAATATGTAGATTTTTTACAACCTGTAAAATTTTATTTGATTAATTGAATATCTTCGAGATGTGAACGTAAAGTGCCTCAATATATCTTTCATCCAAGAATTAGAGATTAACGAAAGACTTTCGACAATATCAACAAAAGAATCCTAACTACTTTGAGTATATTGCCAGAAAGAATGATGAACGTCTGGAGAAGCTGGTGATCGTGGGGACTGTTGAGGGAAGGTGAACAAGAGGAAGGTGTCCTATAAGATAGACAGACCGGGAGAGATGGAGATAGGTGGTGCATTAAATTCGACCATAGCAGAGGACCACGACACTTAGCATTGAGCACGCAATGAAGAAGAGAAGAATGAAATACACTCATTTATTTCTTCTCATTCCAATTTTTAAAACCCTCAGGCATGAACATTCTTCTCATGTGTGTATTAAATAAAATAATGTGCTGTATTTAAAAAATATATATAGTACGGTGGACACTTATAGATTGATTCGAATTTCAAGTATTTCTTCATTTGAAGTTATTCATTTATTTATATTCTTTACCCTTATTTTGAATGGGTTAGAATTTCTACACTGAGATGACTTTTTCATTTGCCTTTAGTCTTCATCATCATTGGTACTTCTGACCAATCTCCTCAGTCAGCCAGCCTTTTTAGCCGTCTTCCAGGTGGCTGGGTCATCAAACCAGTCTCCTTCCTGAAAAGCCCTTCGAGAAAATGATCTAGCGCCATTCTCGATAAGAACCAAAGTCAATCTAAGGGAACTTCGGTTTTATTATAGCATCTCTCAAAATGTTTCAACTATACTTTTTAAAAATCTCTATGTTTTCAGCCTTCTGACATTCCAGGAGAAATTTATTCCATGTGGCAGGGCTAGCCACTCACAAAAGCTTGATCAAAATAACTGGGCCAATTTGTCCAGTTCGTCTCAACAAAGAGATTTATTTTGGTACATAAAAAAATTTAAACTTACACTTATGACATCTTCTACTTTGCTTCCTGGCGTAGCAGATAAAGCTAACATTCGAAACAACGAATGCCCTCTCAGAGTCAGAGCTTCTATCATCTGACAAAAAGCATGTTTACCCTTGGCTCTATGGGCTTCATCTATTACTAAACACCTCACCAGTTCACCAGGACATGTTCCAGATTCTATATCATTGAACACAACTTGTGGTGTAGCAAAGAAAACACGTTTCTTTTTCCAAGCAATCTTGCGGTCACCAGTCTGCATACTCCCTTTTAAACAATTATTTTGTATGAATTTCAATATATTGTTAACTGCTCTAGTACAAAGACTTAAAATAAGAGCTCCCTTACTGCAACTAAAATATTGTATAATTTACAAGAAATAAACCCCTTATCATATTTCAGAATGATTAAAAGTAATATTTACAAATACTCATAATTTTCGAGTTTTTGCATATTACAACATATCAGACGAGATGTAATGAAAAATAGCTTTATGAAATTTTATACATTAAAATACAGCATAAAGAATAATTTTTGGAATTAGGCTACTGTACAATGCACAATCATCAATTTAACACTTCATATGAAAATAATATATATTGTTTATAGTTAAGGCATTAACATTGTGGAGGTTTCAAGACATTGTAATTTATTTTATCAAACACTGTTTATTCCAATTTTTGTAATGGTTTACCCCTTCCGGTTTCAAGGCTTTCACCTCATCATCATGGGAGCACAAACAAGACTTTGTGCTCCCCTGATGATGAGGTGAAAGTCTTGAAACCGGTAGGGTTATACCATTGCAAAAAGTGAAATAAACCGTGTTTGATAAAACAAATTACAGTATCACATCTAATGATTGGCAGCTTATTTTTAACGAAGTGTAATCAAAACTTTAAGAATGACAATCTCTATAGCCTAGTTGGTCTTTCAACTCTGGGGTTGTGCCCAGACTTTTTCAATTAAGAGTGAACATCTTCCTTCTAAGTCGGAAGAAATTGATACTTGGCAATAAGTCCACCACACCAGGTTTTACCATATATAATGGAAGTGTAATTAATACAATATAATGATGCTTAAAATACAATCTGTAAAAATATATTATTTATATAGTATGAAAACTTAATACAACACATTGGCAATAAATACCTGTCATTTCGACTGTATCATGAGGTGGAATCGCCATAATATTATAACAAGCTTCGATTTGTTGTGCTACAAGTGGTCTGGTAGGAGCGGTGAATATAATTTTTCCTAGGGGGTACCATCGGTAATAATTGTACATAACCACAGCAGCTATAAAGGTTTTGCCCAAACCAGTGGGCAAACTGACCTAAAATATTCAATGTTTAAATAAGGATGTGCCAAATTTTCATACCGTTATGTTGATCAATTTGATAATTTATCACCCTCTTTTTTAATAAAAGCAATTGGAAGATTTAAACTGACTTCAAACCTGATATAAAGCAATTGAAACGGAATCAAAGTGAAGTTGGCATAATAAGATATTTCCCATCAATATCACAGTGAACATCAACTGTGGTCTTGCTTGTCAATGAGTTTTAGTATCACTAGGAAACAATTTTGTTATAGTTCGGAAATTCTAGGATGAGTCCTGTGACAGCTCACGAATTTACCCCAATACAACCTTGTAACGATGTTCAGTAATTTTAATTATTTTATCAACTTTAATATAATCCTCAATTCTAATAAATAGCAAGTTATTTAGGTAAATACATTACATAAGGTTGTATTGGGACAAATTTGTGAGCTGTCACAGGACTCATCCTAGAATTTCTGAACTATAACAATAGTAAATATCCTGCTGTGCAAATTTCACTTCAATCAACCATATCTGTGAATTCAGGGTTGGTGTTAAACCAAAGCAGAAAGTGTCTTGATATTTAAAAAAAATTAAAGTGATGTAGGCTCGTATTATGGGATAGTTAACGGACCGCAAATCTCACTGAGAGTGTATCAAAAATGGTAGAGATTTGATAGTCGAGCATCTGAGCTTAACTACTAACATAATATGAAAAACACACTGCTAGCTAAGGATACATTATTTTAGACAGCATAATGCATGGGCAGACTATAAAAGCTTTATACTGGCCATAAAATTTTGTCAAAACTTTCTGAGGAAATTTTGGTAGGGACCTTTTTTAACAATTGTGAATATAAGTAAAACATAAAATAATACTTGGTTTAAATACGATAGTCTATCTCTCGTGATCGCATATGCTTATCAGTCATCTTGTAGATGGAAGATGCCTGTAGTTATATTGGCTTTGAGTGTGTAAGCTGTACCACTTCAGCAAGGACACGGTTTTGACAGATCAAATCAAAAGTTACAATGGCAAAGAGATTGAAGTTACAATATGATTGGCAGGTTTAATCTGCTGCAGCCTTTCGTTTTATATAGCGCTATTTTTGTATTCCTCAAAAGTGCTATAAGAATTTTAAGATACATAAGTAGTATATAAGCTACAGAATAACATAAATTCTGATATAAAACCGCCTAAGAGTAAAACCAGTGAGGAAATGAGTCCGTCAGGAATAAAACCTGAAATGCCCACAGCATGAATGCTAACCGACCGTAAATATGTTTTCAATAACCTTATTTCTAAAGTTTACCATTCCATCACTTAATATTGAGGAGTGTAGGCCATAAAAATCCTCTTTTATCTATAAACCTTTTTTTTAGTATTTTGACAATAAACAAAATCTCGGCAATGCCCTTCCTTAATATATAATACATTAAGAACATTATATGAGCTCGTGAGACATTGATAAGAAATAATTGTTGCCGAGTAGTCAATTTGCTAGATATAAAGGAAAAACATACGCACCAGAGTATTTTTAAATAAAGAGGCCTTAACAATGTTATATTGATATTCACGAACGGGATAGTTGGTCGGATAAATCCATGTTGGACCTGCATTTTTGTCAAAGCCATTTAGTTCTTCGTCGTAGCAAAGCGCGCTAAAAATGAAATTGCTTTACTAATTTATTTCAAATTTTCAATCATAAGAAATTTTATCTAATATACAATACGTATTTACCTGATTTCTAAACAATTACTGACATTCAAATTTGATGAGTTGTTAAATGTCGATAAAATCGAAACATTGTCACTTTTGTTGCCGTTTTCAAAATCATCCCATTCGTCAAATAGAAAAGAATTAAGATCTTCATTCTCAGAATTGGTCGTTGTCATTATAAATTAATCAAGTGTCCAATTCATTTCGCAAATTGAGCAATAATTCAAAATAGTTAAATAAAGAAAACATATAAAAACAAGTAAAATCAGATGACGAAAGATAAGATTTTGACATTTCTTCCCCCTCTCTCTCTCTTTGAATAATGGCCGTGAACTCCTATATATGAAGGAGTATACGCCAGTGTCGAGTGATGACATTTCTTCCCACGCGCGAGACTTCAAATCGGATTCTCTCTGGTCGTCGGCCCGGAAAAGTTGTGCATTTTTGGTTAAAAAAAAATACTAACTTTTTTTTACACTAAATTCATCTTAATTTAGATCATATAACAAATAACCGTTCATACTACCATTATTGGAGGAGGAAATTATAGAAAACCTGGAAGTACCGGATGGCTATGGAAGAGTCCAGAAAGCCAGAAGACTTAACCGCAAAATAACCAACTCAGATGGTGTGACATGGGTCCCTACACAAACAGTGGTACTAACTTTTGACGGACAGGTCCTACCTCAGAGGGTCTATGCTTTCTACAACTCTTTAGTGGTAGAAAAGTACTATTTCCCAACCATACAGTGCTACCAGTGCCTCTGTTTTGGACACACGAAGCAACAATGCAGATCATCTGCACGTTGCTTCAAATGTGGCCAATCTCACCTAGGTGAAACCTGCTCCGTAACGGCTCCAACATGTATTACATGCGGTGGGCATCATACGGCAGTGGATAGATCCTGCCCGGAATTCACTAGACAAACAAACATAAAACGCCTTATGACTGACCAGAATATGTCTTACCAGGAAGCATCCAAATCCACCCCAACCTCTGTGAAATCCTTCGCCGAAGTTACGGCACACGGTGAACAAATCTCGCACCCACTTTCCCAAAATACACCCTCTGCTAACCACCATAAGTCGTGGAAACCAAAAATGTTAAATGCCACCAAACCATCAGGTCCCACTTTTCGCCCTCATATCACTCCTTCGACGAAGAGGGAGATTGAGGGCCTCTTATGGCGTCCAAACACAAATCTTCTTAATGGATGTGGCCTCCCTCGAGACACTCCAATCACTGCACAATCACTAGATACAAACATTTCTTCAACATTAAATAAACTCATATCACTCATCTCTGGTCTTTTATACAATTCTCCTCATATACCGTCCAACGTTGCCAAAGAAATATTAAACGAAACACAAAATTTAACTTACCAAATTAACACATCTGAAGAAACAGATGCAATACAAGGAAGGTCCGGACCGACCTCCCTTAATTAAATATTAAAAATGGCCGAAAGAAAATCTCACCTATCATCAAGAATATTGCAATGGAATAGTCGTAGCCTCCCCTCCAACAAGGCTGAATTTCTCCTGATGCTAGGTGAGTTCTGCCCATCTTTGGCCGCCGTCTCCGAGACATGGCTATCTCCGGGGGCATTATTTAATGTTCCCGGGTACTCGTGGCTACGGGACGATAGGGCGGATGGAAGGGGTGGAGCAGCCCTTTTCTTCTTATCATCCATTCCATATACGCAAGTGGTTCTGGGTTCTCGGGACGCCAGCTTCAATGCAGTCGCTGCGAGAGTCCAGAATATTACGTATATATCAATTTATATCCCGCGCCCGTCATCCATCATCATCTCACAACTTAGAAATATAATATCAACACTACCTCATCCCATCATCTTACTTGGGGATATGAACTCCCATCACACGCTATGGGGATCACCTAGAGCATGTAGATTTGGAGCTGAAATTATGAATATTCTGGACGATTTTCAACTTTGCGTACTGAATAACGGATCACCCTACCACTTAACACCCCCGAATCAAAGTTCAAGCGCAATAGATCTATCCATATGTTCAGCTACATTAGCCCCTACGCTATCGTGGAATGTAGTGCCTGATCCCCACGGGAGTGATCACCTCCCCATAATCATTACATTTCCATCACCTCACCCCCCATTCATTAACCCCACTTGTTATAAATTTAACACCCGTAAAGCCAATTGGAACAAATTCTCCCACTCCCTCGATGCCTCAATACAACAATTAGAATGGCCGACACATAAAAATTTTCATACTCAGTATGATAAATTCGTGGAGTTGATGATCCAGGCGGCTCACTACTCGATCCCCTTTAAAAAACCTCACTTCTTTAAGCCACAACCCCCTCCATGGTGGGATGAAGAGTGTTCAAATGCAGTTAAATCCCAGAAAAAAGTATACCAATCCTATAAAAATAACATGACAGAGACAAACTTCCTCCTTTTTCGTAAAGTACAAGCCGTCACAAAACGCTTGCTTTCTAAGAAGAAGAAAGATGGATGGATACGGTTTTGTCACACCCTTTCGCCAGAAACTCCAATATCAACAGTGTGGGAGAATGTGAAGAAATTTAGGTCCATCTACTCAACCCGCTTACATAAAATACCAACAGTGTTGGGTTCACACCTTTTTGAATAAAATTGCTCCTTCTTCATCGCCAACCCAATATGACGTGCCATATACATACTTTCTCCCCTCTCATAATCATCCTCTAGATGCGCCCTTCACAGAAAATGAACTCAACATGGTTTTGTCCAGCCTAAAGGACTGCTCCCCAGGGTTGGATAACATCCCATATTCCTTTTTAGTGAAAACCCTACCCTACACCAGGAAATATTATCTAACACTGGTCAATTGCATTTTTAATACAGGAAAAATTCCCAAGTCCTGGAAAATATTTAAAATTATCCCAATACCTAAAATGGGTAAAGATCTTTCAGATGGAAATTCCTATAGACCAATAGCCCTTGCATCAACTTTGGGAAAAATCACAGAACATCTTATTAAAAACCGCCTTGAATGGTTTGTAGAACACAATAAAATTCTGGATATTAATCAATTTGGTTTCCGTAAATCACGTAGTGCTATGGATAATTTAGCTATTCTCACTACTGATATTCATTCCGCATTTACTTATCAAAAACCACTTATAGCCGCTTTTTTAGATATTACCTCAGCTTATGACAATGTCATTTTACATATTTTAAAACAAAAGATGTTACACAAAAAAATACCCAACAAAATCACCCACCTCATATTTAACCTTTTATCAGAACGCTCCATCTTTCTATCAGTGGAGGAGGTGTCTTTCACAAGAACCGTTTGGAGGGGTCTCCCGCAAGGATCAGTCCTTAGCCTCCTCCTTTATAACATTTATACGGCAGATCTTGCTCACCTGGTTCCCCTCAATACCGTCGTATTACAATATGCAGATGATATCGTGGTATACGCGTCCAATGAATCCTTTAAAATAGCAGAAAAAATATTAAACAATTCCCTCCACTCTCTCTCCATGTGGCTCAAAAACCATGGATTAGATATTTCCCCCTCCAAAAGTTCTATTGTCGTGGTCTCGCGGAAAAGACAACTGCCTACCACTAATATTTATATTGACAATGCCCCTATTCTTAACCACAGTTCACACAAATTCCTCGGAATGACATTCGACTCCAGGTTATCTTGGAAAAATCACGCTGAGAACATAACATCAACCTGCCAAAAAAACATAAATATTCTTCGCGCAGTATCAGGAGTCTGGTGGGGGGCACACCCAACCACTTTGAGACTTCTATACACCGCCCTCATCAGAAGCCACCTTGATTATGGGTCATTCTTATTGGACCCTACCTTCAAATATATCCTCCATAAACTAGACCTTATTCAATTTCAGGCCCTTCGAATTATAGTTGGAGCTATGAAATCTACGCCGACAAATGCCCTACAGGTTGAATGTGTGGACACACCGCTCTGCTTCCGAAGACAGTTCTTAGGTACCCAATACTTCCTCAATATATACAAAACAACATCCCACCCCCTTCTGCGTAAATTGAAATCACTTTCAGATCTCATTCCCACAAACATATTTTGGAGAAACAAAACACTCCCCCCTTTAATACAAAGTTATCGTTAATTCTCATCGTTGAATGTGGTAGTCCAAAAAACCCCTATTCCTCCTTTATACTGCACCCCGTTTCAAGCTTTAATTATAAATCCACGCATTGTTGAATCCTTTGGTATTGATAAGTCGAATTATCACGCCAATTATGATTTCATCAACCACATTAACACCCATTGGAGTGACTGGATTGTCTTCTACACAGACACATCCAAGATTGCTAATGAGGAACATGTGGGAATATTAATATATTGCGAAAGCTTAAATATCAAGAAAAAAATTAAACTACCCAAATTTTCAACTACATTCACTGGTGAGATATTGGCAATCTTGGAAGCATTACAAACATCTTTAGAATTAAGTATCCCGAACACTTTAATTGTATCAGACTGTCTAAGTTCCCTTCAAGCAATAGGAAAGAACCCATTTCGATCCCCAAATAGTATAACACTTAATATAAGGGAAACTATATACAACCTTGAAGAGGCGGGCCTTGATGTCGCCCTGGCTTGGGTTCTTAGTCATCGAGGCATTTCGGGTAACGAAGAAGCAGATACTCTAACTAAAGAGGCAACCTCTACAGGAAATACAGACAAATATAATTACACATCTGCACAAGACTTATTACCTTTGGCGCGCTCTTCGATGATGGAGGAGTGGACAAATTACTGGAATGCCTCGAACCGCACTAGGGGAAAAAGATATGCATCAATTCAACCCTACATTCCAATCAAACCCTGGTTTTCCAATTATAGAAGCACTCGGAGAGAAGCGACAACTATAAGCCGAATACGCTTTGGACATTGCTGTTCCCCTGTCCACCTGGCCAGACTACATATAAGGAACTGTTCTTTATGTGAGTGTGGCCGGGAGGAGGGAGATCTTGAACATATCTTCTTCTCCTGTTCTCTGAATACTTTCCCTTTGATCTTTAAAAAACAATCAAAAATATTACTCCCCGCAAATCTTCCCCACCTGTTGAGCCTCAATAAAATTTCCATATTGAATAGCATCACTCATTTTATTAACAAAAACAAAATTAACCTGTAATAAAATATATGTATAATATATATGATAAATATCGATAGGAAATTAAATCATTCGCTCGCTCATATACATTTAACTATCATCTTATTTTAAATATTCATTTAGTTGTAAACTATGTAGTTAAGTTGTAAAATAGTTTAACTCCATAGTATCTCACTAGATAACAGTAGTCCTGGGCCGAGTTGCTTGATGTGCCGTGTCGCCCATATGAATAGAACTACCTAGATACTATGAAGCTGACATCACTGGACACTGGCGTATACTCCTCCATATATAGGAGTTCACGGCCATTATTCAAAGAGAGAGAGAGAGAGAGAGACTTCAAATCGAAAGCATAGCCATTCTTCTTCTCTCTCTCTTCTTCCTGAATAATGTCCGTAAACTCCTATATACATATACGAAGGAGTAAACGCCAGTGTCAAGTGATAGTATAGACATTTTTATTTCTTCTCGAATAATGACCGTGATATTTTAAATATGAAGCATATAAAGAATTTTTATGTAGGTATGAAGAAGTATAAGTCAAGTCTTCTTCTTGAACAATAGCCGTGAACTCCGATATATGAAGGAGTATACGACAGTGTCGTGATGATTTTTTACATAATAACTACGCCATAGACGATGATTTTCCTACCTATATTTAAAAAATGTACAAATACATTTAAAAATATATATTATATTATTTGTCACTGGCGTAAATATGAGACTTTGTAAATAATGACAACCCTGTCGTTCCCTAGAGACGAGATTTTATTTTATATAGGACTGATTACTCATTAAACAGGTCAATATATACAAAGAAAAAGGGGATATTAGTAAAAGGAGGATTGCAAGTAACAAACTCAATTGAAGTAAGCTATGTTAACACTTGCCGTACGGTGATGGATAGCGAGTGATCATGACTTATATTTTATTTAATTTCTCGAAATATACTGCTTGCAGGGTCTTCATACTTTATGTATTCCTCATCGAAACCTCTATGATTTGAATGATGTCATTAGGAAACAAAACATTCATAGTTAATTCAACAGAAATTAATGATTTTAAATCGCGAATTGACGAAATGTCAAACACTCATTCTTTTTTGACAGTTCGTTCCAGGGGTTCGTCACCAGTTTTATAATCCTGATTGTTATTTTTAATTTTTATCTGGTATGTTTTTTCTATTATCATTTTTTATCTGGTATGTTATATTGTACCATTACTCTTTTTATAATAAATGTACATTTTATTTATAATTTCATTTTCAAAAATATAATAATTGAGATGGCGGGAAATATCGACGGCGATGATAGCGATTTGGAATTTAAGGCGACAGGCAATATATCAGAATCAGAAGATTTTGTCGAGGTACAGGATGAAGTATATTCTGATTTGGAGACGAGTGAAGAAGACGAAGAAATATTATTTACATCAAAACATGGATTCGAATGGAGTTCATTACGAGTACCACCTCAATCTTCGAGGCATCGGTCGGGTATCAAATATTCTCATCGAAGATTCTGGACTGAGAAATTCAAGTATAAATGTACATTCCATAAAAGATATGTGTTGTCTGTTTGTAAATGAAGAGGTGGTAAAAGTGATGTTTAAGAAACAAATCGTCATTTAAATCGAATTCATTCAGAAAAGAACCAACCAATATCAAAAGACGAGTTATATGAATTCATTGGAATATTGCTCGCACCTGGCAGAAATCGAACACAAAAGCTATCTTTGAGTGAATTGTGGATAAGTGAAAGTCCCTTTTGCCAGTCATTTTTCACAACAGCTCTGTCTCGAGATAGATTCATCTATATTTACAGTCATATTCGTTTTGATGATAAAGAAACCCGAGAAGAGAGATATCAGGGTTTTTTCAGATAAATTAGAACCAATTAAGTGGATTTCAAAAATGTTTATGGATATGTGCAAAAGCAATTATTCTCCATCTTCGAATATAACTGTAGATGAACGTTTGCCAAACTTTAGAGAGAATTGTTCATTTCGCGTGTACATGAAGTCTAAACTTGGTAAATATGGCATCAAAATCTGGGTTGCTGCCGACTGCGGCGGCATATGACGCATAACAAATTTACAGGCTTATTCTGGTATGATAAATAATCGTAGAGAGAGATAAATCAAGGTAACTGAGTAGTTATAGAAATGGTTCAACTGCAGTATGGCACGAACAGGAGGATAACCACAGGTATTTTTATTACCTCCATCAAATTAGCCGATAATCTTTTATTAAAAGGTTTAACTCTAACTGGCACGCTTCGAAAAAATAAAAGAGTAATCTCACTTGAATTTATACCGTCTAGAGAGAAAACAATCCATAGTAGCTGAAAATAAAATACTTGTTTCGTGTGTACCACAAAAAATAAAGCAGTATTATTATTATCCACTCAATTCAATGATGCAGAAATTGATTATTCAGAAAAACAAAAGCCACTTTAGTAATTATACATCATTATAATAATACGAAAATTGGAGTAGATACGGGAGACTAAATTACTTGAGAGTACTCTTGCTCAAGGTCAACGAGAAGATGGCCTTTCCGTCTTTTTATGGAAATTATAGATATGGCTGCATTGAATGCATACCTCTTATGGATAGACAAATATCCAGAGTGGAAACAAAATAATTAATACCACCGAAAACATTTCAAAAGAGAGTTAAGTTTGGAATTGGCAATGCCCAATATCTTAAAAAGGAAAAATAGCAACAACAAGATGCTTTTAATACAGTTTTAACATATTGTGGCGAGTCAATATCCGAAACATTAGTAAATAATACCCTGTTGGCACCCCGTGAGGTCCTCAAAAGAGGAAGTTGTGGGTTTTATTAAAAACATTCGAGAAAAAAAACCAGGCTATTCTGCAATATTTGTCAAACACGTGCGTGTTTAGTACGTAGAATATAGTAAAAAAAAAAGTGGTTCATGCCCCAATTGCGATAACTTTCTCCACAGGATTAAACTTTGATTATATGATATGTTTGTCCTATTTTCAAATTTTCTGTAGTGTTTATATTTTCCAAATTGCATATATTTTATTGATTTGAATTTCGTGTTTGTTTATATATAATTTTGAATTTCGTGTTTGTTTATACTATATAAATTTCTCGCCCTAAAACCTTGATTTTTGAATTTATATATTCATTTTATATTTTGTTTATATGTTATTTATTGTCTTTATTCGAATTATGGTTTTATTGCCAAAAAAATACACGCTACATTTTATTGTATAATTTTATGAAAAAAAATTAAAAGGCTGGAAATCTCTTATCACGCATGCGCATTCTGAATGTTGCGCAGACCGAACGACGCAGCGTAAAAATAATATTCTTATAGAAATAAATGCCTTTCTGTTTTAGCTCTTATTTTATCATTTCTTACCTTTATTTTATATTATTCGACATTTTATTACATAATAAAATGATGTTTATAGCTAATAACAAAAAATAACCTAGCAGATTTTGCATAATTTTAATTTGAAACATACATGTTTAGTGTACCCTCAGTGTCCAACGCCGTTACTGGCGTAATTTTTTAGCACAGTAAGGGAAGTGTTAAAAGGTTGGAGATCTCTTTTCAGTCATGCGCATTCTGAACGTTGCGCAGACCGAACGACGCAGTGGGAAAATTATATTCGTATAGAAATGTCACTTCTCTGTTTCAACTATTATTTTATCATTTCTTACACTTATTTTATATTATTCGACATTTTATTACACAATAAAATGATGTTTATAGCTAATTAAAAAAAAAAACTAATAGATTTTGCATAATTTTAATTTAAAACATACATTTTTAGTGTACCCTCAGTGGCCATCACCGTAACTTGCGTAATTTTTTAGCACAGTAAGGGAAGTGTTAACACTTCCCTTACTGTGCTAAAAAATTACGCCAGTTACGGTGTTGGACACTGAGGGTACACTAAAAATGTATGTTTTAAATTAAAATTATGCAAAATCTATTAGTTTTTTTTTTTAATTAGCTATAAACATCATTTTATTGTGTAATAAAATGTCGAATAATATAAAATAAGTGTAAGAAATGATAAAATAATAGTTGAAACAGAGAAGTGACATTTCTATAGGAATATAATTTTCCCACTGCGTCGTTCGGTCTGCGCAACGTTCAGAATGCGCATGACTGAAAAGAGGTCTCCAACCTTTTAACACTTCCCTTACTGTGCTAAAAAATTACGCCAGTAACGGCGTTGGACACTGAGGGTACACTAAACATGTATGTTTCAAATTAAAATTATGCAAAATCTGCTAGGTTATTTTTTGTTATTAGCTATAAACATCATTTTATTATGTAATAAAATGTCGAATAATATAAAATAAAGGTAAGAAATGATAAAATAAGAGCTAAAACAGAAAGGCATTTCTATAAGAATATTATTTTTACGCTGCGTCGTTCGGTCTGCGCAACATACAGAATGCGCATGCGTGATAAGAGATTTCCAGCCTTTTAATTTTTTTTTATAAAATTATACAATAAAATGTAGCGTGTATTTTTTTGGCAATAAAACCATAATTCGAATAAAGACAATAAATAACATATAAACAAAATATAAAATGAATATATAAATTCAAAAATCAATGTTTTAGGGCGAGAAATTTATATAGTATAAACAAACACGAAATTCAAAATTATATATAAACAAACACGAAATTCAAATCAATAAAATATATGCAATTTGGAAAATATAAACACTACAGAAAATTTGAAAATAGGACAAACATATCATATAATCAAAGTTTAATCCTGTGGAGAAAGTTATCGCAATTGGGGCATGAAACCACTTTTTTTTTTACTATATTCTACGTGCTAAACACGCAGGTGTTTGACAAATATTGCAGAATAGCCTGGTTTTTTTTCTCGAATGTTTTTAATAAAACCCACAACTTCCTCTTTTGAGGACCTCACGGGGTGCCAACAGGGTATTATTTACTAATGTTTCGGATATTGACTCGCCACAATATGTTAAAACTGTATTAAAAGCATCTTGTTGTTGCTATTTTTCTTTTTTAAGATATTGGGCATTGCCAATTCCAAACTTAACTCTCTTGTGAAATGTTTTCGGTGGTATTAATTATTTTGTTTCCACTTTGGATATTTGTCTATCCATAAGAGGTATGCATTCAATGCAGCCATATCTATAATTTCCATAAAAATACGGAAAGGCCATCTTCTCGTTGACCTTGAGCAAGAGTACTCTCAAGTAATTTGGTCTCCCGTATCTACTCCAATTTTCGTATTATTATAATGATGTATAATTACTATAGTGGCTTTTGTTTTTCTGAATAATCAATTTCTGCATCATTGAATTGAGTGGATAATAATAATACTGCTTTATTTTTTGTGGTACACACGAAACAAGTATTTTATTTTCAGCTACTATGGATTGTTTTCTCTCTAGACGGTATAAATTCAAGTGAGATTACTCTTTTATTTTTTCGAAGCGTGCCAGTTAGAGTTAAACCTTTTAATAAAAGATTATCGGCTAATTTGATGGAGGTAATAAAAATACCTGTGGTTATCCTCCTGTTCGTGCCATACTGCGGTTGAACCATTTCTATAACTACTCAGTTACCTTGATTCATCTCTCTCTACGATTATTTATCATACCAGAATAAGCCTGTAAATTTGTTATGCGTCATATGCCGCCGCAGTCGGCAGCAACCCAGATTTTGATGCCATATTTACCAAGTTTAGACTTCATGTACACGCGAAATGAACAATTCTCTCTAAAGTTTGCCAAACGTTCATCTACAGTTATATTCGAAGATGGAGAATAATTGCTTTTGCACATATCCATTAACATTTTTGAAATCCACTTAATTGGTTCTAATTTATCTGAAAAAACCCTGATATCTCTCTTCTCGGGTTTCTTTATCATCAAAACGAATATGACTGTAAATATAGATGAATCTATCTCGAGACAGAGTTGTTGTGAAAAATGACTGGCAAAAGGGACTTTCACTTATCCACAATTCACTCAAAGATAGCTTTCGTGTTCGATTTCTGCCAGGTGCGAGCAATATTCCAATGAATTCATATAACTCGTCTTTTGATATTGGTTGGTTCTTCTCTGAATGAATTCGATTTAAATGACGATTTGTTTCTTAAACATCACTTTTACCACCTCTTCATTTACAAACAGACAACACATATATTTTATGGAATGTACATTTATACTTGAATTTCTCAGTCCAGAATCTTCGATGAGAATATTTGATACCCGACCGATGCCTCGAAGATTGAGGTGGTACTCGTAATGAACCCCATTCGAATCCATGTTTTGATGTAAATAATATTTCTTCGTCTTCTTCACTCGTCTCCAAATCAGAATATACTTCATCCTGTACCTCGACAAAATCTTCTGATTCTGATATATTGCCTGTCGCCTTAAATTCCAAATCGCTATCATCGCCGTCGATATTTCCCGCCATCTCAATTATTATATTTTTGAAAATGAAATAATAAATAAAATATACATTTATTATAAAAAGAGTAATGGTACAATATAACATACCAGATAAAAAATGATAATAGAAAAAACATACCAGATAAAAATAAAAAATAACAATCAGGATTATAAAACTGGTGACGAGCCCCTGGAACGGGGCGCTATACGAACTGTCAAAAAAGAATGAGTGTTTGACATTTCGTCAATTCGCGATTTAAAATCATTAATTTCTGTTGAATTAACTATGAATGTTTTGTTTCCTAATGACATCATTCAAATCATAGAGGTTTCGATGAGGAATACATAAAGTATGAAGACCCTGCAAGCAGTATATTTCGAGAAATTAAATAAAATATAAGTCATGATCACTCGCTATCCATCACCGTACGGCAAGTGTTAAAAAAGGCAAAATTAACCTAGATGAAAAGTACTAATTTTTACATAAATTAACGTCACTAAAAATATTGAAAGATTAGTTGTTAATAAATATATCCACTTTACTAATCACTAATTCAAAATATTTAAACAAGGAATTTAACAACTTATTTGGATAAAAATACAAATAACACAATTATCTTACAGAATTATAATTGATTTATTTTAATACATAAATTGTTGTAAAAGTATCGATTTGATGTTCTCTTATATCAGTAAACGAAGAGAGTAATTGTAATTTGTTTTTATTAAACACTGTTTATAATGGTGTAACCCTGCCGGTTTCAAGGACCTTACCTCATAATCAGTTTTGTTTGTGCTCCCCTGATGGTGAGGGGAGCACAAATGAAAGCCTTGAAACCAGTCGGGTTATACTGTTATAACAAGTGAAATAAACAGTGTTTGAAAAAAACAAATTACAATGTCTTTAAACCTCCACAATGTTAATGCCTTTACTATAAATAATATAGAAGAGAGTAATAATACGTACAAAATATATAAAACATAGCATGTGAAACAGATGTGGCTCAGAAATATGGATTATCTTCATTGCCTATCCTTCAGAAGAAAAGTTACTCGATGGTAGCTATTTATATTTCTACTTTCTATCAACTTATATAACAATGTCTATGGTCTAGTTGATAAGACGCTTAACTTCCACAATGGGGTTGTAAGTTTAACTCTCAATGATACCCAAAAAAAGAAAATAAAGTCTTTCAATCTGGGAGTTTGTCTCTTAAAAATTTAACACATGCTAGACTTGTGCGAGTTTTGTTACATACAGGGTAGTATTGGCAACACATGCAATGCCAAACTGCGAGTGTTGTGTCTACTCCAGTGGTTCTAAACCCGGAGGCTTGATTAATGGGGCCGAAGACAATGTTGTACCCTAGTCACGCTTTAGAGTATGTCGGAATCACCAGATCGGATATGTTGGAGGGTACCTACCATTAGAACGACTGACTTATATATCGGATTTTATGTACTCCTATATACATAGATATCTCACGGGGGTCATGATGCTTCATATATTTATTTTATTTTTATTTATTTTACAATGACAAGAAATATACATAATTTGTGAAAAAACAACAGGTACTTTAATTTGGACACACAATTTTAATGGATCTGGGTTTGTTGTCTTTCATTTGTCGTGTCCCCAGTAGACTAGGCTTTTGCCTGTATCTCACTGAGGACATATATTTACCTAATAACTTGCTGCATAATTACAATGCTAGGTTTTAATTATCATTTTGGAAAAATAAAGCACAATACTTCTCATACATTACAGTTTCCTTTTTTGCAGTGTTTTTTTGACAGTATTAACCACAACAATGGAAATATAATAACATTTATTTAATGTATGACCAAATTTACTCATCAACAATTACTTTTAAAAAAAAACAAAAGTGATTTTAAAAATGGTTATATTGGATCCTTACATGTGAAATTGGCGTTCTGTTTGGGAGGAACATAAAGTTGATTTTTTTTTAATATAATATATTTATTTAATCAAAGTATGTACCATTGCTATCTATGCACTTTTGCCATCTCATAGATAGTTCATCGATCCCGTTACTAAAAAAACCATTCGGACGGGAATCAATAAAATCTTTGAAGTCGGTTTGGACTGCCCCATCGGAGTTGAATTTTTTTCCTTGCAAGAAGTTATTCAAATTTCGAAAAAAATAGTAATCTGTTGGGGCAAGGTCCGGAGAGTACGGTGGATGTCTTAGACATTCCAATTGAAGCTCTTCTAATTTGGTAGCCGTCTGTTGTGCAGTGTGTGGTCTAGCGTTATCATGAAGCAGCAGTGGCCTAGAGCGATTAACCAGCCTCGGTTGTTTAGCAGCTAGCTTTTCCATCATGGTTTGCAGTTGCTGACAATAGACATCTGCCGTAATCGTCTGCCCAGATTTAAGAAAGCTGTAGTGAACGACACCAGCACTAGTCCACCAAACGCTCACAAGTAACTTTTTTGGAGTCAATTTTCGCTTGGGGCATGGTTTGGCTGGTTCGGCAGGGTTCAGCCATTGCGATGAGCGCTTCCGATTATCATACAGGATCCACTTTTCATCACAGGTAATGATTCGATTCAAAATCCCTTCATTATTGTGCCGGTTGAGTAATGCAACGCAGCAGTCAACGCGCGTTTGTTGATTTGCTTCACTCAATTCGTGAGGTACCCACTTTTCAAGCTTTTTCACCTTCCCAATTTGCTTCAAGTGGATTAAAACAGTTTTATCACTAACACCGCAGCCTGCAGCTAACTCGGACGTGGTTTGCGATGGATCCCCTTCCACAATAGCCTTCAATTCTTCATTATCAACTTTGGTCTCCGGGCTTGTTCTGCAGGTTGAAATTTCCAGAACGAAAACGTTGGAACCAAAAACGCACTGTGTTTTCTTTTGCGGCACCGTCGCCATACACATCATTAATCCTTCGAGCCGTTTCTGCAGCACTGGTGCCACGGTGGAACTCGTACTCGTAAATAACGCGATATTTCAAGTTTTCCATTTTGTAAACTGAGTGACGCAAAGAAAAAAAACAATTGAGGAAAAAACAAATGAATTATAATTTTCAAAACACAAATACTTGAGTAAATAGCTGTATAAATTTGAGTTTGAAATTCCTAACCAAAGAGAAGATATTTGAGATCAAAGTTGCAAGTACGGCAAAACGCCGGTTTCGTATGTGGGGACCTAATATAAATAAGAAAATATATTTGCATACAATTGTTTATTTCAAAAGTTGCTTGTTTTTTTTTTATCACATTGAGGTATTTTGAAATTTGAGTTTTTGTAGATATGGAGGGTTTTTTGAGGTTTTGTATGTAACTTTTATTAAAAGGGGAAATATTTGTCAATTTTTTAAACATTTTTGCATTCATTGACAGAATTGCCTTTCAACATTTTATGGGAGAATTTAAATGGAATCCCATAGTATGAAGTAATGTTGAATTAATTTTATTGTATTATCTGTGTTTATCTCCACATATCTTTTCAGGGATTACATTCAGTCTAGAGGTATATGCAGATGATATTCAGTATCAAAGCTGGAATCAGTTACTTTTGCTAATGATAAGGAAAACAATGTATATAAGAAAAGTTTGTTTTTATTTCTTGATCATTAGTATTGTTATACATGTGACTTAAAGGGAATAAATTATGATATACTTACCTATGGCTTATTTTATTAAAAGTCAGCTTTTTATTTCATCCACATCATCATTTTTCTGGAGAATATCTTCAATTTCATTTAAGTCTATATCTTCATTAAATTCATCACATGACTTTTCTTTAGGATTTTTTGTAGTGTTTTTCTTTAAAAATGGTTCATGCAAAACACTATAAAGTTTTGAAGCTTTCCGAATACCAAAACCGGGGCAATTCGATAATTTAGTTTCTGAGGCCTTGATTATATTTTCTAATGTCCCAAATGTAGAAATTAGTGTAACAGCATCAGTCTTATTGACTGGCTTTATAGAAGTGAGTGCACTTACCATCTAGAAAATAAAATCAAATATTTATATAAAAATAGTTCTAATGGCTGTTAGAAATGCAGAGCACATGCTAATATTTATTTATTTCATCTACTGTAGATGCCTTCTTCTATACAATATCCTACATTTTTTATATTATCAACCAATGAAAAAAGAGCTGTTAAAATTATAAATTGTATGGAATAAAGCATCATATCTAGCCGGCATAACACTTTCTAAGTTTAATTGTAAGTTATATTATTATTTGTTTTAACACACTGGCTGTAATTCTGTCACGAGTGAGAAAAAAAAATAGTTATTAAAATCCAGGATACTAAGTTCCTGGAAGATAAAAAACAGCATGACAGACAACTATGTAGTTCTTCTGGATAGCTTATTCACAAGGTAGATAAACAAGATGCACCGATAATAATAAATACCTTTTGATGTGGAGCATTCTCCACTTTTTCCATAATTTTATCAGGTGGCTTATTTTCATATATCTTATAAGTTTCTATAATTTTTCCTGCCTCCTCAGCACTCCAAGCAAGCATTAAAGTTAAATCAGCTAGTAAACAAATTCTTGTTAAATTTTTCAATGCTATATGAGGATCAGGAACATCAACCTAGAACAAATGTATTTTATGACTAATATAATAAGTACCATATTTTTTTAATAATAAGACGCACTGGACCATAAGACACTCCAAATTTATGAGATAATTTTTAGAAAATAATATTTTACTATACAAAAATATTTACAAACTCTTAATTTACCATAACTTGTATCAGCAGCATTCAGTTCATCTTGTCGTCTTGGCACTCGGTAATGTTGTATGTCTATTTATTTTACACGCTAAATGAATTGTCAAATTAATGTGGAGAGATTCAATAGATGTAAAAAAAATATTAAAATAAAGTGAATAATAAATACAATGTATAGGTAGTAATATTAAGAATGTACATGCATAAGTATAAAAAGAAATGCGTGGAAAATTTTTTTTTGGTAGTTTAAATTGTTTTCTGCAGGGACCTATTACTACCTACCTCCGGACTATAAGATACACTTCCGACTATAAGACGTACCTCAATTTTTTGTCGATTTTTCTAAGTAAAAGTCTTATGGTCCGAAAAATACAGTAGATGTTGAAAATAATATTAAAACTGGAAATGAAATCATGAATGATAGCTCCACTATCTATGAGACCATTGGAAACTTTGTCTGAGGTTTAGATTAATGAGGGAAGATATATCTTATGGGACTGGTAAAAAAATTCTGAGGGAATTTTAAACAGCCACTCCTACCGGTTAACAGTAGGCCTTCGTAAGTTTAAATTCATGATTAATGTTTTTATACAGTGCACTTAAATTTTGCAGGATAAATGTTTCATGTATTTCTTCATAAATATGAAAAGAGCTTCAAAAGTTCTATTGACAATGTAAAATTTTTTTAATTTTCAAAATACCAGCACATATCTTTTAGGCACAGTTTAAAAAAGTTGATTACTGGATTGTTTCAATTTATGTAGTCACTTAGAAAAATCAGCTAGTAAAAAAATTGGGTCTGAGAAGAAAGTAGAATTACAGAAAATAGTGAAGAGCTCTACATAGCTAAACATCAGCTTATCTATGGCTTACTTTCTTTGAGTAATACCCATTTCAACATTACATGTTTTATTGAAAATAAATATCCAATGTTTGCATACACAGAGAAATCTAAACATCCAATACAGAGATGTTTCAAGTTGCTCGAGTCAACGTAACAAAACTTCAATGTAGCTTGAATAAATCTCAACTGTCACACCGCTCACTACTAGAAGATTTTGATAGAATATTATTTTAAAAATGAAAATTATCTATAGTCTAATACAGACGTGGGCAAATGCGGCTCTTCGTTAGGTTAAGTGCGACTCCTAATGTCTCTTATAAAAAATACAATCTGGACTTCTTAAACAACAAGGACCCTTGTCTTCTTTTACACGCAAAGATGACACAATAAAGGAAGCTAGTTTTTTAATAGCGTGGAATATCGGTCGTGCCAAACGTCCATATGGAGATGGAGAATTTATTAAGAGAAACTTGGAAGAAGTGGTTCAAGTTTTGGATCCAAATAATACAAAACTACATAAATTGGTGGCACAGATGCGGGGCGAGATTTAACTAAAAGTGATAAATAAACTTTTTATTATATTATATTTTATTAAATAAATTTTGAACTAATTATTTTTGTGTTTTCTTTCTCATTTTTATATTTTATATAGCAATTAAGATTTGTGTAGAATATGTAATAAATTTGAATTAGTGTATTTAATACTACGTGAGAATGTGACTATGGTGTGGCTCTTTATATACACCCTCGCTCATAAGTCTTCGTCACCCCCTAATAATTGAGTTATTCGAATATTTATGCAATATTACGATGAAAAATTAATATAATAAAATAATTATAACCGTTTTGCATTGTATTTAACAGAAATCACGTGTGTATGGATTGAGATTAGAATTTGGGAGGCCTTTTGTTCAAAAACTGGCTTTTTACAAAACAGTCACCGTTCGGTATTGTTTGTCATTCAGAAGTCCAAGCAAGCTAATCCCTTTATTGTGTTAGGTTTACAGGTAGTAGGGATAAAAATTCACCGTTATGTGAATTCTTTGTCTAATTTAGTTTTAGCTTTCAGTCTTCAAATGATCTTGATAAAGTGCACTGTGTTTATTTCAAAAATCTCGTATCAAAATGGTCAAAACTCGAAAATATTTTACCGAAATCTGTTCAATTATGGTGGCTTGTTCTAATATGGGTGAAAATGTTAGAGAAATTGCCAGAAAAATGAAGATTTCTAGGAGAACAGTTGGCTGTGTTTTGAAAAAGTACGCTTTGACCGGGCGTTCGGAGGATGAAAACCGATCAGGAAGGCCAAAAGTCTTGTTCAATTGCCACCAAAACAACCCCAAACCATTACAGAGCCTCCTCCGTGTTTCACTGAAGGCACAATAAATTGTTCTGATGCCCTCTCGTCCTCAAATTTTCGAACGAAAATTTTCCACCTGAAGCCAAAAGCTTAATATTTTGATTCGTCGCTCCATAGAACATTTTTCCAATCTTGAGTTGTCCATGACTGATGCTGTTTAGCCCATTCGAGTCTCTTCTTCTTATTTGCAGCACTTAATAATGGTTTCTTCATGGCGATTCGACCGTGAAGACCAGATTCCTTCAGGCGTCGCTTGACGATAGAAACGCCTATTGGATGATCATTGAATGATGAATATTTGAGGGAGAGAGGGCATCAGAACAATGTATTGTACCTTCAGTGAAACACGGAGGCGGCTCTGTTATGGTTTGGGGTTGTTTTGGCGGCAATTCAACAGGATTTTTGGCCTTCCTGATCGGTTTTCATCCACCAAAAGCGTACTTTTAAAAAAATCAGACAACTGTTCTAGGAATCTTCATTTCTCTGACAATTTCACTAACATTTTAACCAATATTGGATAAAGCCACCATCTGATATTACGAAAATAGATACCATTCTAAAGAGAAAATTGTTTAAATTTTATTGATAAGATCAAATATTAGAACAACTTACTTGAACTAGAAGTACTCTTAAATCATATGACTTTCCCAGTATTTTGAGTCGTTCATGTATGTAGTCTGGATTCATGTTATGATATCTAATAGAAAGGAAAAGGCCACATGTTGTGGGCCCCATTACATAGTCTGGAATGATGTCATCAAATTCCCAAGGAACACTTGTTATACCTTTTAAAAGGGGATTTCCTTTCTGTAACAATGAATTAAAACTTTGAATTTCTAGTATTGGAGGTGGATACTTTGTATCCCATGGACCGCAAGGCGCAACAATATTTCTATCATCCAAGAATTGAAGGTAACCTAAAAGTTTCGATAATATGCAGGAAAAGAATCCTAATGTACTTTGAGGATGTTGCCAGAAAGAATGATGAAAGTCTGGACAAGCTTGTGATGACGGAGATAGTTGAGGGAAGGCGAGCAAGAGGAAGGTGTCGTATGAGATGGGTGGACCAAATAACGGAGTTAAAAAGATCCTCTTTAAGAGCAACATTCAACATGGCCCAGGACCGGGAGCGATGGAGACAGACGGCGTACCAAGTACGAAACATAATAGAGGACCACGATGCTCAGCATTGAGCATGCAATGAAGAAAACGAATCAATAAAATATGATAATTAACATCATCTTAAACGCCTTGGTGACCAACGTGGCCCAGTTGGTTAAACACTTGTCTTCCATCCTGGAAGTTTCAGGTTTCATTGCTGATGTTATCCAAAAAAATTAAAAAGGACCCAGTCTAATTATCGAGTTCCTCTGGTAACAACACTCGCACACCCTAGATGTGTGTGAGAGTTGTTGCATCTCCACAGGCAGTTGTATTAACAATACTTCAGTACTTCTAAACCTAAAGGTTCAATTAATGGTGCTGAAGCTAATGTTGTCTCCTGGCCATGCTCAACATGTTTATATTAACAATTAAAATTTCCACTGAATTCAGGATTTTTTTTTTCAAATTTTCCTGTTTGCAGTTACACCATTTAAAGTTTATTATAATTTAAATTTTAGATAAATGCTAGACTTCTCACGATGTAAGTAAAACAAGTAATTTAAAGTATATTCCATACTTACTTGCTTTGGATTAACCAGAACACAATGAAGTTTTGATGCACCTTGTTTGGCTTTTGTACCTTCTAGAATTAAAAATAGATTATTAACGTTTACTAAAAAAATGTTCTATGGAATTCATTTTTCCCAATTTAAAAATTAAAAAAAAATAAAGTTATATTTTTCATAATATAAAAATTTTAAAAAATAAAGTTATATTTTTATGCAACCGATTTAAATATGATAGTAATTTATCGTATTAAATGAAAAATCATAAAAATAATTTCCACACAGTCTATTGTTAAGAATGCAACTTTTACCCATGTTTTCACAGTTATCTACTAAAGTATTTTCTTCTATTTTTGTTCGTTTGGGGGAAGTTGGAACCTCAATATTAGCTAAAATATCATCGAAATTGTCATCCATTATTATACTCGTTTATAGTTGAATTGTATTTAAAATATTATAATATTTTGATATTTAAATTTACTAAACCGATTTTGACAGAACAATTGACATTTCTCGAAATCAATGCTGCCATAATCGGAACAAAATATTGCTAGACCATAAAATAGAAAGAAAAGGGAATATAAAAAGTAGGGGGCACTTTGTAACTGAACTTTTCTATAAAATTTAAATTTTAACGGGATCGAACTTTATATTATTTTATAATTGACCACTGTCCGCAATATGCGGTATGAAAAAAACACCAGTTGCTAGATTCTGAAATTGAACTGCGGATTAACCATCACAGAATCGCCCGTTCTCGTGTTATGTAACGATGGTCGCAACATACTCGGCCTTTTCTGACACTTTCAACATTCTTGAACTCTTACTATATTTTACGCTTTTTTTTTGACATGCTTTCAATGTTTTTTTAGTATTCTCGATTTCCTTTTTCTTTTTCATCGTGTAGGTATAATACAGGATGTGTTACATATGTATTCTATGAACGATTTCAATAAATATTAGTTATAACTACAAGTTGAAGATCATCGGTATATTTGACATGCTTTCAATGTTTTTTAGTATTTTCGATTTCCTTTTTCTTTTTCATCGTGTACAATACAGGGTGTGTTACATACTCGTGTGTATTCTATGAACGATTTCATTAAATATTAGTTATAACTACAAGTTGAAGATCATTGGTAATAATATACATCCCTGTCTTATACCATAAATGATTTTGATTGTCTGCGAAACATCAACCCGCACTACTACTATTTGATTCCATTATATTTTTTGATCAGTCTCACATCATGATATAGGCTTTTAATGAGTTTGCTGTATTGTATATGTTTCTTTCCTTCCTTCTCATCGTTCATGTTTCCACTTCATACGGAGACTTTCCGCTTCATTCTATGGAGAATACTAAGGGCTAAACTAGACGAATTTGGGTTCTTCTGAATGTATACCGGTTATGCCTTCGGGATGTGGTATTGGAGATGGATTCTCTGTATCACATATACCGCAAAGCACACCGTTTCTATCATCCAAGAATTGGAAATTATCGAAAGGCTTTCGATAGCATGCAGAAAAATAACTCTTGCGTACTTTGAGTATGTTGATAGAAAAATATATGAAAGCCTGGAGAATCTGGTGATTAAGGGGACAGTTAAGGGAAGGCGAGCAAGATGTAGGCGTTCTATAATATAGATGGAGAAAATAAAGGAGTTAACAGAATCCTCTTTAAGCGCTGCATTCAGCATGTTCCAGGATCGGAAGGGATGAAGACAGGTGGTGCGCCAAGTTTGAGATGTAACATGATCACACAATGAAGGAGAAGAATATTATATATGGTTGAATGGTTTTTCAAAATCTAAAAAGCATAAATACATTTTCAGCTTAAATTTCCTACATTTTAGAAACAACACCTTTATACAGAAAAAACTCTTATTTAGTATCTAGTCTTGTTTTAAATCAAAATAGCATATTAATCCCGGAACTTTCCCATTTCTACTGAGTTCTTTATTTTATTAAATTTGAGATTAATCTTTAAGACTGGGCTCATTAGGCTTTCATAAGTCTAAATTGGTTGCAATAATTAGTTTATTATTATTCAGTATTGGAATGAAAGTTTATTATAATCAGTCATTCGGAGTGTTCCCCGTTTTGTGAATTTTGCTGAAGAATAATGTTATAACATACATGAAATTCATGTTTCGTTCATTATTTTTAATAATTTTGTAGAAAAATCATTGTGATCTAGCATTTTCCTGTTCCTTGTCCTTTTTGTGGTATCTTCGAAATTCGATTTCAATATATAAGGACTGATAATAACGTTGTCATTTTTCAGCAATTTACACTCGCGTTGCAATTTAAAGATTCATGGATGTATTTAATCTACTGGTTACGTTTTGCAACAATAGTTCAATTCAAAGGACAGTTTTATATAACGCCGTTTAGAGAGCAAATTTTCCTCAAGGTTGCTCTAACTTGGAATTCGAAACCACCAATATTAAATAAATCAAGTCTGACAGCTATAGTAACGCCCGAGTGGATCGTGTATAGCATTTGCTTTATATATAATACAACCTTGAGACATTATTGCCATAGATATTATGTGACATCTTTCTCAAGTGAAACCCTAACTGAAATGTTTTTTTTTGTCCAGGTCACAAGGCTGACGACCTCCGTGGTCTAGATGGTAAAACGCCTAAGTTGTTAAGAATCTTCCACGTTTATTACCCAAGATGGATGATTTTGTATTTATGAATCGCTGACAGTCTTTTGCTTTTTTTTTGTGAAGCTGTAATGGCCATGCAATTTACAGAGAAATCTCTTAATAATTCTCCTCCAAATTGTTTTCCTTTGCTTTTTATCGAACCTTGGTTCATTTATACTTTGAGATATAATTATTATTTTTACATGATCTACAGGAATTTATTTATGTATAAAATCTCATAAATTATCTATGTTTGATTTGCCAAATTTATTTGCCGAGTTCATGATGGTATTTTTTTCTAGTTTTAATCACTGTACTACTTCAAATTATTGTAAATCATTTGAGTTATACCGTTGAACTTTTATCTTAGTAACAAGATCTTTCATGGGTAATTTATATACCAGAAATTCGAGGGCTCTTTTTTTTACGGCCTATTTACATTTCTTTAGCTTTAATTCGATTATTATGAGTCATACCGAATCTTTAAAATATTAAATTTAAATAGGAGATTTTTTGCATTATATACCATAAATACCGATTGATAGTTCATTTAATTATTTTTAAATTGTGCAAAATATAATAGATAAGTTTGAATATTATTCATAAACAAAATATTTTTCTTGGTGATAACAGTTTGATTTCAAAATAGTTACAAAAATTGTGATAGCAAGCGATGCGTATCTCGGACTTCGATACAACCGGTCCTGAACTACGCATGGCATATCCGTTGCGTAGGCTTAAATAATGTTTTCCACTTGGACAAAAATCTACTAAGAACCTCGTACGAGAGAAAATCTTTCCAACGTCTGCCGCTAGGAGACGCGCAATGCTGTCAACTGGCCATACATAGGTGTTAAGAACCATACTACCTTTGAAAGTATATTCATAAAATAATATCTACATCAAATTCTCAGAAGAAACTGAGAAAAGTACAAATGGTATAATCTTTTTTACTAAAACTCAAGTTTTGTAGTAATGGTGGTTAAATGTGTGTTGAATGAAGTCACTGGAAACTGTTGCCGCGTTTACTAGCAGCTCTCTCGCGGCAAGCGCGTGATGCACAAGTGTGGATTGTTGTTGATTTCTTAGAATCTTTAGTTTGTAAACATAATGTCAAATGATTCTGACAGTAGTGTTCAAAATTAAAATTATTCAAGTGTGTGCTGAAATTAACTGTTTATTAATTGGTTTTTGATTTTGAAGTTTATGTGTATGTGAAGTGATAACGAGATTTTAACGCGTGTGACACTTGTTGAACTATGTTTTGACGGCAAAGTTGTCTTGAAAAATATATGAAACAAAAATTATTGACTTTCTACTTTTACTAAAACTTAAATATTATCGTAAACACATGCTAAATTACTTTATTATACGTTTTAACAAACATCGTGTGAAATAAGTAAAAAAAATGTGAATTAAATACATGTAAACATTATAGTATACTGGAAAAGTTACTCTGACAGTCGATTCAAGATAACTTGGAAAATTGTTTTCGTTTTTCACAAAATATTAAAATAAAAAACCAGATTATAGTTCAGTGATTCTTACTTAAAATTTTTATTCGTTTTATTGTTTCTTTATGTGATTGTTAAGTATTATTTGATTAAACCAATAATATGATTTAAACACTAACAGATTTAGGCAATTAAATTGTCAGGTTTTATTTTAAGAAAATGGTGTGTATGTACACGTACGGTTCATTTCAGTACTCTTCTCAATTGGAATAAATTAATTTGAAACTGTTAATCTAGTTGTAAAGTGAAAATTTACACACGAATCATGAGAATTTTCTTATCTCGAAAACAATAAGGCAGTGTTTGGGTACGGAAATCGGAGTTTCGTTTGGAGATACTGAGACACTTTTGGTAAGAACATTAATGATTTCTTTTTCGAAACAAGAAATGATTAAAAATCAGTCAATTTATAACAATATTAAATAGATTACTTCTGCGACGCTGCTTCATCGTCCAATATCACATCAGGAGCGGTTTGCTTTTGTTCAATTGTATTGTGCTGTAAAAATGCGTGTACTGACAGTAATAAGAATACATGGGGTGATAATGTATGTCAGAATGCGGGATGAAGTGATAAGGGAGTAATGCGAACTTAAGGCCGATGTATTAAGAAATATGAAGAAGAGCACTCTGCGATGGTTTGGACATGTAGAATTAATGAATGAAGAACAACTAACAAAACAAATATACGTGATAGATGAAGACCACGGAATGTATGGTTGAATCAAGTGAATGATATTTTAAAAGAAGAAAACGTAAAAGTCAGAGAAATCGTAGGAATTGTGTGAGAAAGTGCATGGATTTAGAAGAGGTTAAAAATGTGTGTCTCAATGGAAATGTCCGGAACTTTCAATGTGTACTTTAACTTTTGGTGGGCTTATTACAATATTGGCATTTTCTTGAAATTAACCAGAAATACTCGTATATTAAATTACCTGACTGTGATCTTTTCGTCGCCTTCAAGAAACGAACTCAAAAGCCTCCACTAGGCTATGGAAGTTTCTATTGAAAGTATAAACGCCAGTTATCAAGTAAAAGCAAGACATTGATAATATAACAATATAATATAACGAGTCCACTATCTACGAGTATGACACAATTTATGCTGGCAATACTGACAGCGATGCTTATGCAAATATCCTCATTATTTAGCACATCAGGCAGGACGATAAGTGTTCTTTGGTGCGAGTTTAATAATCTCAAATCCGAGGCCGTTTTTAGCAGTGACTGTATGGGATTAAATACAATTGGAGTCAGTAATGCAAATTTACCTGCTAATTAAGTTTTTCGAGATAGTCTTTCTGTTAGTAGTCAAATAAGAATCTCGTTGGCTAGAAATTTGACCAACAGATAATAGTATTTTATTATATTAAACTTTCGTTGTATACAACTCAACCTTATAGTTTGTTTGCCACGTGACAATATTTTCCAACCAACCAGAAATATGCTAAAGAGGTCTGAAGTGAAAACCAGGTTGATATCCTTTTTTTTTTTAATCTGACTTCCAACGGAAATGGAATCTGAATACCACAGGCAGGAAAATATACATTTTACCAACGGAAGTGGACCCCGTAAACCCCAGGTTGGAAAATAGGCGTCTTATCAATTTATGTTATCGATAATTGTGCTTATTAATACTTAAAAGGAAGTATATTTTTTATTTTCCACAAGTTATATCATTCAATTATTAAAAATCCAATATGCCACCGTCTGATAAGAATCCACTTGTATGAAATCCATATCAAGGAGAGCCTTATTTATATGCACGTATGAAATAAGAGAGAAACCTATGACCACGATTTCTTTGAATTAATTTTTATACTATCTCATTTTCTTTAAAATTTCATTGGCACAAATCATCCTGTTTGTAGGATAGAATGCCTAATTAATTAAAACAATATATAATACCAACAATTTGATTGACTTTTGAGACTTTCGTATCTACGAGTATGCTAGCACCTATTTTTATTTGTGAAATCGATTGATTTACAATGCAATAATGAATTTCAGCAGTGTATTAAGATATTTATTTTAATCTATGCGTTACTGGATTACTTTTTACTGGATAAAATGTTGGACTTTATTATTTGTTGGTTGAAGTGTATAACTCCGACAACCTCAGTAGCCCAGTGGTAACATTCTTGATTTACACCCGGAGGTTACGGGTTCGATTCTCCATGGTGCCAAAAAAGGTTGCCAGTCTGGTAAAAAGGTTCATCCGGTAGCAATTCTCACACGCGTCGAGCGGTGGTGTTGCCATCAAGTTCAATAAGTATCCGCGAGTTCCGTGCCTACTCCATTCGTTCTAAATCCAAAGGCTCGCTTACTGGGGCCAAATACAATATTGTATCTCGGTCACGCTCTTCAATATTCCCGAAACACTAATTCGGATGTATTGAAGGGTAGCATACGAAAAAAGGTATATAACTTAAAATTTGACTCGAATTATTTTCCTGAATGAAATAAATAAATTAATATTAGCGCTTTCTCTACAAAAATGTACATATTTAGAAAATTGCCTGAGATTTTTGGATCGTGTCTAGTGGCTATAATCGTATCTAAAATCTGTCCACTCACCCATTTTTGTAATCATATTTTATCTTTTCGTCGATACAATACTTAAAGTCTTCTAAGTGTTATAAAATTTATTTTTCTCATTCTACAGTGTTCCCTGGTGTGTTATTTTGACTCATAAGCGCTTCTTAATACTGTTCGGAAGTAAGTTTAAAACCGGAATGGCAACAATAAATGGTCTACTATCCACCAGATTATTAGCAGCGGTAATGCTGTCTGTGATGTTTGGACAGATATCTAAATTATTACAACATACTTTCGAAGCACGATCAATCCAATGGGGCTGTTTACGAAATATCTCGAGTCAATGTTTAAATATCGCTGTCTTTGATTAGCGGTCACATCACTAATATCATTCCAAGTTCAAGTTTGTAGTTTTTACAATGTGAAATATTTTCAAACGTTGAAAATATTGGAAACATGTGATATTATGATCGCATCAAACCAATAAACATTGAAAATTCGTTTAACTTGAATTTCATATTATAATACTTGCGCTATTTTTTAAAACACACTTTCGTTGTATACAGTAAAACCTAGTGGTTTATGCCAATCTCGTCCAACTAACCAAAAATATGCCAATAAGACCTCAGGTGAAAAACAGACTGCAACTATTTTTAATAAAGTTGGGTGTCAACAGAAATCGAAGCCGTAACCTCAGCCACGGAGGTCATCTCACTCTTACTTCGCACTTAATTTAAATAAGAATTTATGTGTATCATATGTACATTTTATCATTCCTACGTTATATTGTACGAGTATTACACTTTTGCTGTATACGTTACAATCTGGCGGGATCATTGCCATGTAGCAATTTCTTCCAACCAATCGGAAAGACGTTAAAGCAGGCTTAAGTGAACCTTCGGATCGGAAGACAGACGTCTTACCAAGTAGTCGTCATCTTTTGACCTCTTTAGAAATCAGATTAAAATAAAACCTTCCATTAAATAGAATCATCATTACATAAAATAAATGAAGTCGATGAAACGTATCAAGTCAGGATATCTACAAATTTCACTCCTACCAGTTTTATTGGAACGAACGAATGAAGAAAGTCTAACAAAACAGATATAAAGTGCAAATATGAGTGATAGGCGTATGAGAGGAGACCAAGAAAAGTATGGTTGTATCAAGCGAATTATATTCTAAAGAAGGAAACGTGGCAAGTCAGAGAAATTGTATATGTTGTATGAGAAGGTGTAAGGATGTGGAAGAGGCTAAGGATGTGTGTGTCGAGATATTAAAGTTTGGCGTTTTGTCCTGTCTGCCTACCCCGACAGGGAGAGGGCGTGATGGTATTTATGTATTGTATATGTGTACCAGTTTTATTATCTTGACTTGAAATAATTTTGTATTATGTTTTTCATGTTGCACCGTTATAGTCTTATTTTTTTAATGTAATCTTACATTTTTTGCTCCATAAAACGTAATATTCTAAGATGAGATATTATCCATGTCTAGACATTCTTTGAGATCGTCCCGCCTTATTTTTTATAGAAATGCGGTGCTCTATTTGAGATAGCAACCTGCACAGAAGTCAAGTTGCACCTTATCCGAAGAAGTTATCTTAATAATGGCACGTGAATTGGCCTTTATTGTAGGACAAAAAACTAATGGTTGGCTTCTTGGTTTACTCAAAACATTAAATGCTTGATAAAATACTTGCTACTGAATGCCACATTTTTTAGAAAACATGACAATTAAGACTTACGATAAGAATAAGGCATTCCGGACCATTTTCTTAAAACATGTGCGATAAAAATTAAGGGTGGAATGCACGAAGCACGCTCCTAAAATAGCTTGTAAGATGATTTCACTAAAAAATAACCATCCAATGTCAAATTTTGTCTTAATTATACGATTGTTAATTACATACCATTTTTCTGTAGGGGTAGACAGAGAGACTAGAGCATCAAACTTTCCTGTCTTGTCATACATCTTTCGTCTTTTCTACATCCGTACTTTTTCCCTTACAGCTCCTACAAATTTTCTTATTTTTTACATTTTCTCTTTTCAATATACTGTTCACTCGATCCAACCAGACTTTCCTTATTTTTCGTATACTATGTTTTCCACTCACATTTGCACAGTATAACTGTTTTATTAGTATTTTTTCATTAATTCGTTGTACATGACCATACCATATCAGAGTGATCTTCTTCATCTTACTTATACGAGTACATCAGCCTTAAGTTCACATGTATCCTTAATCAGTTCATTCCGTATTCTGTACGAGTAATACACGATTATAAATTAGAGTCTTTAGACTGTTCTATTGACTTCCGTCACCAAAATTTTGAAAAGGAAACTAGACAACTACTCAATTTTAGAATGTTCAATCATTTGGAAGTTTCTTGTTAATTTTGGTCAAGTTATCTTTTTTCGAACAGAAAGGTGGTTGCTTTTGTGATCTGAAAATTTTGTTATAAATGTTTCTATTTAAAAAATATCTTCAAATATTTTGTAAACATTAATTCGTGATTTACACTTGAAACATACTTAATAAGTTTCGAAATTGAGTAACCAATCGTCTTTACATTATATCAAAGTATATCACCAATCTACAGAGTTAAAGTCCCTTCTTTCACCTTCTGTTTTACCGTTGTCAACTTTACAGCTACTGTTTTTCAACATATCTCCTTACCTAATCGTAGTTTTTCATTTATGGCCGAGGTTCTCATATTTAAGCCGTTTTCGATGTATATTTATTTTATTAAAAATATATAAAAATAATAATTATATTGCTTTTTATTTAAAATCTCGTTCAGATTAACAGCTTTAATATAACTTCTTATTTTTTTCACTTGTAGGGACTTAAGTACATTGAATTTAAGATAATTTTAAATTTTAAGTACATCCTTTAAAGTGGATCAGTATATATACATAGGACGATAGACTCCTTGAACCAAAACACGAGTTATGCTCACAGGAAAGATGATTGTGGCTGATAATGATAGAGCTCTACTGCTATACCCCGAAAGTAGCAAGAGATGGAGCAGTCACGATCTTGGAGCACGAAGAAACTTTGTTCTCTTTATTTTTGTTCTTATTTTCCACAATTTCTGGATAATTTTATTGGTCATAGTTTATAGTGGAAGAAACTCATATAAATGTTCACAATCCCTTCTTAAATGAAAAAAACCTGAGGAATCAAGTCTTCTTCAATGGTTTTATGGAAACATCTTTTTGTATAACCTATTTTGTTTCCGTTGCTTTTTTAAACGTTGAATCATATTTTTTTCAAACCTATACCGGTTTATTTCAGTATTTTTTTCTGTAAATTACAACTCAATACGTTTTATGTATCTGGCGTAGTGGCAAATCCTTTATATAGACATTTCACAGAGGAGCGAAAACAATATTTTACACAACAATATTAAATACTTTCGTGCAAATATGATACGTCTGGCGAATTTATTGCTTCAAAGCAATTTCTTGCAATCAACTAGCTTTTTTACTATGAAATATTAGGTCCTTACATATGAAATTGGCGTTTTGCCTTACTGGCAACTTTGATCTCAAATATCTTCTCTTTGGTTAGGAATTCCAAATTAAAATTTATACAGCTATTTACTCAAGTATTTGTGTTTCGAAAATTATAATTAATTTGTTTTTTCCTCAATTGTTTTTTTTCTTTGCGTCACTCAGTTTACAAAATGGAAAACTTGAAATATCGCGTTATTTACGAGTACGAGTTCCACCGTGGCACCAGTGCTGCAGAAACGGCTCGAAGGATTAATGATGTGTATGGCGACGGTGCCGCAAAAGAAAACACAGTGCGTTTTTGGTTCCAACGTTTTCGTTCTGGAAATTTCGACCTGCGGAATAAGCCCCGTGGACGGCCGGAGACCAAAGTTGATAATGAAGAATTGAAGGCTATTGTGGAAGCGGATCCATCGCAAACCACGTCCGAGTTAGCTGCAGGCTGCGGTGTTAGTGATAAAACTGTTTTAATCCACTTGAAGCAAATTGGGAAGGTGGAAAAGCTTGAAAGGTGGGTACCTAACGAATTGAGTGAAGCAAATCAACAAACGCGCGTTGACTGCTGCGTTGCATTACTCAACCGGCACAATAATGAAGGGAGTTTGAATCGAATCATTACCTGTGATGAAAAGTGGATCCTGTATGATAATCGGAAGCGCTCATCGCAATGGCTGAACCCTGCCGAACCAGCCAAACCATGCCCCAAGCGAAAATTGACTCCAAAAAAGTTACTTGTGAGCGTTTGGTGGACTAGTGCTGGTGTCGTTCACTACAGCTTTCTTAAATCTGGGCAGACGATTACGGCAGATGTCTATTGTCAGCAACTGCAAACCATGATGGAAAAGCTAGCTGCTAAACAACCGAGGCTGGTTAATCGCTCTAGGCCACTGCTGCTTCACGATAACGCTAGACCACACACTGCACAACAGACGGCTACCAAATTAGAAGAGCTTCAATTGGAATGTCTAAGACATCCACCGTACTCTCCGGACCTTGCCCCATCAGATTACTATTTTTTTTCGAAATTTGGATAACTTCTTGCAAGGGAAAAAATTCAACTCCGATGGGGCAGTCCAAACCGACTTCAAAGATTTTATTGATTCCCGTCCGAATGGTTTTTTTAGTAAAGGGATCGATGAACTACCTATGAGATGGCAAAAGTGCATAGATAGCAATGGTACATACTTTGATTAAATAAATATATTATATTAAAAAAAAATCAACTTTATGTCCTCCCAAACAAAACGCCAATTTCATATGTAAGGACCTAATATATGAAGCTCTCCCCTGTCTAACTAGGCGCTTGCCCGTCTTTAATCAGGTTTGTTTCATAAAAACAACAAAAAAATTAATGAAACATATTTCATATATTTTGATGTATTTTACTTTGGAAGTTAATATGTTTGGTATATTATAGTTTATTTTAAATATGTTTGATATAGTGAAAGTTTTGATGAAATCATTTACAAATTAGGCTATTGTAGATCTCAAGATTCCGCTAAACATAGACTTTTTGATTCATAAGCTAAGACATAACATAATAGTTTCATTACAACTTTGCACTGTAAATTTTAATTTTATTACTGTTGGTTATTTATAGTTTGTTTATGATAGTTTATAACACAGGCCTTTATTATATTGTATTATATAGTATTTCACTTTCATTGTATACATCACAAAATGGCGGGTTTATTGATATGTGGTAATTTTTTCCAACAAATCAAAAAAAATAAAAAATAAGCCTTGACTTAAAACCAGATTGGAACACTTTTGAAAAAATCTGGGTACCTATGAGAATTGGACCCGCAACCCTCGGGCTGGAAGATAGACATATTATTAACAAGGTCACGGAGGCCGTTGCTCTGTTTGCTAGTGGTAGAACCCTTATCTACCCGGAGTTATTGACCTCGATTCCCATAATCCAAAACAAGTGTTCCGTTTTGTTGTTTTCATATTCAACCTTTTGAACATCGTTTTGGAAAAAATAGTGAATTATAATAAGTCGTACAATATAATATTTATTTTATTTATTCGTCTGGCATCCCTTAACAATTTCAAATTGGTGATACGGACATGTTGAAGAGCTGACCGGAAGACAATATTATCTTTGGCCCCGAAATTTTACTTTCGGATTAAGAACCACTGGCGTAGGTAAGTAGCTTACAGTTCGCCATCGTACGTATTTGAAATACTACCGCATGTGGACAGACAACAAGTAAGGTTCGATGTCACAAATACTGCTTGTGGACATCGTACGGGCTTAATCGACGCACCCTTAATTTAAAATTACGCGTCACACTAAGTATATGCAATATAATACAACAAATCTGAATGGATGGTGTAACAGAAAACTGCCTCACACTGGGTGTAACAAATTTGTGAAGGAATGCTGCTAACAGAGATAGGTGGCAGAGAATCCTGCATGCAGCTTAGACATCCTGGGTTGTGGAACTTATGATGATAAATACAACAAATTTTGATAAACACTATGAATTTTGAAACCATATTTTATGTGAATAACAATTTACACTAAGTATTAAACAGTTGAATAAAATATATTTTTTTGTTTTGGATTATTATGAATATTAAATGTTATTTTAAACAGTATAAAATCGTGTTTATGATATACGAGTATATAAATTGCTTTTACCACAAATCGTACGTAAAAATACATAACGATAAACAAGACAACTAAACTATAGTATATTCTCGCCTAGTTACGCCTAATTAGTGAAGGCATTGTGTTTGATTTACAGTTTTTAATTAAAATTTAATTAAGAGATCACTTTATCAACGAATTTATCATCAACTTGGAGAGTTCAATAACTCATTTTGTATCCATATAAAGAATTTTAAATTAGTTTCGTGCTCATATGTTGATGAATAAATCAGATTTCAATATTTTAAACTAATTTCCTATACAAAATATTGCTCCCAATTTGTCACGATTCTAAAACGTTTCCTTGATTCGAGACCCAATAGTGGATTTACCGTTCAATCTAGTTCTTGTTATTCATCACATTTGAAAAAGGTAGCGTTTAATTTCCACGCAATTTTAGATGACGACGTACTCGCATTGTATGTATTGTGCGAGTATTTAACTCAAAGCTTATTTTTAGTCAATAGGTTGACCGATATTTTCCATTACTGTATGTTTCGAGAATCAATTTAGAATTGAGGCGCAGTATTTGTGCACATTTTATTTCACTCTTCTGCACTCTTCTATTTCTCTACGTGCTTGTGACATATTTTTTTATATTCTTAAATACGGTCCATTAACTGTATCCATAGGATATGTGTGAACATTAGATAATTTTACCGGAAATGGTTTTGTGGTTATTGGTTCATTTATGATGTGTGCAAAATTGGCTAAATTGACACGAGTCTAAAAATTCATATTTTAAAATGTAAAGTGACTATCTCATTCGTTAATGTTGTTTTTAGGATATTTAATTGCTTTAAATTTATATTAGTTATTTATAATTTATAATTTCACTAAACTAACATAAGAAGAGTAAAATGATTTTACATTACAAGGATACGCATTTCTTGACCTGGAGTACATTTGACAGTTGACGTTGGTTTCACTGGAAATAACTATGCAAGCCAAATTGTGATAGGCATATGGGGCATTATGTTGCATGTAGGGCAAGGAGCTTCATTACTTGCAGTTTGTTTGCGTCTTCTTTCTCCATTGGGTTCTCGATAACTAGCTTCAGTTTTACGCCATATAGCTCTATCTGCCGTTGTTTGCTCCCAGTTATGCAGAACTTTAAGTTTTTTAACGTTTTATGCAATACGTCTTGTTTATTTTGATGATCATGGTTAAGAAAATTAACAATATAATGCAACATTCTTTCTTATACATTCAAAAATATATTTTTATGTTTTATTTATAGTTAAGGCATTGAGGAGGTTTAAATACATTGTAATTTGTTTCATCAAACACTGTTTATTCCACTTTTTGTAACGGTATAAAACTACCTGTTTCAAGATTTGCCCCTTATAATCAGGGGCACACAAACAAGCATTGTCTGTGCTCCCCTGGTGATAAGGTGAAAACCTTGAAACCGACAGGGTTATATCGTTACATAAAATGGAATAAACAGTGTTTGATAAAACAAATTATTATATATTTTTAATAAAAATTAGATAAATAATAATGAAAATATTTTACATCGACACATTTTATTATATAACTTCAACCAGCATTCGCAAATATTACTTCAAACATCACGTCCCAAAGATTTTATACAATTACTCCGACATTTTGTTTATGAAATAAGTCATTAATGATGATTTGGTTATGTGAAGCTTTAGAACAACGCTTTCTTTTCAAATTTATTGATTTAGTTTTCGTTAAACGTCGATATACATGTACACATAAAATGACTCATAAATAAATTGTGATTCTAATCTCAGATCAATAGCATGTCATTGGTGTTAGGAAGACTCATTTCACCGGATAGTTTTGGGCATCTGCTTGTACCGACCCGTGATATATGGCAGTTGAATAGTTTCGAAATGTCAGACCGTAGCTGCTTGTTCCGTAACATTTAAAAGCTTTAAATTAAGATAGGCCGTGTTTCGATACATCCTACTCTTGTGTTTTCAAAATGAATAATATATTTTATTCATTTATCTACATAGAAAACTTTATATTTCTTTGGTACTTAGTAAATAATAGGTTAACCTCTCTATCAATTATTTGAAGAATATTTTGCTGTATTATTTATTTGTGGTAGAATTTTGTTTTGTTATTGCATTATTAAGTATTCGTTTGCCACATTTGTGCAACCAAAATTTTATGTTACATAGGGTAGCCCATAATTCGAGCTTCAATGTTTCTATTCAAGACGTTACTGTGGATGTTGAAGTTTCAATTCTTACAACACATGAATTGTATACAGAAAGAGGTGCAAATCGATTCTTAAGATTCGTTGCAGTGTCGTTAAATACGAGGCGTATCCACAAAGTAAGTGTACTGAGGCTCTCACGACCGGATGGATTTTATTTTCGACATGTTGGCTACACTTCCGTGTAGCCTGACCCTTCCCCTCCGCAACGAGACCGTTTCGAGATCAGTTCGTTGAGAAGTGTCGACGCGACAACACGTTTAGTGAAAAATGTCAACCCAATCTCCCGCCATGTGCGAAATTTTGTAAAAAGGCAAGAGTTTTTGAGGCGCTGCAAACTCCATGGAGATGAATTTCTCCGCTCCATCGTTACTGGAGATGAAACTTGGGTTGCACACTTCACGCCTGAAACCAAAAGGCAGTGTTAACAGTGACGTCACACCTCTTCACCCTCCACCAAAAAGTTCAAAACCACAATTTCAGCCAAGAAAATCATGGCATCCGTGTTTTGGGACTGTCAAGGCATAATTTTAATTGAATATATGCCTCAAGGGGAGACCATCAACTCTGCAAGATACTGTGAGACCCTAAAACAATTGCGGAGGGCGATTCAGAACAAGAGGAGAGGCATGCTGACAAAGGGAGTCTGTCTGCTGCATGACAATGTCAGACCACACACGGCCAACGCCACGAAGGAACTGCTCGCCTCGTTTAAATGGGATGTCCTGAACCATCCCACGCATTCCCCTGACCTAGCACCTTCAGATTACTATCTCTTTACCTCCCTGAAGCTGTACATGGGTGGAAAAAGGTTTTCAACTGACGAGGAGCTAAAGGAGGAGGGGGAGAAGTGGACGGAGGGGTTGGCGGGAAACTACTTCGAGGAAGGCATCAAAAAGTTGATACCCCGCTTCACCACCTGCATTGAGAGGAATGGCGACTATGTCGAAAAATAGCTTACATATGTACTACGGTAACCACGTAATTTTTTTGCTTAAATAAAAAAAATGTAGCCTACAAAAATTCAGTACACTTACTTTCTGGATATGTCTCGTACATTCTAAGCTGAGCTAATGGTCGTCTGGTTGATGTTGCTTACTTGCTTAGTGAGTGCAAGGCATAGTAGATGAATACTAAGGAAAATGGGGTTGGATTAAGTGAATGCTATTTTAAAAGAAGGACATGTAAGAAGTATGAGAAATCATAGGAGTTGTATGAGAAGGTGTATTATTGTGGAAAAGATGAAATATGTGTGTCGAGATAGGAAAGTCTGGCGTTCTGTTATGTCTGCCTATCCCAAAAGGGAAACGTCATGATGGTATGTTTGTACGCAAACTCCATAAAAACTCTTGAAATTTGGTTAAGTGCTTTGCGTTGAAAAGCTCCACATTTTTGTCGAAACTTTGGGGGGAAAATACTGAAATCTAACCGATTTTAAGTGGATACTTAGTTTACACATTTGAATTGCTGATTTATTCTTGATAATTTTTTATGAAATATTCAGAAATTAAATTTTGAAGAGTTTTTAAATAATTAACGAATATTTTAAAATTTATTTCAAATGTCAAATAAAATATATTCTTTGTTATTTTGTATTTAAGAAGCGAGTAATTTAATGATCGAGAGAATTGATATTCAAGATACAGCTAAAACACAATATTTATGCAGGGGGCAACATGACAAGTGACACGGCTGGTAAATTTAGTTGCCCTTCGCCTCTGACATGCACACGTTAGTACGTGAGAGCTCGTTCGTTCGCTCGAGAGAACGTTCTCTAATGGCATTTTGTTCTAACCACTCGGATACCGCAGTACTCATTTTGTTGATTATGATATCTAATTTAATCTTTTATATTTATTTAATATTTATATATACTATACTACACAGTACAACCTGGTGAGTATATTGCAATACGGCAATTTCTTTCAACCAACCAGAAAGTGGCTGGCAGGCATAATGTGAAAAACCTGCCTAGAATTTATTTTTGAATTCCGTTGAGAATCGAACTCACATCCTCCGAGCTGGAAGTCAATATTCTACCAATTAGGCCACGGAAGTTGTCGAATGAATTGTTTGGTAATATTTAAATGATGAAAACTAAACGAATTACCTTCCATTTTTTTTGGTTTCGCAAACTTTTTATTAATTATACATTTAAGTCTGTAATTTTTAAAATCTTTACTTTTATAAGGAATTTCCATAGAATACTAATGTATTTAGTTAGAAGAAAAATGCGTGCCGTTGAAAAATTATACGCCTCTAAAGATCATAAATATTCTAATAAATGGAATGAACGTAGATTCATAATTTATGTAAAAACTATAATTTTTTAATAAAATTAACTAATTTTATTTAAAAAAATACGTTTAATTTCGTCAGATGTCTGTTTTTCCATGGTACCAAAGAAAAAAGTATGTTTATTTACTATAGACTTTTATTTTTCAGGTTGAAATTAGACCTGTCTAAATTGATAGGTATTTTAAAGTTGCTGATTTTATAGCATAAAATATACACTTTTTAGTGTACACAGGCTAAATACATATGGATATTCAAGAGGATTCTCAAATTCACACTATTTTAGAGATGTTACATTGAAACGTCCTTGGAATAATCTAAGGTCACTAAATTTCGTCAGAAAAATGAGTAAAAATGTTTTTTTAGAAGGAATTACCACACAGCATGAATCTTTCAATCAACTTTTTTAATTTGGCATAGTAAAACGACACGTATTTAACAGCTGTTAGATTAATGTTATCATTTTAAAAACATCAATAAAATTTTTAAACAAACGGGGGACTGATTAACTGAACAAATATATAATGCGAACGTGGGTGAAATTTTTCGTAGAGGAACACCGCGAAAAGTATAGTTGGACCAAGTCAATGAAATTTTGAAAGAAAGACAATAAGTAAGGTTATCTGATTGAACTGTATAAAAATATGTCTGGATGTAGGGGAGGCAAAGGAAGTATTTCGTCATAAGAAAGGTTGTATTTTTATGTACCCCGACAAAGTAATATTGTGGTAGCATGTGTGTCTGTATTAATGAAAATAAATTGGATAAATTAATAGAGCGAGTTTACCTCGTGTAATATGAAAACACTATTATTATAATCATTATAGACAGGCAGCATTAATGCTGTTAATATCTATATCAGGTTTAACTGTCATGTTATATTGTAGAAAAGTCAAGGGGAAAGCAAAAAAATGTTAAAAGAATAAGCAAAAGAAACAAAACACCACTCAAGCAGTACTTTTTGGTTTCTGTGTAGAGTTCTTACAAATGAATTATAAATTGGTTCAATGTCACAGCACTTCCTAGATCATCAAGCAGTTTGTTCCAAGATTCAATAACTCGGTTAGCAAAACTATGTTTCCTTGGATCATTGGGTAATTTAGTTTTGAAAAGTTTCAATTAGTTTCCTCTCAGTGTGTTTTGGTTAAAAGGAAATTGTTGGTGGAGTTTAGAGCAATCATAATAACTGCTCGAGATATTATACTTAACGAGTTGTACAACATATATTATTTACAAATAAGTTTATCTTTTTTTCTTTCTTTAGAGGTTAAAAAGTAACATTCTCCCCGACATTTCAACAAACCTTTGGAAGAAAGACCAAAATAATATAAAGGTTGCTCTTGACATTTCGTGAATATTAATGAATCGGTCAGCATTCACATAGCATTTCAAGTGGGCCGGTCTGTGTCTATACATGCACTGGCACTGTTCGAGAGACTTACTTCAACACATTATGTATTCAAAATTAAATTAACAAATGCATCGTATATTAAAATTTACAAACCAAAAGGACAATCTTCAAAAAGTGTCACGAAATTAGAAGAAAAAAACATTTAAATAGTGATGTAAGTAAAATGGTGTATATACTTTGAAGAACATGCATACATACCATCACGCCGTTTCTTTTTTGGGGTAGGAAGAAAACACAAAGCACCAGAATTTCCTATCGTGGAACACATCTTTCGCTTCTTCTATATTCATACAACTAGTACGATTTCTTTAACTTTTTTACATTTTCCTCTTTCATAATATCATTCACTTGATTCAACCATACTTTCCTCAGTCTTCCTCTACAAAGTTTTACACTCTTTTACTAGACTGGAACTCTCTTTTTCTGTTAACATCGGGAATCGAACTCTAGCCCCACGGATGGTAGTCAAGCGTTTTACCAATTAGGTCACAGAGGTTGTCAAACTAATTCGTAATAAGTATTGATTTTGCTTTAATTAAAATTTGATAAACCATAACTTTGTAATGATGTAACTGTGTCACGCGAACGAAATTCGCGGGCAAAGATAGTATAAACTTCGTCGTTTATTTTACCAATTAACCTTTTACAAATCGTTTGTTAAATATTGGAAAAGGGTGTGGCGAATCGACCAACTGCCACTAGTAACAGAAATAAGAGAACCACTGATATTTCGTCTTACCTCCCGTCAACCAATCTGGAAGACTCGGGAGCATCTTGACATCAGGTCGATCGTTACAAATGGCGGTCCCGTTGGACGAAGTCTGACGTAAAAAAACACACATCTTGTGGGTGAGCCGACGGTGGATTTGGTTGGCTTTTCCCTATCTCGGAAGGTATGAACTCTGCGTAGAATCATATACGGAGTGGACCGCAAATATGTACAAGGGACCTAAAGAGTCGTATTTTTGTGAGTTTGGGGAAATCTTGACCGTGGACCAGGTCGTTAACAGCTGACCACTGTATGCGTTTTCCGGAGGCGTGCAGAAGATATACAAACTACGAGTAACATCAGACGCTGTGACCTGGATGGAGAGGATATATTACGTGTGAAGACCGCACGCAGAATAAGAAGAAAGCATTATATGTAATTTTGTCTGTTGGCTTAGCATACATTTTTCGCATTTAAAACGTACTTACGGTGAATATATTTTTTAGCAGGACCTTCCTTTAATTTCCATATTCGATTGAAGTACTTATTCTTGGTCATCACGCGGTGTCGACAACCAAGACCGGCATCACGTAGTTTCCGTTCCCAACATGGAGAATACTCGCTATGATGTAGTTGGATACTAGTGATGCTCGACTATACCATAAGTTGCATAGCTTGGTGGTAGATTAATCAAAATTAAACCCCATGGAGGCAAAAACATTGATTCTGATGTACTTAAAATAGTGTTTAAATCGATAATTAAAAAAAAATCAGTATTAACTGCTTCTGGTTTTGAGATTTATAGTCTTTGATAAATTGAGTGTAGTAGTTGTTTTATTTAGTAGTTGTCATCGGTAGTTGATATTATTTTGGATGCTCTATTCTCGAATATAACTATTGAAAGCATCCCCACTTGCACACGGAATGACTTTATTGGATGAATTGTGAGAAACTGATGTATTTCATGACTCGATGTATGGATTAAAATTATGCTTTTTTAAGCATAATTAAGCTACTTCAAAGGAAATCATGAACTATTATTAGTAAGATCAGGTCTATTAAATATTATGACAAAATTATTATAATTTTCTTTTCTAATGTATCTACTATGTTATTGGGTATAACCTATATCAGCATATAAAATAAAATAAAAGAACTCAACTATTAATATTGTTAGTAAACAAAAACGAGATTGTAATCGACAAAAAAATTTCCTGTATACTTATATTATTTTACAATAAAAAAAAAACATAAATTTTAATTAAAATTATCTGAAACTATATTGCTTGTAAAAAATATAATAGTACAGACGACCTTCATAGTCTAGTTAGACGCTTGACTTTCATTTGGAAGTTTCGTGTTCGATTTCTGATGGTACCAAAATTAAAAAAAATGAAAACACAAAAGTTCCAGTCTAGTTTAAGAGTTTGTCTGGTAACAATACTAGCACGCGCTAGACATGCACGAATGATGTCTGCCTACGTTCGGTAGTATTTCTAACACTTACTGTGCCAAACTGGGAGTTTTTAACCCGAAGGCTCGATTATTGGAACCGAAGGCATTATTGTATCTCGACCACGCTCTTCAAAATTCTTTGTCACCAATTAGGATAAGTTGAAAGGTACCATACAAATAAATAGGAGGAGAAAAAATGTTGTAAAATGTTTTTTTCCATATTGTTCATAGTTGAGTAGTTGTACCATTACATGTTGTATTACGCATTTACTGCTTAATCATAAAATTAATTTGATCCTTATCACGGTCAGTGTATCGCAGCAGTATCCAATGGTATGGTATGGTATGTGGCAGCGTGAAGAATCAGTTGAGCTACAGCGTGCAGCTTGTATCATGTTACTCGGAATTCCTCCGCCGGACCACGTGTCATATTGAATAATATACCGGCAGGCCGATCATTGTTTTACATACACGGATGATGTTGCGTAATGTAGGGTGACCAAAGAATCCTATGAAACTATACAAGCTGTCAAAAGTGAGGAGCTAGTCCTCTGATCTAAGAGCGATTTTTCGTATCGCTATGTTAATAGTTAAACTCAAAATTATTTCGCTGTTGTATTGTACTACACTTTCGTTGAATTACCATGTGGCAATATTTTCCAACCAACCAGAAAGATCATCAAACCAACCAAAAACAAGTGACAACCAGACTGGAACCTTTTAAGACATGGGCAGTAACGAGAATCGAACCTGTAACCGTTGGGTTGAAAAACATATGTTTTATCAATTAAGCCACGGAGGTCGTCAACAAGTTTATAGAGAGTTAAGCTTAAACTCAAATGACATAAATCAAATTGCTAACATGTATAATACGCACTTACTGAGATTGGCTGTCTGTTAATTGGCCCGTGATAATGATAACTAATGGGTCCAAAGAATAAGGTAAAAAAGAGGAGGCTAAGGCAACGCCATTGTGTTTTATTATTCATCTTATTTTTGGTGCAATTTTTTTATACTTTTTGTTCTCGTAATATTATTTTAGTACACAATTCATTTCTTGATTTAAATCTAATTAAAAATGAAAATTACCTATAGAACTAATATGTGTTATGTGTTGTAAATGTTTCGTTTTTAAATTTATCGAATTGTGTTCACCCTAATAAAAGGGACAACTTGGTCGATGTGGCTGTCGGGAAAATATAACCATATGAAGATGACACTAGAGGCCAATATCCAATGCGACGGGCGCTCATTTAGGAAGATTTATGTGAGGCATGTTAAGTGTTTTGTTCCAAAGTCAAGATATTAATTGGTTCCTAGTGTTGTCTAATTGGTTTTGGATATTTGAAGTGAATGATCTACGACTAGAAATATTTTACATAATTGAGGATGACTAAGAATTTTAATGTTTAGAAATCCCTTTTAATACAAAATGGAATTCGCTTTCTCCCCTTAAGTGATGAATAAAAATGCAATAAATTAATCTACGTTAGCTCATATTATAGATAATAGGTAAAATATGAAATTGATTATTCTTTTTTGAGTTAAAAAGTCTCTCTTTTTGACTCATTTTCTTCAAAAGTATATATCTAAGTATATGCATATACTCGTAAATACTTTTGGACTTTAACTTGAGACTTTCTAAATTAGTAATTTTATAATCAAATTATTATTTTCTTCAAAAGTATATATCTAAGTATATGCATATAAATACTTTTGGACTTTAACTTGAGACTTTCTAAATTAGTAGTTTTATAATCAAATTATTATTTTCTTCAAAAGTATGTATCTAACTAAGTATATGCATATAAATACTTTTGGACTTTAACTTGAGACTTTCTAAATTAGTCGTTTTATAATCAAATTATTATTTTCAAGTGACACTTTTATAAAAAAAAGTTTTTAAATTAGATTTTTATCACCATAAGCTATCTTCTGGATAACATGCGTTAACCAGAAGAATTATATATTTTGACTTTAATTAATTTCGGATGAGTGCAAATTTGTTAAAATTGACAACAGTTAAAATTTTCAGATTTTTTTCCTCCTCCCCTCGATTTTTTATGAAATATTTGCCACGAAATTCATAAGTTTTAAAAGTCAATTGATATACATTTAGGTTCTCGTTTAGTTTCCACGTAAGACCTATTTAACATCTTTCTGATTGGTTAAAAGAGATTATCACATGCCAATAAACCCACCAGGTTGTATTGTAGATGAAGAAAGTGCAATACAATTAATATATTTAAGTGTTAGGAAAATGTCAAACAATGAGGTTTTTTTTAAAACAATTTCTCTTTATGTAAATAATAACATTGTTATTATTATTACACAGAAAAAAAGAGAAAGCCATTCAGGCAACATTTCAATTGCTCTATGAATTTGTGTCAGTTATGGTCAAATTAAATATATCAACGTTTAAGTTTTTTCACTAACATTTCGGTTTCTATATAATTATTTTTAATACATAAAATAAGAATTATTTGATTAGGAACCAAACCATCAACCGCAAATCATACATAACGTCTCTCCAACCAGTGCCTAAACAAAATAACCAAAATGTTCCCAATTCCCAACGTTTCTGTTAACGGTTGTTTAATTTGATAAATAATGTGGATACAATAGTTGAGATGTGAAGAAAAGACAATGAACTAATTTATCACATCTGAGTTAGTCTATCACTTCGCTAATTGCTCTTCTTTTTTACATATTTCCAGTTGAATTATTGAACGCATAATGAACGTGATTCAAAGTCGTGGTTTATCCATTCGGATTTGTGGTCTAGTATACACCTTTTTTATATGTTAAATAAGTATTCATCAAATTTTAATTTTTCTTTGATCTAAGAAAGGTTTAATTGAAACCATTTATTTATTTATTGAAATTTCTATTTTATTATTGTTGTGAGAACTTAGAATATAAAACTCACACATTATACTTTTTCGGCACTGGTAGCTCAAAAACTGGGTGAGAAGTATTGTCCTAGATGTGTGGTTCTATGGCGAAGACCTCCGTGGTAAAACGTTTGACATGATTTCTGGTTCGATTTCCGATAGAACCCAAAATAAGATCCCAGCCTAGTTTATACAAATTTATTATTTGTTGGAAGAAATTTTCATATGGCAATAATCACGCCAGGTATTATAAATATTGAAAGTGAAATATAATACCTATATAAAAGGTATGATTATACATATCAACGTTAGCGGAGAATATTAACGGAAAAAAAGAAAAATTGAATTTCTTGGGATAGTCATAACTAGCAAAAAAGAGTAATATGATTTTAACTTTAAGTATATGGTTTAACTATTAAATGTCGTTATGGATAGAAACATATTTTACAATAAATTATTATTACTCTTTCATTATACAATACAGTACAACCTAGCGGACTTATAGCAATGCTGCAATCTCTTCCTACTAACTAGAAATATGCTGGTATCCAATTTTATTAAAAAGATGACCCTTATTAATAGAATTGAATACCAATGGAATTCGAACCCGTACCCCCGGATCGGAAGAACGGCGTCCTACCAACGTGGCCATGGAGTTAATATGATTTTTGAAAATTCCTTCAGTCATTATGTAACCGAGTTGACCTCTAATGACTGTAAATGAATTATTCTATTATACTAGGGGCATTATGTGGCATTATTGTGGTTTTTGAGTAATTCAAAAATTTTCCCAATCATTTCACATTGACACACATACATACATTGGAAATAGCGGAACAATTGTGCAAAGCATTTGGCCATTTTGTCTTGGCTGTTACTCATTGTCTCCGGGTAGCTGGCTCCTTGTACTCAGGTGAACAATGAAATCTTCGTGGTAAAAGCATTAATGGGAATTTGTCATGTCGCTATGGCCAGCCTTCCATTGCATGCGCGGAATGAGTTTGTTCAGTTTAACAGCTGTAAAGGTTTAATAAAAATTAATTTATTTTTCTATTTGTTGGAAAATATAGTTGCCATGGAAACATCAATAATAATACTAATAAAAGGACAGTTTATAAAGCTTCCTTTATGTTGTGGACTCTCCAAAAAAACCGCTCTAACTCGGAATGGAACTCACTCTTATTGACATTAAAAAAATACAAAAATAAAAATACAAAAAATTAAAATAAAAGGAAGGTGGTGGGAGAAGCCAACAGAATGGACACTTCTCTTAAGCTGTATATGTTTAGAAAAAATATTTGTTAAGAAATGTATGTACTCCTTATATCATCGAACCGGACAGTATATAGTAGAATTCGGCTAAGAAGGCAATCCACAACAGTATTCGAGTAGGAACTTTGATGTATGGGGGAGAAACTTCGACGTGGAAAAGACTGAAAAAAACTGAATAAATGCTGTAGAAATGCATGCATCGAGAAGAATACATGGGGTAGTAATGTATGACAGAATATGGAACGAAATTATTAAGGATCAATGTGAATTAAAGCCAGCTACATTAAGTTAGATGAAGAAGAGCGCTCTGAGATGATTTGGACGAATGAATGAAAGAAAGACTAACTCAACAATATATAACGCAAATTTGAGGGGAAGGCGTGGTCGAGGAAGATCAAGGAAAGTATGGTTTGATCAAGTAAATTATACAATATACGATAGGAGTTGTATGAGAAGGTATGAAAGTAGAAGAGGAGAAAGATGTGTGTCGCGATAAAAAAGCCTGGTGCTTTGTCTAACCAGTAGCGAAACGGCGTGTTCTTTTAGGCTCATCAACCAGTTCTCCGCGAGGAAATATAGGTCCCTTAGTCCTCCAGACAGTGCATACACATACATTGAACGGTAGTTCAAAATTGTTTCAAGAGCCGGTCAGTACCCAAATATGTATCACCTATGCGCAGCACCACTGACCTGACACTCATCAATGAGGCTGCATACATAAATATACTCGTCCATACATATCATATAAAGTTACTTATTTTTTAAAGCTAAATCGTTTTAATAAATTAATATACCCATTTATAGTGAATAATTCTAAATATTCTTTTCTACATATATGATTAGCTAATATATATTTGAATCACGTTGTCATTACGATTGACACACAAGTCGATAAGTTCTATAACATTATTTATACATCAATAGCAATGCAAGGCGAGTCTATTAAATTGTGTAAAATACGTGTTGAAGTCATTCATTCATTCACGTTTTTGACGCAAACTAAAAACCTACTTTTAGATTAAGCTGCTTTTTGTGAGTATTTGTCATTAATTAATTTGCATTGTATTACACTTTCGTTGTATACACTACAATCTGGCGGACTTATTGCTGTGTGACATTCGTCTCTCCTTTAAAAACAATTAGTATAAACGGGAATCGAACACGTAATCCCCGCGTAGGACGACAAGCGTCTTTGTATTTAGGCCACAGAGTTCGTCTACTTCGTGCATGTCAAAAGAGTGCTTACACGAAAAAAGCTTTCTCAAAAATATAATGAAAATTTTCGATACATTTTAATCCAGGTAGTATTAAAATTTATTAAATGTAACTTGACCTGATTGTATTGAAATTAAATTATATATTTTCCCCTTGAACCATTTTTATACACTGATGGAATAACTGAATAACTGCGGGAAAATTTCTATTCAAGTATTTTTAGGCTTAATGAATTTGAACAAAGTGTGAACAATCTACATGATAAAATACAATAATAATCAGTGTTATGCCTGTTTCACTAAAAAAATCGAACTACCTTTCGATAGTTCAGTTTGAGATCACTTATTCTAAGTTTATTGCATTTTTTTCACGTTATGGTGAAAATCATGCAATCAAAAATGGATTTATTTAAATGGCTTTTCACTCAAATTTGTGTGTTCCCGGACGGTGTGCAATGTTGAGTTAATCACGCTCATTGAGAATTATATCCTAGAAACACAAACACGGTAAGCTTTCGATGTAAACATTTGAAATAATACCACGTTTATCAATTGTACTCGTATATCTCTATTTTATTATAAACTATGGATTATCTTAACAGCCTGAAAACGATGGGATTCCAGTTTGCGTAGCGAGCTTTCTCATATTTGTTGCATTGGATCATTTGTCAAAAGTATAATAGATTATAAAAGGTCGTATACGCATCGTTTTGTGGGCATTCAAAGAATGTATTATCCAACGTTTCCTCACTCAAAAAATGGATTCCGATTTCGAAATAAATTTATTTCATCTTTATGTGTTATTTAATTTTTAAAAATCAAATTTTTTGAATTATAAAAATTCGTTCTACTTGATTTCGTTATTAAAAAATACAGGGGTTATTTCAAATTTCAATTAAAAATTGTCTCTCTTCGTTTTCAGAGTGTTAAGATAGTTTACCTGTATATTTTCTAATGAATTAAATATATAAGTTATGTTAGTATTCATACTTGATAAAGGTGGTAATATTCCAATATTTTTAGCGTGCGTTTAATGTGATACGCTTCTAGAATTCTGTTTAAATTTGAGCTTTTAGAATTCTCACTATATACGTGTATGTTTCTTTGATTTTTTCGATTTATTTTATAAAACCTGCCTTAACGCTGGCATACACCTTAGACAAGTGAGTGATTTGTATATTTCATTGTAAAAAATTACATATAAATAAATATAAAATACATTGTTGTTTGGCTGGGAACATCCAAATTTGGGTGTTTGTATAGCCATTAAAAAAACCTTTTAAAAAATCTCATTAAGGAACATCCGTAATTCGTTTTTTGATATTAAACAAACTTCACGAATTCCGAACATTAATTTTCAAAAAGTTCTCACAATGGTGAAACTAAGTTTCTTGAAAATTTGTCCTGTTACGAAAAATGTGAATAAAAAATATACCCTTTGTTACTGGCAAACTTAATTTATTTCTCGGAAAAATTAAACGCTATATGGAAATACTAAGTTGTGTTTCTGGACCGGTCACGATACTTGATTTACGGCAGGAATATTGAAACGCTGGTTGACCGTTTCCAAGTTAATTGATTATGAATAAATTCCAAATAATTTTAATACAATTTGTCATTCGTAAAAAGATGCGTTGATGAAATTAAAAATCAATCACAGATGTAGCTAGATTAAAAATCGATCACAGACGTAGCTTGATTAAAAAAAATAAAACATCTCTTAGAAATATTGAAAAATATAATTATCAAAATTAGCGTCTTCTTTGTTGCTTCCATTTGTATTGTATTATATTTTCGTTGTATATAGTACAATTTGGTTAGTTTATTGGCATGGGGAAATCTCTTCCGAGCAACTAATTAGGTGTTGAAACAAGCCTTGTGAAAGGCCAGGCTGAAGCCTTTCAACAACAACAAAAAAGTTTCAAAGGTGCTGTAAACCATTTCGTTCTATTCTGTTTGGTAAACTACTTTAACTTCAATAAACAGGACGGCTTTTGTGGTCTAGTTGATAAAACACCTGTCTTCCGACCGAGGACTTGAGAGATCGATTCCCGTTGGATTCCATATTTTTTTAAACGGATTCTTGTTTGATTTTTCTTAAAGCCTCTTTTCAGCTGTCTGGTTGGTTAGAAGAAACTGCCAGATGGCAATATGGTCGCAAATATAATACACCAAAAATATAAAGAGTGACTCTCAGCGTCATTATGTTCAATCGCTCTAGTGAAATATCTTAATGAAGATTATTTGGATCATTCCTCGAATCGTTTTCCGCATTTCAAATTTCCACAATTACTTGCATCGTCTTCCAGTGATATTTAAAATTTGTGTATCCTGAAAACAGTTCAGTTATATTGTATTATTTTCACTCGTCAATTCGAGAATAAAAACAAGATTGCGTTTTGTTGAGTCATGAAATTTTATGCCAACAGTACGATTTATATTGAATCTATTTAAAGGTTGCACGTGGTGAACGATGAACTCAGCTTTCAGTTCCTTGTTAGTACTATAAACGCCTACGATTGTTGGACTCAGGTCTCAAATATCTAGTAACGTATATTTTCTGGATCTCTGGGCCACATCGTGGTCTGGGTCTGACCATACAGATCAGTTCGTGTCTGGTGTTAAGTTTGTACTAAGACTATAAACGGAGTATAATGGCATAAACCTCGTGAATGCAGTACTATAAAGAGGGGCGCCTAAGTAATACCAGACAGCTCTCGAGTGCTTTGGTCCAGATCACGACTCAAACCGATTGTGGAGCGATAATACACGATGCATTGGTCATTATTATAAAACATTTAATGTTTAGAGCTGAGAGTACATGCATAATTGTATTAAGTCTTAGTAATAAATCCATCAGAAAGTATAAAGAGTTTGTTTATTTAACGTACGGGAGCGTGAATGCTGTTGTAAAGAAACATTTGTTGGCAATTATGCTACTGTTATCATTGTTTAATTTCTAGATATTCCTGTAGTCAATTAATTAATTTTATTATTACAGTTGTTTTAATTTCTCTTTTTCTTTCTCAATAAATTTCTTCCTCTGAATTGTTACACTTTCGTAGTATACAGTACAACCTAGCGGGCTTATTGCCATGTGGCAATATCTTCCAACCAACTAGAGAGATGTTAAAGAGACCTTAAGTAAAAACCAGGCTTTTTAAATAATCTGGCTTCTAACGGGAATCGAACCTGTAACCTCCGGGCTGAGACAATTGCCTTACCAACTAGGCCACGGAGGTCGTCTGTTTAAAATTCACTAAATTCATTTTAATTTAGATAACATTTCTTCTTATTCTTGCAGTAGAATTCTTGAAACGTTTTTTCTGCATTATTCCTGGAAAGTGAACTGCCAGATAACCCTTCATCTCTTTGAGGGTCTGCCTGGTGGTAGGGATTGAAATTATATGGAAAATCCGAGTCTCGTCCATTCTTTGGGTGTGATCCCGTCAATAATGTCTTCTCTGTCTTCCCATTTTACGATGTCTTCGATTTTACGCGTTCTACTTATTTCTGTAGTTTGTATTGTATTGTATTACACTTTCATTGTATACAGTACAACCTGGTGGGATTATTGCCACGTGGCAATCTCTTCCAACCAACTGAAATATTGTATATTAAAGAGGCCTTATGAGAAAACCAGAGTGGAATCCTTTTTTATAAACATCTGGGTTCCAACGGGAATCGAACTTGCAGCCTCTGGGCTGGGAGACAAGCGTCTTACCAACTAGGCCACAGGGTCGTGTATTTCTTATTTTGCCTCCGAATTTTTTAGCAGTTATACGTCGCAAGTCTTTCCTTTCTGCTTTAAGGAGTGCCTTCCTTCTTGTACTGTCAGCTCTAATTTGAATCACGTATGTAATTACAAGTCTAACACGTGTTTTATAGATCCTCACTTTATTTTCTGTTTTTCCATATCTTAATAAATATACTATTTACAGTTTTGAAGCTTTATATTAAAAAACTCAAAAGTTCTCACAGTATTTTGAATTCCAAGGAACACGTGTTTTTTAATACACATAAATTAACGAATAATTCTGGTGTCCCGTTTGATACGACTATTTGAACCATCTTTTAAATGTTTACACATGTTTCCGCTTACTTGCGTAAAAATTTTTTACAGTTGCAATGTTTCTAAATACTTTCTAAGTACATAATCGTTACTAAACAAGTTGAAGATTAACAACATTTTATGTTATAATATGTCGTTTACCTTCCACGAGTATACTTAATGAATTCATGAACAATTAAGAGTTAAAACAAGTCGTGAATTTGGCTTTTTGAGAAGTTTATTTTCAAGAGATAATAGAATAGGGAAAGGTATTGAAAGGCTTTTTGCTGCTGGGAAGAAGGTCGAAATTTTCACAATTTTCTAATTGTATGGTTTTTGTATATATAAAAATCAACAATGATTGACATCAACGGCATTGAAATGTTCTTGATTCAATGTTGATTTTCGTCATTATACCATACACAAATATTTCATTAATATTTTCAATGTATCCATACAGTCGCCATAAATATTTGTATACAATATATTTTAGATAGAACAACCAATAGATAAAAATAAATTTTGAAATACACGGGCTCTTGACCTCAGAGCTAATTGCTGAGATCATGACCGCATTTAAAATTTGAATTTCATTTTACCTAAAATTGATCGATGACCATTCTACTTATCCGAGTAATACTATTTATCTGTAATGGGTTTTATAAAGAAGCTAAACCAAACTTTAAACTCAAATTAATTTATCTTTTAGAGTTTAAAAGGTATGCGTTGAAATTTAAATTGGGAACAAATAAAGCGAATTCGTTTTAATTTTACTAAGTTTATGCGTTTATACTATTTGTATAGATATATATTTTTATTTTTTTTGTATGCAGTGCGACCTTACGGATATATTTGAAAGCCTTAAAGGGAAACCATACTGAAACCATTTTAAATAAAATTGGATACCAACGAGAATCGAATCCGTAACCTCAGATTGGAAGGCAGTCGTCTTACCAACTAGTCCACCGAGGTTATCTTACTCGAACTTCGCAATATATAATTTTATTGTGAATTTATATTTACATAAATGTTTTTATTTTAATATGGTATTTTGGAATGAAAATTTATGATTTGCCAAGAAAATCTATAAGCTAACATAAAAGCCATCATTTTCCTAACTACATATTTGACCTTGTAATCACTTATACATGCTCTTCTGTTTCTTCGAATTCTCACCATTCCTTCTCAGCCAACATTGTACCCACAATACGGTTAATAAGCTAAAACTTTTCAAACACTAAATAACTTATAATTTTCGAAATGAAATAAAACTCATTAATAGCGGAAATCCTTGGTTAAAAAAATTACGATTAAGAATACGAGGATAGAGGAGATAAAGGCAAAATCGCTGGGTGAGCTAAAGGTTATCCAAAAAAGTACGTTCCATAAATGTTTTGCGGATTGGAAAAAACGTTGGCAAGTGTATTTTATCCTATGGGGGCTACTTGGAAAGGGATAATATTAAAATGAATGATTAAATAAATACTTTTGTTGGAACTTCAGGTCTTACCGCTTTATAATTAACTGCGTTGCGAGGCATTTTCCTTCGCTCGTGACATCGGATCTTAATTCCGTCGTCGCTACTATTCTTTTGACACTCAGGTGTGTCGCCACCGCAGGAGAAGTCCATTTAGGCAGTTATTTTTTCATCCATACGTGACGCCGCGCTCATAAAAAATAAAGATTTCGATCTTTTGTGTAGATCGCGCTGGATGTGGACTTATTTTGTCCCCCATATCAGGGTGGAAGAAATATGCTAAAAGCAATAAACCCACCACGTTTTAGTGGATACAACATAAGTGTTAGGTTAGGTTTTGAATATTCTCTCGGGATTTCTCCCACAACTTAAACGATATTTTTTTTTTCTAAATTGCACTTAAGGATTATATTGTTAAGTCAGTTTCAAGTATAATCATATTTGTGTATTCACGAAGAAAACATGTTAAGATCAGGTTGCAAAAGATTGTTTTCACCACACGAGATTTTATGATTTCGATTAACTTTGTGGGCAGAACTAATGCCATCGAATTTTGAAACAGTTCTCTTAATTTATTGCGCAGACCTTATTCCACTTGAGGCCATTATTACCGCTCTCACGGAGGTTTTTTCCACTTCATTTATGTAACTCGGTTTCCTCAACGTATTCGTTTCTTAATTTTGTGCAATTAATTTTATCACTATAATTTGTTTGTTTGATTTCTCTCCTATTGTCATTGTAAATCATACAAAAGATTTAGTGTTTTTTTCGAACAGGAATTTATAGTATTTGGCCACATTCGATAAATTGTCGTTAATGAAATGCTATCTGACTCTAACGAGAAAACCTTTTTTTCATATTCATGTACATTATTCATTCCATGTCTGAATCAGTTATTTATTACGCCATTTAGAAGGAAACAGAGATCTCTCTAGCATTTGCAATAATCAAGTCTTGACCCGACCATGTATTTCCGACGTTTGGACAAGTTAGTAGGTATTCTAAAATATCCACTAGGATCAAATGGACTGTCCGGAAAGTCGTTCTTGGATAGATTTCGTTAGGACAAAATTTTCGTCAACTTGATTCCAAACGAGCTGAGTCTACTTTATTAGGTAAGGTTATCGTTCAGCGCATTTTTTCGACAATTATTTACTCAAATTTCTTGAGCAGTTTTTGGGGTCATTTAGAAAATGGAATAAAATAAGTTGTTTTTTTTGTGGCTGATCCTTTGGTTTAACTGATTACAAGAAAAGTTATGAACATCGTATGGTGACGATGCAGCAAACTATCGTGTGTGTCAAACGTGGCTTAAGAAATCCGTTATCGTGATACGACACTCGAAGATGGTATCCACTCTGGAAGGCTGATTACCACAGATGACGAATAAATCTTTGAAGACTTTGATCCATAATAACCAGCGTTCTGCGACAATAGAGAATGTGAGAATTAAATCTTAATATAAAAAAATGCATTTGAATTTGATCTAAAATTACGAAATTACTTTCCGGACAACTTATTACTTACCATCCTTAAATTCGCTTCAATTCCATTCTTGAATTCGGTAAAATACTATTATATTCCATCATTGAATTCATTGAAATATCCAGTCGGAAAATAGTAGATTTTATTTTGTATTCGTTCATTCATTTCCGTATCCGGACCATAAATTATTAATTATCTCACGTGATTCCAGTAGAAGGTAACAAAAATCTCTATAACATGCGAAATAATCGGCCCTTAAACCAACCACATGTTTCCTATGTTCGAACAAGTATTGTGAGACATATGAGTTCTGTAGAGTCACACAATCATATTTAATGCTACTTTTGTTCAAGGGACCCCATCTGTGTATGTCCACCTTGTATCAGTTACCCCTATTTCCAGTCTTCATATGCATTTAACAACACATTTTTGAATATCATCAGAACATCGCGTTTGTAGACTACCAACAGTTCTCTTACAATTTTTACTACGTGATTTAAGGGCATTATGTATTGGCTGGCATCTTGTTATATGATCTATCCAGTTTAATTTTTAACGACAACCTTTTCTACTACATCACTTACTCAAATCTGTTCTGATTTTTGAAAATTTTTCTTTCGATACCTCAATGATAAATCTAGAATTATTTTACCTGTGGGGGACATATAACTATGGATGAAGATGAAGACTGTAACACACATTACTGAAACAATGTTTAATAAAAAAAAAAAGATTTTTCTGCAGAAACTTTTTGGAAATTCACGTTTAAAACTATTATTAGTACATATAAACACTATTTTCCACTTAAAGGGTTATTGTAATTATTGTCTAACCGTTTTCGATATTACTACCATTTTCAAAGGACACCTCTATGTGGGAAAACAGCGTTTATAATAATAATATTATGGTTTTATAAAATACATTATTGAAATGCTTTGTTCAGCAAAGTGAAAGCCACGTTCTTCTCTGTTGTGTAGATTTGGTTGACTGGATACAATTTTACACAGTTTTTGGTTTCACCAAACAGGTATAGGTACCTATGGTTTTTAATATTTTCTGTTCCTCTCAAGAAGAAGCAGGGTTCTCTGAAACTGCCATATTGAGTTTTATGAGTTCACCGCCTGAAGGCTCGGCGGCAATAAATTTTCCTCCTTATGAGCTGCATCTGAACTGGTATCGATATTATTATTTTGTTTATGGAAAGGTTGCTTGAAAGCTACGTTACAGCCACCAAGTTCAAATGCAGCGTGAATATATTTTTATTTACTTAATCTTAATGGGAATGACCTAATATTTTTTTTAAAGACAACTGTAACAAATTGGATTCGTATTTTTTTCTTTAATCAACGAACTTTTCTTCAAATAAATATATAGATGTAAATTTCGTCAGTTTTATTTGCTGTGTAATATTTAATATATTTATAATTTAATGGAGTTTGAAGATGAGATTACACATATATACCATTTTGCCGTTTCCGTGCTGGGATAGGCCGAGAGCATAGAGCGCTACACGTTCATATCACGACATACTTCCTTCGCTTCCTCCACATCTATACATTTTCTATTTCACAATTAACTTGCTTCAGCCATACTTGGCTCAGTCTTTTCTACTCAGACTTCCATTTACTTGCTTCAGCCATACTTGACTCAGTCTTCCTCTACCCAGACTTCCATTTACTTGCTTCAGCCATACTTGACTCAGTCTTCCTCTACCCAGACTTCCATTTACTTGCTTCAGCCATACTTGACTTAGTCTTCCTCTACCCAGACTTCCATTTACTTCCTTCAGCCAACTTGACTCAGTCTTCCTCTACCAAGACTCCCATTTGTGGTTGCGTTTCAAATTTTATGAAAAAATATTGATAGTTGATTGATTGATGGGGAAGAATTACATGAAGTTAAAAGCAAATTTCTGTGTATTTTAATTATAATTCTTGAAGAACGTACTAATTCTTGAAGAATAATTTGTATTTAGTTTCGTGCGACTCTTCAATTTGTTTCCATTTCGTTTTAATGTAAAACAAACAAAACACGTCAAATGGATACAATCGCTAATTCCATGTTATTTAACAATAAAATCTACAATTATTTTGTAAAAGCTAATTACAATGCAATTCGACCATGATCAGCATACAAAGCCCAATAAAACAACGATCAGGCTATTTAACTTCCTTCATGAAATAATCATTGTCGGCTTCTTCTGATTTGTCCATTTCAATGGTAATCATCTCTCTTCCGTCCGACGTGATAATTGATTCGGCGTGTTTCCATTTATTTCACAAATCAAAAACTTGAACAATGTATGTTTCGACACGCGTCCCGCCATGAATATGTAATGTGGCCATGTGTGATTAATGTTGATAAATAATGAAATTATTTCCATCGGAGAGTGTGTACCGTTATTTATAGTCACATTTATCTATTCAAAATTCGCCGGTCAATTTGCCGTTTCGAAAACATGATGTAATTTGAGAATTTATGATTTTTGGAGACTGGAAATTCAATATCTCAAATGAAAATAATTTGCGAAGTGTTAATGGAGAGACTTGTTGAAATAATGGCAATCATTCTCTATTAAACTATACAAAGATACATAAAATATAGTGTTTTTAAAGTACTAGGATTACGTAGCACTGTAACAATTACTTTTCAATCTAGAATAGCGTGTCATTTAACTAGTCCAGTAAAAAGTAGTGAAGTGTTACTTTACTCGTGGGACGACGCGTGTTCCTTTTAGCGCGCAACTTAACAATCTAGAAATTGGTAATATTGTTTTTAATTAAGTCTGTAATTCTTATCAACAATGTTATAAGTGTGTTAAAGTCACCAATGAAGCGGTAAAAAAATAATAGTAAATATTTTTCTTTTTCTTATAAAATTTGGTATAACGCTGTTTCTCGATCATTACGATCACCTCAAGGGCGCTTCCTAAGTAGATTAACCTATTAAAGAAATAAGGAAGGTTAAGAGACTTCAATCTCGCTATCAAGAGCTCCATCTGAATTCTGAAATTTAGGCAGAAACTGGTATAAGAGTAAAACCGCCAGGAATTGAACTTGGGGCGCCCACCTTCTCAGCGTGAATGCCGTTAGACCACGGCCGCTGACATTATCTTATAACTTTTTTTTCATTCATATGGTACCCTTTAATACATCTGAGTTGATAATTCGAACACATAGAAGAGCGTGACCGAGAGACATTGTCTTTGGTCCCAGTAATCGAGCCTTCGGATTAACAACCACTGGTGTAGGCATGGAGTTCGCATAATTATTACTAGTAGATAAAAATAAGACTAAATATTCCAGAATTTACGTACTCCTAGATCCAGTTGAATATACCATATATATTATAGATCATAGTTAACGCCCTGAAACATGACGAATATTCCAAATTGGGAATTAAATAAATTAAATAGCTAGAACATACATATACAAAAACCAGTTAAAATTTGATCCAGATTCATTAGGTGGGTATGACTAATTTAATCTCGGGAACTCGGGTATATAAAATTGAATGAAGAAGATGCGGATCTAAATTATTGTAGATACAGAGACACCACAACCGTTTCTGTAATTTAAATTGGTTGTCTACGTTCATCAATTGTGGAGATCTGGAATCAAATCAAAGTCTATACATTGGATGTACGCGTGTAATATTGTGACCACAAAACAGTATTAAATAATGTTATGAAGCCCTCCCAAGTTGTTCCCTAATTAGTCATATCAAAAGTTATTTCATATTTAATTTAGTATGATACGAGTATATAAGAATTCCGCCTCAGACTATAACCTGAGCTGAGCTAGATACGAGTATTTATGTAGGCATTATTTAATGTATAATATGTTAAGCTTGCGTGTGGGTAAAACCGCGAGTGTGCCGGACCAAAAACGTATCGGGCAAGAGCTTTTATGGTCGCTTTGTATTTAGTGTATCTTTTGTATCTACACACGTATAGGAGATGGAAGTATATCCACAAAGCCATCGGCACGAGCCACGCCGCGGGCACTGTTCGCTGATCTCGCCAGATCACTTTTTTCACGTCTATAAATAAACTGACCCGAGTGTTGTGTTTGTCTGATTCTGGACTGCCTCTTACCGTTTGTGTAAGAGAGATAAGGCTTGAGAGTGCGATGCTCGGCCCAGTTTTCCTCTGGTCTCATTTGTTCCTTTCGCCAGTGCTGACTGCTTTGGCGGGCCTCTTTTACCTCTTGCTCTTTTGTTTGTTTGTTTGCTCCCCGGAGTGACGTTTCTGTATTACGTAAGTAATGCTGTCACTTCGTCTCCTACGCCGCGCTGGGCTCCTGATAACCGTTATTTTGTCATACTGTGTATTTACCGATCTTTCGCAATACAATGGCTCTATTTTTTATTTCTAGTAGTACTTCTTTGTAATTGTAGCAATCTTAAATAGATTGCGCATTTTTTGAGGATTTACTTCATTCTGTTTATAATAGTTTAATTTCATTTTTTTTAGGCAACGTGACATCTTCGCGTTTTGGTATAGTGAGTTAAGTAGCTAACATACTTAAACTACCCGACTTTTTCCATACTTTCCAAATATTACATATCGTTTTCAAAAACTTAGTACGGCTCAGTTTTCCGCACTCATGACAAATCGGCTGTAGTCTGGCAACACTGCCCTTAAAAGCAAACATCAGAACTTAGAAGTTACAAACAAACTGTATATGGCAAAATGTATAATCAAATAATATTTAAAATACTTTTATACGTACATACAAAACACAACAATTTTGGCGAATATCGTCACTAAATTAGAGAAAATACAATTGCTTCCTAATCATAATACAAAAAGGAAGAGAAAAACAAAAAATAACCAAAAAGTTTTTTTTATATTCGGTTCATAAACACTTTTAAAAATTTAATTCTTCAGTTGCAAAATATGACAGAATAAGGGAAGATATGTTTAAGCTGAAGAAAGGAGTAGTGAAATGGTTTGCTGCAAAAAATAATTCACATATGTACAAGTAGTGAAGAAGATATGAAAAGTTCGGGAAGTCCTAGAAAAAAAAAACGTGGCACGACTAAATCAATCAAATTATGAAAGATGAAGTATTTTAGATATTGATCTCTTTATAGAACTTTTTTTCATATCTTGTCTATGGAAACAGCATCTCAAAATAATGATTGCCTCTTGTAAGGTATTATTAACAACTGCAACTACGAGTATGTTCCAAATTTTTTAAATAATAATTTACTCATTTTTCTTTATACGCGTATACTAAATATAATATGTTAAAATCATCAATTTGAATGCAAGACTGAAAAGACTTTATAATAGGATAGCATACATGACGAGATATATGGACGTGGGAGAAGCGAAAGACGTGTGCTAATATAGAATAACGTGAAGATTTGTTATCTGATGATTATGTTCAGTTGCAAGATTTGTTTTACAAAGTGAGGTGTTCTCTTCTGTTAATTTTTATATTCTAAGATAAATAATAATTTAATGACTCACCTAGTGAATGACCTTTGAATGCTCGATTATATTAGGAAGATACTTAATTATTCTTTCAGGAACCGAATAAAACGTTTATCTTCGGAATTGAATGTGTATTTAAATTCGATTTACATAGCATAAATCTTCCAGCCTAATGAACAAAATAATGCCAGATTTGGGTATTAACGTACCTACGTTACTACGAAATGTCGTAAATTTTTCGGTACCCACTTTTTTGTATAAAATACTAATAAATTAAGTGACCACATAATTCCTACTTTATAGCGTCAGAAGTGAATTGGTGTAATTAATGTCTTTGTCATAAACAATCGATTTTTGATACTGTCTATTTCGAGTGTACACGTAGGTATGTATATACCAGTGTATGTTTTAGTACCCCGTTGAATTTGATTTCTATTGCTAAACTCCGTTCGATATTTTCCTTAACTTTCTTTCGTAACTCTAATCTTTCATTGTCATATACTTAATTCTTAATATTGAATCTAATTTAATGAGTGATTAAGCTAGTACACAGTGTTCAGCCCGAGGGTTTTTGAATTAAGATTAAAAAAACCAAGATTAAACATAGTTTTTCGCTAAAGTTATCTTATCATTTAAGTTAATGTGATGAAAAGTAAATTTTACAAATTAAGAAACGTCCGATATACCAGGTCTTTGTCACTTTCAGACTTTATTTTATTTTACTTTATAATTTTCTGTACTTTATCAACTCCACCTGGCATAACATTTTATGGATAAAAAGTAACGCTGTTTAAATCTTCTAGGGCTACATATTGAGCCTATTTGATCGTCTTCCAATGCCTTGTCATCAGAATTTTAGGTTCGATTTGTCAAGTTTATGTATTTGCTGAGGTGCAACAGTATGTACACAACATGCTTATAAGTTCATAGATATCACGCTTTGGAAAAAAAATATCATTGAAATCATAGTCAAATATGTTTATAAAATTGTAGATATAAATGAATTTTCAGAAACATGAATTAAAAAATATAAAATGAAAAATATATCCGTAAAGTCTTTTATAATTTTTAATTGCATTCGTGGTGATATCCGTAGCGCTTGTCCATCCAGGGACTTCGGGTTCGATTCCCGATGATACCCAAAATATAAAAAAATTAACTAAAAATGAGTCCCAGCCTAGTTCAAGAGTTCGTCTAGTAACAATACTTTGATGCTGCCACTTGAATTACTAGTGTGGCTTCTCCAGCGTTTTAAGCCCGGAGGTTTGAAAAAAGGGGCAGAACATAAAATTGTCTCTCAAACACGCTCTTCAACATGTCCGCATTACGAATTCGGAAATGTTGAGGGGTACCATAGGAGGTAAAATATAAATTGCATTCGTGATTTGGGTAGCCTTGACTCGAAACCCCTCGTATTATTTCCTGACTGTTTTAAAGTTTTGTGTATCAAATATCTCAGAATCGTATTATTTTAGTGTTGATTTCGCGACAATTCTAGTGTCATTTAAAAACAAATATTATTATTTTATATTTATGTATGAAGATACATATCAGAATAACTAGTACTTTATAGTATGGATAGCTTCTGTTGACCGACATTTTATTTTCAAAAGCCAAATATATATTCGCAAAATGTTTATGTTTCTTCTTTGCCAAATTCGCATCTGCTGAACATGATAGCAACGAGATACTAAATTCTTAACAAGATAACGCACTCAATCCTTGAAACGTGAAAAATAGAGGCTATAAATTATATTTATAGTCGGGGTCAGTTTAGACTTGATCTGACCTTTGTGGGGCCTGCTGAGTGTGCTGAAAGGTAAAGCGGTTTTAAACGTTTCTATTTAACAGTTTATTCTTTTGTATTATTGTATTACACTTTTGTTATTTTATATAGTACAACCTAGCGAGCGACCTCTTATAATATTAATACTAATAATAAAAAATGACAATTTCTATAGTGCCGTTTAGAGAGCAGACTCTTAACACTTCCTTCCCTGTGATGTGTAACTAGTGCACATTCCTTCTAAAAACATTAATATCTCTATAAATGTAATAAATACTGGGTTCAGATTTTAGGTATTCCTCCGTAATACATTTACGTATTGAATGAAAAAAATAATATTAATAATAATTAGCACTTATCGGCCACATTAGAGATATTTTGTAAAAATCGGGAATAAATTCACCAATAGAATCAAACGTGTGTGACGTAGGTATATTCATTTTAAAAAACCGTTATGGGTGAAGAAGCGACGCTATTCACGTCTCACTCTCACTCTACTTCGGTATATGGGAACGCAAGACATAGAATCTCAGTTCGCTCGCATTCATTTGAACTGCTCTCTTCGCCCGTTTTGTGAACGTCAGCCGATGTTTTTTTAATGTTTTGAGCAATTAAATTTCAATTATTATCACTTTTGACTTCAAATTTAATTAATTTAAGTGATTGACTATGAATATTCTTATTTTTTCGATTTTAAATCGCTCATTTTTACATGTGTATATGTGTATTGAATACTCAGCACCGGAACGTGTGGATTTTTTTAGTACAAGAAGGGAAAGGTTATTGGCACTCCAACTCGCGATTTGAACTCACTATTATAGACAGATTAAAATTATTAAAAACAAATATGTATTAGTATAGTGCAAGGAAAGATAGCCCACTCTCTTCCCTCTTCAACGATTTTCCAACCAATAAAAATATGATAATGTGAACTTAAATAAAAACTAGATTGAAATCATTGTTTTAAGGAGTGCAAATGGGAATCGAACCAGCAATCTTTTGCGTTGGATGACATATGTACATCATACCAACTGGACAACGGAGGTTTTCAGTATGTTTCACAAAGTTCTCACAAAATCAACTGACAACAACGCGGCAAGTTTATTAACCTTGGTTTTCGATTGTTTTAAGAACGAAAAATATATTTGAAAAAGTAAGTCAAACTTCGAGTAAATAATTAATTAATTTCACTTTATTTTGCAGTTCACATTTCTTCAACATCTTGATAGTGTTATAACACTCGCCACTAGCAAAAAAATATATGACTTTCAAACACTTTATAGAATCAAAGATATGTGTACGCCCGTGAGGTAAAATACTAATGATTTAAAAGAAAAGTAATGAAACATGATGTTTAATAAAAAATGTACATCAATATAAAATTCCCGTTAGACTTAAAAATAAAACGTACATTTTCTAATGAAATTTGATATGAACGAAACATTGCATATGTTGTTTATTACATTGTAAAGAAATTTGAAGCCAATGCAATGTTGCTTATAGGTCATAATTTTCGCTTCGAGCGTTTTGTGTGATATTTATTGCTTTTTAACCATAAATTTCAGTGGCAGTCGAAAGTTAACATTTCATATGTCCTGGACAGAATGGCCACTCGACTACGCCAACTCCTGACTAAGGCACAAGAGATAAAGACCGAGGTGTCGTATTTCTATTTTGACCGACAGTGTTAACACATGGCCCCACAGAACAATGGTTTAACCCCGTGGTCCCCAAACTATGGCCGCCAAGATATTTTATCAAATTAATTCTTTACTTTTTTTAAATTCAAACTAATATGTTCAATTCTTTCTTTATTCAATGTTTTGCTTTTGTTTTCATAAATTTACTTCTGTTATTGTACCTATAACACTTATGCTTGTTGTAAATATTTTTTTATAAATAACTTCTATCCATAAATGATGTAAATAAATAAAGATTATAAATATATTATGTATTGTTTTTAGTTGAATGGAGAAATATAAACTTTTTTTGTTAAATTGAGTATTGTGTTGCAATATTTAAGAACGTATGGTACAAAAATAAAATAAATTTTCAGTTTTCAATCTGCTCCTCCTTATGTACTCGTACTTTCAATATTCGTATGTTGCCCAGCTTTCAAACATTTTGGGGACCACTGTTTTAACCTGTAGGTTCCTTATTTTTCTGATCGAAAAATGTAAAAAAAAAATGTTCCAGTATCCTTGCTAAATATTATGGTATTCTGGGTTCTGTTCATAGCGGGTTGAAGATTCATTCTCTTTTAGAAAATTTATATGTAATAAAAAAAACCTTAAAACAACAAACATATAAAATTTCACGTATATTCTTAATTTAGATTATTTATTTATACGACATTATTACCCCTTAAAATGTCCGAATTGATGAGGCGGATATATCCATAAGCGTGGCAGGGAGAGAATATTGTTTTCGGCCCCGGTAATCGAGCCTTCAGATTAAGAACCACTGGAGTAGGCAAGTAACTTGCAGTTCGCCACGTGTTGATAATATTACCGTACTGTTTGCAAAATACAAACACGACTTGTGCATGTGAATATTATTTTTCGACTAGCACCTTTGATTATTTATTCTTTTGGTATCATCGTCAATCGAACCCGAATCCATCGGGTCACTAGTCAAGAGCTTTACCAACTAGGCCACGGAGGAAGTCAGAGATTTTTAAGCAACTATGCTTCGTTGTTAAACACTATACTTCAACTATGCTTGAGTGTTGTTAAACTATCATGATGAAGTAACACTTTTACAGCTACTTTTTAATCTAAAATAGCATGCTATTGGAGAGTTCTAAATAAAAAATTAGTAACGATGCTACTTTACACCTACTCTTAGGACGGTGTGTGGTACTTTATCGCGTTGCTTAGTGTATGCATTGTTTTAGATAATCTTCTTGTGGAAAATATTTATGTAAGTCTGTAGAAGAAGGATACAGTTATTTTTTTGCCACATAAGGGGACCACGTTGCTTTTAAAATTAACTAAAGAAGAGCACAGGTGGCTTGGTACCTACTTGTTTTTTTTTTTTTTTTTATTAAACAAAATAAATTGTTGTACAAACATTTGTCAAGGCCTATACCTATATACAAATTTATTACTTAACTAATCTTAATTACGAGTATATGTTATAATTTATGAACTTACTTAATCTTATTTTCCTACATATCATTTTATTTAATTTAATCTTAATATATGAGATCTTAGAAATAATTAACACCTACATACTACTTATAACTAGATTACAATTCTTACACTTATTGTTTGGCAAAAACAAGTCCATTCGTTCAGGCTGCTTGTATTCCATCACATTCACTCAGACCTTGGTCGTCCCAGCTAATACTGTAGGTGGACTAGTCAGGCAACAGATAATGCTTCGGGAGCTTGTGCTTATAACGGAAGGGTAGGTCGGATTTACTCTCGTAAGCCCCCAGGGCAGCGACTAAGGGATTGTTGTGATTTTGTTGGCTTTTATAAAACTTCACGGTCCAAGCGAGGATGTGGTGTTGTAGGGTTTCTTCTCGCTGTTCGGCGTGAAGTCGGGTAAGGTTTGTTCTGGGATGGGTGTTAAAAGATATCTTGAATGCCTTATTCTGCACTCTCTGGAGTTTCAGGTGATCCGTGTTTCTCACACTACCCCAAACGGGTGCAGCATAGGTCAAGATAGGACGAATAAGGGTTTTATAGAGGAGGAGCTTATTTTTGGGTGAAAGGAAGCTGCGTTGATGAAATATCGAACTGATAGCCCCTATGCCCTTGTGACCCTTCTGTCTGATGGTATTCAAATGGGTTTTCCACGTCAGTCGCCGGTCAAGGTTCAGGCCGAGGTATTTAACCACGTCCTGTCACTCAACCAGGCAACCACCGATGAATAAGGGCATCGACGGCACTCTTTCCTTGATTTTTCGGGAGAACATGATGCCCTCAGTTTTGGCGTCATTGATTTTGAGCCTCCAGTCCTGGTAGTATTTCTCAAGGATCTCAACAACAATCTGAAGGCGGCGACCAGCTCAATCCACCTTGAGTGACGATGCGTAGCATGCCGCATCGTCAGCAAAGATTGCGAGCTTACAGTTCGGGGGTCAGGGTACCTACTTGTATGTCACCTAAGAACCCATGTATAATATATATATATATATATATATATATATATATATATATATATATATATATATATATATATATATATATATATATATATATATATATATATATATATATATATATATATATATATATATATATATATATATATATATATATATATATATATATATATATATATATATATATATATATATATATATATATATATATATATATATATAATATATATATATATATATATATATATATATATATATATATATATATATATATATATATATATATATATATATATATATATATATATATATATATATATATATATATATATATATATATATATATATATATATATATATATATATATATATATATATATATATATATATATATATATATAATATATATATATATATATATATATATATATATATATATATATATATATATATATATATATATATATATATATATATATATATATATATATATATATATATATATATATATATATATATATAATATATATATATATATATATATATATATATTATATATATAT
>OX463846.1:21666176-21771300 GCA_949825065.1 Odontocerum albicorne
TATATATATATATATATATATATATATATATATATATATATATATATATATATATATATATATATATATATATATATATATATATATATATATATATATATATATATATATATATATATATATATATATATATATATATATATATATATATATATATATGAGGAACACATTGAATCGGTTAACGACACTGTTATTTATAAATTAACTTAGTACATATTCAGCCATACTCATACACCGAGTGAAACTCTTGTAAAATAGAGGTTTTTTCGAATGTTAATGGGTTGACGTGGTCCATAAAGATACCAAGTTCAGAATGTAGCAGAGTAACAGCTATTTGTTGTTGTTCTGCCTAGTTTTTTTTTGTCGCATGACAGCCGATAAATTTGCGTTTTTATAAATCATGGCAGTATCTGTGGATAAATTACATGTTTGGTTAAATTAATTAGTAAAGCAACTGCCTGTCGAATTGGCGACATGTTCACATTTTTTGTTCAAGCCGAGTATTGTGTGATTGGACATATTTAAACTTTTTATTCTGAAATAAATTGATACGTTATAAATATAAAATACAATAAAAAAATAAGTCCGACTTATATTTACCTATTATATTTGTAAAGAAATATATTTTTTCAACGATGTATTTGAAATTTATTTAAGTAAGAGGAAATTTTTAAATTGTACAAATTTAGACAAAAATGTAGAAACAACAACAACCGTGGTCAAGTTCGTAAGACCACTGTCTTCCAACCCGGTTGTTACGGGATTAATATCCGCTGTAACCCATGTTTTTAAAGCGATTTTCCCTTAAGATCTTTTGAACATTTTTTTGGTTGGTCGAAAGAAAATCTCACATGCAAATAAGCACCTCATGTTGTACTTTATACAATTAAAGTATAATACAAACATTTGATCCTTTCTCTAAATTATTTTTAACTTGTTTGATTACGTCTTACACAGAATTTATGAAAATCTGTGGCTTAATTGAAATATGGTTTGAAGGGTGGAGTTAAAAATATCTGGTATATGTACCTATTGGTGAACTATTTTATATTTTCCTTTCCGAGATACAAGCCTGAGGAATATGAAGAAGATTCGAGAGGGGGGTATACGGAGAAATATATGTACTTAGGTATGTTAATTCTCCATTATTCTGATCCACCATCATATATATTGGGTATTTATCTCTGACGACCTCCGTGGCCTAATTGTTAAGAGGAAACTCCCACCGAAGGTTTTGTATTCTATTTCAGATAGTACCAAAACAACAGGGTTCAGTCTGGTAAAATAATTCGTCTGCTACCAATACACGAGCTACACGTGTGCGAGTGTTGTTGCCTATTCATGTACGGTATTATAGCCATCATGCAAATAACGAATTTCAAATTTCGTACATTTTCCAGTGGTTCTATACCCGAATGTTCGACTTCTGGGTCCGAAGACAATAATGTCAAGGCCACGCTCTCCGATTTTTTCCGAATTACCAATTTGGTTCGCTGGAGGGTACCATACGAAATAATAAGTATTTAATACATATACTCGTAGGGAAAACAAGTCTTCTTTAGACTATGATATTTTATTGACTTGCTAGATTCACACCTTTTTATTAACTTCCTATTCTAAGTTAGCTATAGACATAAATTAAATAGCAGTATATTATTTAACCTTTGAAATAAAAATCTCAAAAACAAATATATGTTATATGTATTCCTTTAATTTATTATTTTATTACACAATAAGAAAATATACAAGAATAACAAAGCAACAGTTTAAAGACATACACTTTAATAATCATACAAAACATATATTCCCCTGCCATGCTAAGCTTCTATGCTCAGATAACATAGACTTCCTGGCAATCAATTCCTGTTTTAGTTAACCGACTTACATGTGTCAATTAAATACTCTCGTCACTGAAAATAATGTAAAAAAAAACAAACTAGAAATATATGTGATTAAGCATTTTTTTAGATAAAAAATAAAAGTAGCATGTCACAAGCAAAAAGTAGCCACACTTATGAAAGGTATATGATACATAAACATCAAGAATTCTATGCTTCAACTAACCACCCATAGACAACAAGATCCCTGTTACTATTTCTCAATATGCAAAATACTCTCTCAGATGCAGCAATGCCTTCAGAAAAGAGTCATTGCTTAAGTGCGTATTGAGCTTTAAAACAGAAAATGATTTATATTCTACTGGCAAAGCGTTATACATTCTAGGAACTACAAAATATGGCACCTTAGGCCAAAAAAAGTGTTCATCCTTTTTAACACTATGTTTATATACACCTTCTACTATTGCCCCTAGTTTGATAAATGTGATCAACCATCTTATGAACTTTAGCACCTTTGTGAATCATGAGAAACATTTCTAATATATAATAATAAACAATTAAATCTAACATGTCCATTGTGATAATGCATCAGGTAGTCAGATGTATGTAATAGAAACTTGATTAGCAGAGACGCTGAAGAACCACCAGCAATGCGGAACGGTATTAAAATGTAGCTGATTCATTATGTTCCGCACTAGATGATTTGTTGGTATAGGCCTAGCTGGTTGGTCTTCATTTTGTCTGATGTCTACTGCAGCATTGGCATTCAACGGTGCCACTTCACTACCATTCCAATGCCACTCAATGCCATTCTACTGTAAAAGATGAGCAAGGAAATTTTCCGCTTAGTCACAAGTGTAGTCAATAAGCACAAGAGGATTTATTTTGATATCTTCTATGTAGTCTGTGTAAACTCGATGTTAATCAAGTGGCTGTCGTTGGATACATTTTGATCAAGTGCTATATTTGTTAGTTCTTTAGAGCCCAGATGTCTTATTCCAATCACTTTTCTATTTGTAATAATTTTAAGTGTTTCATTGGAAAGTTGAACTTGAATATATCAGAGTTTAAGTTCGGTTTTTTCGAAAATGAAGATAAATACTCGACGAATATTTTCAACTTTTATTGGATATATCGTGAAAATGAAACTTGTGAAATATTGGATATATCGTTTGGTGAATATTTTTAATGTAGGTGTTGAGTTCAGCAGGATCCTACTCCATTTTTTGCTAAATTTTAAACTCTTCATTGGGAGACTGGTTCTATTTTTTTTAATTGGCTAATAATATACCCTTGATTTGGAGATTCTATTTATATGATTTAACTTATTTTTTATTAGTATTGTGCTGTACGAAATAATATTGATGAATTAATGAAAACCACGAGAGAGTATAAAGAATGGAAGTTTAAAGCAAAAATATCGATTGAGGAAAATAAGGAGAAACTTAGAAATAACGAACGCAAAATGTTGAGTATGAATGAGGCGGAATATGTTGAAATATTTTGAAACGAAGTAATGGTTCATTCGAGATAGGGAGAATATTTCGAAGAACTGTAAGAAGTGGTGATAGTAGTAGAATGATGCGTCTGATACTGCTGAGATTAACGTTTATTTTGTTAATAAAGAAATGATGCACAGTGATTGTATTGTATAGATTGTATTGTACAACCTGGTTTATTGATATGTGCTAATTTCTTTCAATCATCTATAAAGGTGTTAAATAAGCCTGAAACGAAGACTAGAATGATTTTTTTTTTAAATCCGAAATATCAACAGAAATCGAACCCGGAATCCTCGGTTTGGAAGAATTATTATTAAAACATCGTATCAACTAGGCTACGAAGGTCGTCACAAGTATTTTTGCAAAGTTTGCTCTGTGAAAGAAACACCTTGTAAATAATTTTTATTACAATACAATTTTGCACAGCAGTCTCCCCTGGCGAATTTTAATTGCTGTTGATACTTTCACTAGTTTATATTATTGTCAGTTGCTTGCCTTTCACCACACTTATGGATAAAAATATCAGTCTGTCTGGGTATTCCAGTGACATAATTAAGAGGCTAGCTGACTGTTATATACCTGTATATTCTCTGGCTCAATTTTCAAGAAAATTTATAAGCCTTTTTGCTAATGAGAATTCGGGTTGTTCATATGGAAGGTATTTAAATATCGTTTTCTGTACCACTCCAAGGTCCACATAATTTCTCACAATTTACCTTTTAATTGGCGAGTGTTGACTATTATGCTTACAAATTGTTAAAATTAGCATAGTCCACGTACTAAACCAAATTTAATAATGCATTTTCAACACACCAATTTTATAACTTTTCTTTAACTCCTTGAAATTTTACAGTTTATTTGATTTTTTTAATTGAAAAGACCACTTTTCATAAGTATTTAGCACTCATTTACACTAGAACTCACAATACACTCAAAAATTACAAATAATTCTAAATAAATACATTTTCGAAAATTTTGTTTTTTTTTCTGATCGTAACGATTTTTTAAAAATATAATTCAATCCCATTGTAAACCTTTAAAAAATCTAAAGTGAGTATCTATGTAGATTTCCAATTGCAATTTACGAAAGAGATACGATTACAATTTAACAATATTTGAACTTACAGATTTTCAAATTCAACTTTTACCTACTTATAATACTTCTGTATTTGATTTTTATCGTTTAGTATTACTATTTTGTTATATACAGTACAATCGGTTGGATTTATTGATATGTGGCAATCTCTTCCAACCAATCAGAATAGTGTTAAAAAGGCCGTACGTGTAAACTGAAATGGAATGTTTTTTTTTCTTAAATCTGAGTACTAACAGAATAATATCCGAGTTGGAAGAGAGTCGTCTTATCAACTAAGCTACGGAGGCTAGATTGTCTAGATGATATGTTCCTCTATATCTGCTTTCAAACTTATTAGTTCATGAACCTCCACTTTAGTAGTTCATAGAACGTTAAAATTTAATGAAACGTAAAATTTTCAATTCTGCGTATAATTCTTAAAAAATCTGTTTTTTTTTCTTTTACTTCTTATATTTCTGATCTTGCTGCGGGATGAATTTCTGGCTACATGGATAAAAAACAGTCGACACCACTTGATGTTATAATTATGTATTTAGTTTAAATGCCGCCTGTTCCTTCTTTGAACCAATCGAGATAATGGAAGACCATGAAAAATGCATTAAATTTTTGTACAATACTATAAGATATTATGGGTCACAAAAATATCAATGTTTTTAAGTGTGTTCTCAAGTGGAACATTAAAATTGCATAAATATATTTGTATGAGTGTGTTGTTTATATCGAACACCTGCTTCGCAATGCTTGTAACTTGTAAAAAATATACCTTTATTTGATGTGTATAAGAGTACAAATTCTAGATGGTGTAGTTTTATTAACATGAAATTATTAACTATGATTCCTAGTAGTTTGTCTCTTGAATATTGAACAATAGTTTTTGAATTAAGAAGTTGGTAAAAATTGGTAAGACAACAGCCACCGACTAGTATTCACGCTAAGCTATCGGGTGCCCCAGTTTCGATTCCTGTCGGATTCACTTCCTGAGACCATTTTACACACACAAACGTCTTCCATCCACGGGTCGGCTAACAATCATACTCGATTGCTAGGGATACGAGTAGACCTGATAGGAAACTATATGTGAAGTATGCTGAAAAAGAACTCAAATTATGTGATTATGATTTCTTTTCAATTATTTTGTACCTATTATGATCAATTTTGTTATTCAGGTGTTATATTTCATCTTTTTTTTTTGGTGTACTATCTTTGTTTTATTTTCGTTATATATTGGTCTCGTTAATGATGACTTGTGCTTCATTGCACCATTCTCCACACTGACTGGAACAAAATTATTATTACTATATTCCAAATTCCCTTTTTATATTTTCGGAAATCGAAACCTGAATATTTATTTTCCAATTGTTATATGATAAATTATATTGTATAAAAAATGTCTAATAAAATTTTGAAAATGCAACATTTTTGTATTCATGTCTAGGACTTTACAAAAAGTTTTTTGTTTTGTGGAAAAAAACTGGCTACTACAAAACTTTACTATTACTCTTGAAATCTGACGTGATCTTTATCGTAATATGATTATCTTGAGCATTCCGACCTCCCACATACAGAACTAAAACGATAATTTAAAGATAATTTAGAATCTTAATCAGGTTTGACTCCATCAAATTATACAAAGTACCTCCATAGTATTTGAAGGAATTTTGTAAATGTTCCATTTCGAGTAATTAAATTCTCTTCAATGACTTGCCTAATTAATATTGCAGACAATAAATAAGGTATTTTATTTCGGACATTTTAATTATATGCTTTTTATATTTTTCTGGCTAATTGATTGTGATATTCCACAGATGCCTCCATTGTATTGCTTCTAAATAACAATGTTTGGAAATTTACGAAGTGCTTGTGAACTTTTCAAAGGTTACTATTATGTTTCGTTTCACCTACTAACATATAATGAAGTACCATATTATTCGAGACTCGAGACTCGAGACACATAACAACTGGCAACTTTCTAACCTTTACCCATTCGCTGTCCATATTTTTGAAACTTGATTATGTTGGTGGGCGGGTTCGTTCGTTCGTTCGTTCGTCATCGACTTGAAGTGTTCTCATTTAAAATGTTTCGATCTGGTGCTATATTATTTTGTTAAAGGTTCACCAACCTTAACAACCCTTCGAGTTCAACTTAACATTCAGTTCGTTACATAAAAAAGGTATATACAGGATTTAATATTTTATATGTTTTAAAGAAGAAACATGAATTTAAAATGCTTCAAGACAAATAAGTCAGGTTTGAATAAAAAAATCATAAATTATTTGTGATAATTTCATTAAATGGAAAACATTGATATATGTTTTTAAATTTTTTTATTGGCAAACATTACCATTTAGGTATTAACAAATCTAAAATTTAAACGTGAGAACGAGTCGCAGTCAAGGACGACTGAGAAAAATATGACTTGACCAAGCGAAAATAATTTTAAACAAAGGAAAGCTAAAGGGTAAGATCACGTGGAAGGGATATACAGGAAGCGAAGGAAGCATGATCATAAGAAATCTTGATCTTCTGTCCTTTCTGCCTACAGCGACAGGTAAATGGTGTGAAGATTTTAAGGATCTATTTATGTTATTAGTAAAATTACCCCCCATTTTAATATGTAGAAATCATTAAATGTTTGTATTTAAATATATCGTTAGACATAATATTTACATCTGGTTTTTCATCATACGTCACGAACACCGTTGTACTTAGTAATCGAATATTTCATAAAATGTTATGTTATTTAACGATGCAAAATAGTAATATAGCTAAATAGTCGATAACATTCTGTTGGCGGTGTAGAGAAACCCGTGATGAGTACTTAAACAACCCGGCCTTAATGGTGCTAAGGCAATCACAATATTATCTACAAATAATATTATTAAATATATAATATCCATGGCAAATATTCAGTGACTGTTAAGAGCAAAAGTTGAATATTTGACATATCATTTTTACTTAATTAGAAATCGATTAAAGACCACAAATAAATGCATACTCTTACTTCTAAGAACCGTTCGTTCGAAAAGAGTCGTTCTAACCTATCAACGCTAAGATTTTTCCTTTCTTTAGTATAATGGCCGCTAGATATGATGATATAATCCATATAATTTATATTTCTGGCAGTTAGAACTTCGTTGCATTTAAATATTGTATGATATTATTTTGGAGTCGACGTAGACCGTGGATGGAATAAATAAATATTAGCACGTACTCTAAAAGGGTACATATTATTTGTAAAATGAAATTTGATTTTTGTATTAAATTTTTGTTGTATACAGTACAGCTTGCGGGTTTATGGCAATTTCTTTATGGCAACCAAAAATATATTTCAACAAGCTTTACGTAAATACTACACTGGAACACTTTTAAAAAAAATCAGGGTGCCAACGGGATTTGAACCTACAACCCCCAGCTTAGAAGACAGACCTCCTACCCACTAAATCACGGAGGTCGTCAATTTCTTCAACTAACATAGGTCACAGAAGATATAAAGAGTTTTTGGACCACAATGTTTGAGAGGAATAGTGATACTAAAATATATGTTGGTATTAAAATTCATTAATTCGTATATAATATTATTCAACATTTTCGAATTGGGGATGTGGAGATTTTGAAGAATGTTACCGGAAAATAATAGCCTTCGCATAAAAGTCTTCGGATTTAGAACTGGAGCAGTTTCGTCTCAATGAATTATAATAACCTTGTCAACGATGTAAACCAAACTGACACCCTTTTTTTGTCTACAATTGGAAATCGAAACCAAAACTCCGGGTGAAAGACTACCTTAGGCCAATTAGGTAATGGAAGAACGAAAATGATAATTCGAAACTAGTATATTAAGTGACACTATTATCTTTAAATACTCGTAAATCATTTTGATTTTCTCTTAAGGAACTATATTTTTTATTTGTTTCTCTCAACTTTTGAAACACACCCTTTCTGTGTGTTATTTAAAATTAATATATCTTAGTATTATAAATAACACTATTCAGTAGGAGGTCAAACATAACAATTAATCAACCATCTGCGATTGGTAGACACAGGTATCTCAAAATGGAAAATGAATTAGTGGTCGGCCCATCTTGATAAAACCTACGCCAAATGCAATTGAGAAGTTCATTTATTTTCATTAAAAAAGTTTATAAATATTTTTCTCTAGTTCTAAAAAAAATGTTTCAAGTAATTGTTTTGACATTCATCTTTAGAAAAATTGATTTATTAAAATACATTAAGTTAAGTAGTTCTAATAAATTGACAAAAATCTTCTTCAAGGTAATCATACTTTGAATACAAATTAAGGATGCTTTTTTTTATACTAGCTTTAAATATTTTAGCTACCTCAGTTGATGAATTGGATTATATGGACGTAAATTAGCAAAAAAGGACCAATTCCTGCACTTTTCTAAGGATCAATACTATAAAACATTGATACCTAAAGTGCAGTCTAGCTCTTAGTTAAATTATATATCCTCAGATAAGTATAACACCTTTGATATGTCGTATGCGTGTTTGACATTCTTCCACAATATGAATATTTGACAAAGATCAAAGTTTTATATTTAAGCATGTATGAATGTGAACTTGTGTGGAAACGTTGGATCATATGTATTCTTTGAATGCCCACTAAATGATGCATATCCGACTTTTTATGAAGATCAATTTTTAATAAATAACCTAATGCCAACCAATATAAGAACACTTATCTCCCTACGTTTGCAGTGTTAAGAAAGATTATAGCTTCTAATGAAATAACGATATAAAATAAGTATTCTTATTTGATAAACGTGGTATAATTTCTTATTTTGACTCTGAGAGCTTACTGTGATTACGCTTCTAGTGCATATTTTATATTTCAATGAACGTACTTAATTCATAGTTGTTCACTGACTGATTCTGTATGTAGAAAAACACAAAACCAGTCAAATGTTTATTTCATAGTTAAATTCCACCGTAGCAAAATGTTTGTCCATACCAGCTCATACAGAGCGATATGATTTTTGCTCATTTTTCTCAGAAGAGGGAAAACGTGAGTACAATTTATTTGAGATATTAAATGTAGTTTATATTTAGGAAACATAACATTGGTTAGTATGGATGTTCGTAATAAAAAATAAGAGAATTTAACCATTAAATACATATTTTATATATCTGTCTAGATCTTTTAGCACACAAGATAGTACCTTTGTAGCTTGGTTGGTAAGATGCTTGTGTTCCGACCCGGGGAGTTTGGGTTCGATACCCGTTAGTACTATTTTTTTTTTCAAATATGGTTTCATTCTGGTTTTCACTTAACGCCTTTTTAGCAGTTTTCTGGTTCATTGGAAAAGGTTGCCATATATCAATAAACTCACTAGGCTAAATTATATACTTACAACAAAAAAGTTATAAAATAATACAATAAACTTGAGAAATGCTTATTCGATATTTTAAATAAACAAAAATATTTATATTTGTGGTTTATCCATTATATGGATGTATTGACTGGCTTTTTTATTTGTACCACTGTGAAACGTATTTATATGACTCAGTTTGAATTGATTTTATAAGGTTTATATTGAGTTTTTTTTTAACAGCACGCGTCACAATTTGAGTTAAGATCCTTAAAACAAACCAACTAAGTTAAAAAGTCATACACCCTCCACCTGTTGTCGCAAGGTGCAAACTTCCTCTCAGCTTTTGGCATTGATCATTGGCTATCCAGGTGCAAATCCTCCCTTCCAAGGGACGTGGTACAACAGCTAAGCAAAAGCTGTTTCTAAAAACGTCAATTTCCTGTATAAGTCTTTAGGATCTTTGAAGCTGATAAACCATAACAAGAATTAAAATTAACAAAAATTGTTAATCCTACTTCTTGAAATTCATTAAATTTATTGATTTTTTTCAGCAATTTCACTTCTTTGTTCATACAAGTTTTATTTTTAATTCACGTATCAAAGATTTGTTAACATATATATTTTTTTTATACACGAAACATTTTCGTGTGACGGAGTTTATTTCATGGTATATAAAAAAAAATGGAAAAAAAATTTATCTTATGATTGTGACTGTAAACTTCGTAAACCTATCAAAATGTTTTTAGTTCTGAAACACTTATAGCTATGTTATTTATAAAGAGATTATAAAACGCCCTCCTAAACAATAACAGTTTTAAAGTACAATTATTGTATTGTATTACGTTTTTGTTGTATATACTTAGTACAACTTGGTTTGTTTATTGCTATGAGGTAATCTCTGCTAACCAATCAGAAAGATGTTAAAGAAGCTTTAAGTGAAAGCGAGACTAAAAATCTGTAACAGTTAGTTGTCTTACCAACTAGGCCATAGAGGTCGTAATATATTGCTCTGGAAGTTGATAGTTTGTCTTTATATTTACAACGTTTTTTCAGAGATACTATAGATAGTTTCTTTCAGAGTATTAAATAAATTTGTGTAAAATTAAGAGATAATTCAAGACAAACACATAAAATATTTCATTCTCTTTTTTCTTTTATTATTTTACACATTCACATTATACAACCTGGCGAACTAATTGAGATGTGGCAATCTCATCCAACCAACCGGAATGATGTTAAAGAGGTATTAATTGAAAACATGACTATTTAAAAACATCTAGGTTTCAACGGGAATTGAACCCGCAATTCCCGAACTGGGCGAAAGAAGTCTTACAAACTATGAGTAGGTCACGGAGGTCGTCTACTACAAGTTTTTATTGATACATGTTGATCTGTCATAATACTTGGAATATGTCAAAACATGTATCAAACCATTAAAATGAAGACAACAAAACATCACGTTTCTTGTTTACTTTTACGTAAGTTCTCTTGTTTTAGAAAGTTGAAATATTTTGTCGCTATGATCATTAGCATCATCATTTGACATTAGACATTTTTCTCGTCTTAGCGGACCCAAATTACCGTCTCGAATACTCCATCAAGAGAGTTGACATTACAGACGTGGGACGCATCATGTCGAGATATCCAGATAAGCCTAATCTTATCTCTGTCTTCCAAAAACAGTTTAATCTTACCTTTACCTGCTTGCCCGAGGTGAACTTGGCTTAACGGGCTCGACAAACGTCTGCCTGATCCCAGAACATCACGAAGGGGCGTTGCCTTCATTATTTTTTATAGGCTCAAGAGCTTCCACTTTGGTTATTTTTTAGACTATTCAGTGCCATATCGTGAACTTATATTATATTTATTTTAATATTTAAAAATATGATCAAATTTATACAAGTCCTTGTACCTCTGCAAACTTATTGGAAGAAATATCATTATTTTCCAAGATGAGTTCAGATTTCAAAAGGACGACATTCTGTGTTATATTCTGACAAGTTTTTAGTTTCGTATTTTCTTCATGGCTAAATTTCAATTAAAAACAACTGTCCTGGTTTTTTCCCTTTACAATTTAAAATTATAAATTTAATAGAAGAATATCGTTTCATTTCTCAGCCCATAAAATCACATCCTGGATAGAATACACTTTATTTTGAAGTCGTTTATTATGAAAAAAAAAACGAATCTTTAAGGTTTTTTACATACCACTGTAGCATTTATAAAACAAAAGAATAAAGAAATTAAAAAAACAACATAATATAGAGTTACATATCTTTCAAAATATGTTGCATTTAAATACCAATGTTTAGTGCAAAAAATACGGCAAGTAAAAAATAATCTAATACAATTAATTAAATACAATACTTGAGAAGGAAATATCAAAATTTCTCAAGGTTTATGTTATATGAAATTATAGGGCAAATTACAAAATACTTCAGATAAAATGTAAATAGAATTACCAGTCTCGCAGTCAAAACTAGATTGAGGAAATACCGAAAATAGATCATTCTGGTCTCACCAACATCTACATTAAAAATATTCATTAATCCAGGCATGGAGTTACTCAAATTTTATAAAATAGAATTTAGTTTACTTAGGTTAATATCTCTATGAAAGCAACTTATAGATTTTTAGAATACGAGTATAACATACCACGTGTCATCTAATTATTATATGAATCGATTTTTAGGAACCTACTCGTACCTGCTCTATTATGTGTTCTTATTAGTTATTACTTTCACTTGGTTGGGTTTTTATGATGCCTAAATAATCATCATCGTCACCATTCAACCTTATTTCAGTCCACTACAGAATATATGTCTATCTTCGTCTTTTCTATTTATTTCATCCAGTGAATCGCGAATTTAAATTTAAAATATATGTAAAACAAGTAATTTTTGCTGGGGTGATATTAAGGAGTGAGGAGCTTTTAAAGGTCTTCACATAGGCATGTGAGTGAATGACAGGTGCGAATGTCAAAAGTGTGATGAGTTATGTATAATTTTGATATGGTTGTTGAGATTATGATAAAGTTAAAATTGTCCATGTGATAGCTTGGGCTTAAAGTGTGTAAGGATGCGAAAACAGGTGTGAATGTTTCAGCTAGTGTTTAGGACAAATATATTAGATTCGTGATTAAGGAATGAGACCACCTCATTAGTTGTAACATACTTGTACTTGACGGTTCGCCTTTCCATTCAAAATTATGTAAATTTGAAATTATGTATTGTGGTTTAGTTAAAAATACATTTAAGCATATTTACATGCATTTAAAATTGATAATAAATATGAGTATTTAAAATAAAATTATAGTCGTCATTGTCATTCAAATTATCTTATAATTTTAATTAATTTCATGCTTAGGATTTGCTAAGTATATATTTGATATTATTTGTTTTCAATGTTGACTTTTATATTATTTTTGCAGCTAGAAATTAATTGTTTGTTTTTTATTAATTAACTTACTCGCATAAGAAGAAAAATATATCCGTATAAACAAATGTTAGGTTATACAAGAAGAGATCGCAACGCAATGAGTGGATGTGACGATGTTATCGAGGTCGCAAAAAGACAAGTGGAAGTGGGCTGTGCACATCGCCCGAACAACGAATCATCGTTGGACGTATGAAGTAATCCAATGGTAACCAATAGTAATAACTAGGCCTGTAAAAAGAATAAAGTCACGCCGAGTGGACGAAATACGTAAGCAAGCAGCGATTAAGTGGCAGAAATACGCAAAGGACAGCATTTCTTAGAAACAAATTGGAGATCCCTATATCCTACAGAGGGTGAATGTAGGCTGATGATGATGATGAAATAAATCATAATACAATATCTACAATTCATATCTGAATTCGCTTAAATTTTGTTGACTATATTAAACCATTTACTATTTAACACTTTCAATTTAAAAATAATTAAAATACAGTAAATAAAATTCGGTTAGTTTAAAAAAAAATAGTTACCTTATGAAGTTAATTTGAATTACTAAAAACACGAATGAAAATCCCCCGATTCTTTATCTTAATTTGCCTTGTTAATATTCAACCACAATTTTCGGCTTTATTAGATAAGCTACCTAATTTCAAATATTTTAAATAAGATTCGAACCCGTCTTGACGATCCTACCTCTCTTCCCGCCACTGTTTTCAACACATTTAATTTGAAGCTTTTGAGCATTCAGTATTATTTCAAGCTTAAAACACGAGGGACTTTTCTAAATGTTTACATCTTTGATCATTGATTTAAGTATTTCATCCCTTTTTATAAAATGCACGAAGCTGGATTTACGTTGCAGTCCTTAGTGCATCATGGGGTAAGGTTTTCAAGGACGATCCGCTTTTAACGCAATGGTTCCAATTGATGCTGTGACCACTCTTCTCTCGATCAAATGGACATATATATACTATATATATACGAGTATATTGTATTATTTTATTAATATTTCGCTACAACTTGACGGGTTTATTTTCATATGAGAATTTCTTCAAATCGATGAGATAGTCTTAACATACATGAAATCACGACTGAAAATTCGGACCTGAAAAGCAGGCGAATTACTATCTAGGCTATGGAGGTTGACTTTGAAGTTTCATTCAATGTATTATATTTAAGATTTATACTCTATTTATGCTTGCTAAAAACGAATTAAATGGTACTAAAACATGCATTTTATTAACATTTTTGTAACAAAGTAGACGTATTTGACATCGTTTTAAGATCATAATTCTTTAATTTTATATTTTTTTCTAATAAAAAAAAACAATTACATTTATTCTATTAAAAATATGATATAAATATCTGCTAAATCCGGTCACATGACCTGAGAACCATATACTAATCTTGGAAACAATACTTGCAAAAGTACCAATTCTATTGCAATTGATACTATTTTTTTTTTTTCGTTATTGAAAGAAATAAGATACTTATTATAAGAAGAATTATGTATGTGTGTAAAAAGGATAGAACTGACATTAAAACTGTTTTGATATATTTGAGCTCACATTACATCACTTGAGATGATGTGTTCGTGTGCAATAACTCAAAATGTGATATAATTTAACCATGAAATACACCGAATTCGAAATGTGGATGCACCGGAGAATGCTATGGATACCCTGGACGGATATGCTCAGCAACACAAGGGTTCTTCAAAGATCCAAAGCTGATCGAGAGTTGCTGAGTAATATTAAAATTCGAAAGGTGTCCTACTTGGGGCATGTACTTAGAGGAGCAAAGTACAAAATACTGCACCTGATCATCCAAGGCAAAATAGAAGGCCGAAGAGGTGTTGGCAGGAGGCAAATCTCCTGGCTCCGCAATATACGTGATTGGACTGGCATAAGGGGCGTTGGAGATCTTTTTCAAGCTGCCGGGGACAAAGATGTCTACTCTCAAGTGATATTCAACGTTGGAGGGACCTGACATGACACTGGGAAGAAGAAGATGAAATACACATATTTATGTTGATATACTCGTATTTGCACACAAAAGATTGAGGTATTCGAAATTTTAAAATGAAGAAAAACTATGTTTTGTGGATTGAATCCTTTTGGAATTTATAAGTATTTTTATTATGTATTTATTTATTTATTCGTTTTTGTAAATGGTTATACATGGTACGTCTGAAGAACTTATTGTTATGCTCGTGTGTATCAATGTTTTAACCAACTAATTTATATTGGATACGTCAAGTTATTTTAATCCATTATTTATATTCAATAAAAAAAATCTCATTTCTGTATAATAATGGAAGGATTAGAGGAAATGAATGCGTTCAATGATAAGAAAGGAAGACAGAGATAAACAGGATGAAAGGGTGTATTCTAAGTCATGCAATGTTTCTTCATCATGATTTAGGACGGTGCAGATCTGATTATGATTTTCGGACGTCCGTTTTTTCTTTGCGGCATACGTTGAGTCTCAAAATGTTTTGACATTGTGCGATGTGTTTTAGCAATGGAAATATTTAAATTTGAAATTTCTACCAAATCTTAGTTTTTCAACGTGCGAATTACATCTACGGAAACTTTGTTAATTTTACAATATTTTTTTATTATTTTCGTATTATGAAGAGTGTTCACGAAAAATATTTTTCAGCGCTGTTCACCTTACTTGTGCCCATAAAAAACATCGGGCCTCGTCTCGTATTTTAGTGAACACCTGCATCCACTCGGCTCCGTGTATAATACCTACCTGTAAAGCAACGCTACCCGTCCAACCTGTACGTGTCAGCCAGGATCTGTGGTTTGAGGTAGTCAACATTTAAATTATTTGTACAAACGTAATGTTATAATATAGATATTATCATAAACAATCGGCTTATTTGTTAATGTATCACGACCTGCACCCCCGTAGGTGAGTTACGCTATCTGGACAGTATGTAAACGAGAGAGTTGAAAATGACACTGAAAGAAGGGTTACGATAGGCAATAAGGTAGATGAAGCACTTAAAGCAATGTAACAAAAATGTGTTGATGTCTACTTTGTCGTATGGAAGTGAAGCTTAGTCTTAGTCTTGGTAGAAGGAGGATAAAAGTAAAATTAAATGTGTATGACAATGTGATGAATACGGAGGAGCGGAGAGTTGTATTTGGGTCTAAAAATAAGGAGATCTCTTCGCTCTGCCTACCTTGCAAGGGATACTATTTATATACCCCCCAAAAAATGAAGCATTTTTTTATTTCAGGGTATTTAACACGTGCTGAAAATCCTTAAATTTCGCGTTCTAAATGCTCAAGTATTATGTATGAAATATTGAGAGAATATGTAAAATTTAACAAAAATTTGTTTAAAACATTGTTAATTGGCAATAAATACTAATATGACCTCCGTGGCCTAGTTGGTAAGACACCTGTCTTCCAAACCAGAGGTCGTGTATTCGATTCTCGTTGGTACCCACTTTTTTTAAACAGGGTATCATTCTTATTTTCACTTAATGTCTTTTTAACATATTTGTATTATTGTATTATACTTTCGTTGTATACTGTATATCCTGACAAGTGTATTATCATGTGGCAATCTCTTTCAACTAACCAGAAAGATGTTAAAGAAACCTAAGGTGAAAACCAGACTAGAATATATGGTATATATTTTTTAAATCTGGATTTCAGTGTAACTTGTACTCGCAACCTTCGTGTTTTACCAACTAGGCCACGAAGGACACATTGTGGTTGGTTGTATGAGATTTCTACAAAGCAATATACGCACCGGTTTGTAGTTCATACAACTAAAGTATTCAATACAATACAATGTAGCCAAACTCGTCATAAAGCATTATCATATTACGAAACAAAAGAACAGTACATTCTTATTTTGCCTTCGAGTGCCAATGGTTGATAGAATTCAAGGCGTGGATTACTTAAAATATTACTCTTCATTTCCTTACGATAGCACGCATCTGATAAAGTATGTGATATAAATAATGTACAAACATATTTTTGTATCGTATTTTTAAATTTTTTCTACGATCTTGAATTTAATCTCCATTTCGATTTGATACAAGCTATAATCGATTTGTTAAGCCAGAATTGAATCGTTAAAGTTCTTTTGGAAATTTAAGGGACACAACATTGGTTTATTTTTTACTATTCTTAACAATCTATTGTATTTTTTAGATTTTATTGATTTCAGTAAATATCATCATATAAAATAAATTTATCTCCATGCATTTTATTACACAAAAACATATTTTTTATTAAATTTAAGATAATTTTATGGCGTAATTTTAGGAACGCGATGTTTGTTTTACAAACACATTATCCTAACGCCATATTAGAACATATTTGTATCTTTTCACTTTCTACTTTCGGTTCCTGATAAATCTCGTCATGAACAATATTATATTACTCGCGCCTCTCATTTAACTTATCGAAATTTTGTTCATTTAATCTAGTCACGTTTTCCTCAGTCTACCTCTTTTACGCACACTTTTCACCTCTGACTATTATATTTTTTTGTTCAATCAAATCAACTTAACGTTTCTTTTCTCATTTTACTAACAACATCCTTTTAAGCTATAGACTGGTTTCTGGTTTATCACTTCACCGTATTTCATACATATAATGTTTAAATCTTAATTGTCAAGCAAGCGAGCACCCCAGAATTAATTTCCCGACTGGTTTTAATCTTAGACCGTTTTACAGTTGAATCTATGTTATTCTGAAGATATGCTGCGCATAATAAATTCTTAGCACTATGGTAAAAAAAACTCCGATCGTTTTGGAATTTTGATATTCTAGCCATCGGAACTTTGGGTTTGATATATCAAGACTGTACTTGCTGATGTGCAACAGCTTGTACATAATAAACTAATACAGTCTGAGACGTATTCCATCCGCAAGATGGCCGATAATCACGCTCGATTACGAAGGATTGCCTATTGTGTTGTAATCTAAATTCTTTCCTACTGCCGAGTTCAAGTTTCTCTTCTATACATCAAGGGAAATTAATGATTAAATATTATTTATTTATGAATAGAAATGTAGTTTTAATTATCTTTATTTAAAAAGATATATGTCGATGACATTTTTTATAACTGTAATCCCTTTCAAATACTATATTAACAAATTATAAATAGTAAAATGTATTTTTAGTATCCATAAACATATTTGGATTCCAATAAAACTTTCGACGATTTGTTGATGCACGCGAACCAGACTCGAGATGTTTTGTTGGCTTATCAAACTGGACCGATTTGAATGAATTATTTGACAAAAACTTATCGGATAATCCGGCTTACGAGAGCAGAACGGGCCCGCATTAAATATGTGGCAGGTATTTCGTATATTTTTATGACGCTTTTTTATACAAAGTTTTTATGTATGCCACGATATACAAGTTCAGCAAGTTATTTAGGAGTGAAATTCTTCAATATTTTCCAATTAGAGGCAAAATGTATAGGAATATATAGTGTATGCGATTTTGCGGAGAACAAGTTTGCAGTAATTGGGTGTGGTATAATCTAGGAACTATGATACACTTCATTCGCATAGTATTTTTTTTAGAATTTTATTGTATGTTGTCAGAGATTCAAATAATATTTAATAAATATTTTAATAAAAAATGTAGGTGATTAAATTGGCTTTGCTTAGTGAAGCATTCTCTGTGTCCACATAATGGAGGATTTTAGTATTATTATGTACTTGTACTTGACGGTTCGCCTTTACATTAATACGATGTAATTCTAAATTACGTATTGTGGATAATATAAACTAAAAAATGATTTCAAAAGAAAAGAATAAACGTATTTCTAATTTGTGCTTTAGAAAGAAATATTTAAGAAAACTAATATTTTTTTAATTAATTACTCATTTGAAAAATCTCATAAATTGTCCAAATTATTTTATATTTTTACTATAGTGAATTAAAAAAAATCTCGATTGAAAATTTCGCATACTTCATATATGTATTTTAAGTTAAATATATATTTTATATTCGGAATGAATTTTATTGATTTTATAAAAAAACAAGTTCTCAATTAATAGTTAAAGGTAACGTTTTCCGGTGTCGTTTTAGTTTCATCTCATTAAATCAAATTGTTTTTACGATTAAGATACAAATGATAATGTTAAAATATTATCACTTTTAAGAGCGACATATTTTTATATTACTTGTATATCTAATTGTATCGTTAAGATTATGTTTACGAAACCTAATTAAAAGCAAACGTTTATTCAATAAATGTAATTGTACTTGCTAGGAAATTTGTTTTTATTTTATTAAATTATTCATAATTTTAACCTTGAATTTTAAAACTCATGATACATTTTTTAATGATTTTTTAAAATTTATTCATTGAATCTTAATTTTAAAGCTTACTTATTTATCGCAAAACTTCATTTTAAAATTTATGTGATGAATATATTAAAATAAAATATTTTAAAATCAGTTTTGTTCTCTTCGGTTATGTGGTGACTTATACTGGATGCATGTATTTTAAAAGATTTCACCGCCTAATTTTTTAAATCAAATGTTTTCTCTACTACGTGTCCGTAGTGCAGTATGAAGTCATTCATGTTTAGAAGCAAAGTACTAGAAAAGAGTACTTTTATTTTTTCAACTAGTAGAAAACTAGAAAGGGAGTGATAAAAACAGAATAAATACGGTAAAAATGCGTGCCTTACGAAGGATATTTGATATTAAAATGTTTGATAGAGTAAGAAATGATCTGCTATATAACAACTGTTTGTTAGAGATGGTTGTTGTTAGTAAAAAAATATAAAGGATTGATTTTGAGATGGTTTGGTCACATCGATAGAATAAGTTGGGATAGAATTACGAAATACGTATATTTTTCTGGAATAAATGGAGAGTGAGGAAGGGTTGTACCGAAAAAAGAGTGAAAGAAAATATTTTTTTTTAACGGATGGATCTTTAACTGAACTAGAAATTTTAACTAATGAATAGGTAAGAAGTATGAGAAACAATTGATCATATATTGTTTATAGTTAAGGCATTAACGTTGTGGAGGTTTAAAGACATTGTAATTTATTTTATCAAACACTGTTTATTCCATTTTTTTGTGATTGGAATAAACAGTGTGTGATAAAAATAAATTACAATTGATCATATATGACGAAGTGTATGTATGTGGACGAGGCGAGAGCTGTGTGCATGGATAGAGGCGTAGATATATGTCATCTTTGCCCATCTCAAAAGAGACATGGCATGATGGTATTTGTGCATGGGCGTGTCCCTAACTTCAGCCGTAATTTAAAATGGTTATTTATTAGTCGCGTGTTTTTTTAGTATTGTTTATGTTTGCGATAAACATTTATCAAACTTTTAGTAAAATTACTAAACATTTTCTTTCTGTTATAAATATGTATCTGTTTATAGAAATTTTAGTCCTTCTTATATCTTCTCTTTATATCTATCCCACATCATAAACGTATTTTACTCTTGTAAATACGTCTATGATGTGGGATAGATATAATATGATAAAGATCAGTGAAAATACAATATTAGTTAAAATGTTAAATAAAATTACGTTTGAACTGATTTTGTCATATAATTCATAGACGAGTATGTCTAAGATTCTTTGTCAAAATTATTAAATTGAAATGTGAATTTGTTGTTTGTTTTTGCTTGAAATGTTGACAAAGAATTGAAGCTTAACGAACTGAAATATTAATCAAACATTTGTTTTGTTTTAGTATTCATTTTTTGTCTACAAAAGCAGAGTTTCCTGGGAACTCGCATTTGTTTTTTGTTTTAACGACTTTTAGATTCTTATCCCAATATATTAAAATCATGACAATTGTTAATGTATTGGAACCACGATCTCCTCATCCTACTGCACTACGTAAATCATATTTAAACAACCGTGATAATACAAAGCGATTTATTATTGGACATTTTTTTTACTCGTACTAATTTTCCATCAATCATCGTCCGACGAATTTAAGCCTTAATCTCTTTTCAATACGACAAACGAAAAATGAAATCCTCGTTGAGTGATGATAAGGACAATTTTAGACACGGCCGTTGATCTAATCCTCCTTCGTGTAACAAGATCGTGACACGATTTTTGAATGAATGTCGTGCGTTTTCAGTGATTAGTTTCTTAATGTCATCTAAGCTTATTATAAAGTTAAAAAAAAAGTGGCACGTATGCCAGATTTTTGACTGAGCTAAGACCTGTTCTGGTTATTCTCTGGGTGATGAATTCTACGACTGTGTCAATAATTACAAAAACAAACGTGTTATTTTGAGATTTTGTCAATATGTTTTTACTATTTTTTATCTAAACCTACCAACTGGTTTATTCACAAACCTTTACATTTAACAACTTGACTCCACGACTGCTACAAACATAATGTTTTCGTAAAATAACTTATGCATATTGTTCAACTAGATGTTTATTAAACATCGTCACACCTCCTAATTAAGCTTTTGACCGAAGTACGATCAGCATAATATTTTTTTATATTTAGTGCTTTACTGTCATGAGTTATTTATTTATTTTCATTATTTTGTGTGCATTGTTATACATGATACCTCTGGCGGGCTTATTGCTGGCTGGCTAATGATTCATGGTCTTGCAGTAAAATTTTAGACTATACAATATATTCCGGTTCATTCTTGTTTTAAAATGAAGCAATATTATTTTGAGATTATGAAACAGTTTTAATTATTATTCGTCGATGGGATTCCATATTATTTCATACGTTAACATATAACATATATACATTCGGTAAATGTGTATTTCATAGTTAAATTATACCTTAAAAACTTCCATACTATCCAAGCCCATACAAAATGATCGACGTTTCCCCGTAAATTTTAAATCTACTAAAATGTGGGCTGGAAATTTCTTTTTAATACGATTTTTTTAGATATAATTTTACCACGAAATTGATACTGTTCACTTATATTTCATATAAGACCAAGTCACGTTTCTACATTTCAAAACAGTGGGTATTTCTGGGTTAACAGATTAATTTAAGTCAGTAGTTTATACTACTTCATATATGTGAGTTAAAGGCCTTTATTCGAGAAAATGAAATCAGCATTTGACCGAGCACTAGTTACGTCTAAATATCCAATTGGCGAATATTTACTACTTGACCGAACAGGAGGCTGAGTGCTAGGCCCATCAGTCGTCACTTGTAAATAACCACTCAGCCACTGGTTATATAATATGTATGTATATATGTAGAAAAAACAATCAACATTTACCTGTTTGTAATAATTGAGGGAACATCGCACCGTTTCGTATGGGCCCATATGACACATTTTTAAGACGGAATTTTACCATGAAATTCTCTTTTAACTGGCTTTATATTTTTGTATTGCTTATTTGTATATGCTTTTTTGATGTATGTAAACTATAATAACGTGTTTTCTTTTAACTTTTTCATGTGTTCATCAATATTAGATATTCTTTTATTTTTTTCCATTTGTTCATCAACATTAGATATTCTTTTATTTTTTCCAATTTGTTCATTATGATTTTTTATTCTTATATTTTACCGTTTGTTCATCAATAATAGATATTCTTTTATTTTTTGCATTTCTTTATCAATATCCCTCTATCAGACACCAGACCGTCAATCTACTAGGCCTTTGTTGGAAGATGTAGAATTTCAAAGAAATTGAAGTCCAAAATATTGAAACAAAATCCATATCATGATTTTAAACTGTTTTCTTAATTTAGGTTAAGAAGTTAATTATAATGAAAAGGCATTCGCTCTTTTTACGTACTTTGTACATCATCTTAAATATACTAAAGTAAATAAATTCACAAAAAATGTGACTAATTTCAGCCTTATTTTCTTATTGTTTGTTGTGCCCCTTGTCAATTTGAAGTCCTCGCTAATTATGATGCAATTTTTTGGAAGCAAATTAACATTATTTGGTCCATAGTTATACTCTCGTCATTTTAAAAATACATTTTTGTATCATGTGACAAATCCGTTAACCCTGTTTAGAACTAGAATAAGTCGAATAAAATAAAATATAATTCATAAACTGCGGTTTGAGGTCGGTAAGAAATTGACTTCATTATTTGTAAAATGATTATTCATGAAATTTAGGAACCAAACCTTGCAGCACATACAAACTATCTTTTTGAAACCTATCGTATTTATTGATGAAATTTAGGAACCAAACCTTGCAGCACAGACAAACTATCTTTTTGAAACCTATTGTATTTATTGATGAAATTTAGGAACCAAACCTTGCAGCACTAACAAACGATCTTTTTGAAACCTATCGTATTTAACAACAAAAAACTGAGTTAGAATGCTGTATTTTCTTCTGCCTTCATTTGTTCTAATAATATTGTATCGAATATAACCTCTCACGTGGCAAGTGGCACAAATTTGCTTCAGTCTTGTCTGATTAGTTGGTACTCGACGATAATATTAATAGAGAGATTGCCACACGGTAACAAGTCCACCATATTGTACTATATACAACTAAAGTATTAAAAAAATATTATATTATGTCTGATTGCATGTTTTATTTTATATTATATTCAGACCTTTTCGACACGTTTGTACACAGTTTTGTTATTCACGAAAGTAATGCATTTAAGATTTGTAAGTAAATGATACGTGTTTCCAAAAGTACCTGAACATCTTCGATACATTCAATCTTTGAACATTTTTGGGTATAATAATAAAACATGTTGCAGAAAGCACAACTTATAGGTTCCTCCTGATCCACTTTCAATCTGCGGAAAATGAAATTCTTAATCCAACTAGAGTATAATATCTGTCCAACACACGGTGCCAGCAATCAAGAGCGATACAGTATAATCACCACATTCCATGTCTTCTAGGCAGTTATTACAGGGCGTACTGCCTGTCATTCTGGAATCCGGTAATAATCCTTCTTATTGCCAGCATGAACTTTTATAACTGGGTTTAACACTGTTATAACGACTAATCACTGAAAGTTTACTATGAAACCCAAGAACTTTTTGTGTCATGGACAGTTTTAAATCGCTTTGTTTCTAATTATTCTAGAGGAGTGCCTTAAATTATTATTGTCGGTTACCAATTTACAAAATGGTTGAATATTGCAATACAAATTCATCATTATTAGTACAATTCAATAATTCATCATTATTAGTACACTATAAAGAGAGTTTTTTTACACTTAATGCTTCGATATTGAAAAAAGATTTTAAAAATAATCTTTAAAAGTTTGTGAATCAAAAAAGGTTGGTTAAAATAGCATAATTTTGCAGCGACTTTCTGTGAGTACATACCTACTAGTATAATTTGCAGCGACTTTCTGTGAGTATATACCTACTAGTATAATTTGCAGCGACTTTCTGTGAGTATATACCTACAAGTATAATTTGATTTTGTTGTAAATAAATTGTAAATAAATGAGCAAGTTTATTACTTATGAATTGATAATAACATGGAAAGATTTTTCATAGTTAATATATATATTTTTCATTGAATAGATTTGAATTATGACTTTTCGTTCTAAGTTTCCATGCTTATTGTATCATAGATTTCCATGCTTATTGAAGAATGTCATAGTAAATCATCTATTGAAGAATAGGCATCGCTGGAAGATAATATTGTTTTTGGCCCCATCAATAGAGCCACCTAATGTAGAAACACTGGAGAAGACACACGGAACTTGCTGTTAGTCGTCGCGCGTGTTACTAAGGCACATGAAAAGCCAAAAATACTTGCAAATCTCTAGTGCGCGAGCACTGTTACCCATCTGGGAACACCTCTGTGGCCTAGTTGGTAAGTTGGGGTTTGTGGTCTCGATTCTCGTTGATATCCACTTTTTAAAAAAAGTTTTCAGTCTCGTTTTACTTAGCCCTCATTGACATCTTTCTAGTTCGTTGAAATAGATTACTGTATATAGAGTTGTACTGTAAATAACAAAACTGTAATTTAATACAATACTTAACTAATAATTTCCACCAGACTAGGTCCCCTTTTTTTCGGTTTTCATCTAGAATCAAACCAGAAACCCTCGGATGAAAGTCAAGCGTCTTACCAACTAAGCTACAGAGATTGAAGGCATTCAATGTCAATCTTGATGAATCAAAATCCATCAGTTTCATCACATCTATAATGCTGACTTGTTTATTTATATTTCAGTATGAGAAATTAACAATTTCTTGACGCCAGCATATAATATTATATGAATTCACACATTCATAATATGCGTTCACCATTAATCGAGCGATGTTGCAACCTTTCGACACGCACATTTCAATCAGTTTATTATGGTAGACACACGGTTAGTAGTGCAGTTCTGTTTACACGTGCCCGGTTTAGCTGCGGTCGAAAGAACCATAACACCACGTGGAGAGTTCTGGACTGCCGCAGGAAACTGTGGATTCAGACGATTAAACACAACTACAACTGATATATTATAATTTACAGTAATTTGTGTGTTCTTTATCAAGTAACCGTAATCAAATTAATAAACTATTGTGTGATCGAACGAGTGTGATCTTTATATCTAACAAATTAAAAATAATGAGGTAATCATGACAAAAAATATCACACATTTTTAAATAGGTAATGTTGAAAAATGCATGTCTGTCATATTTCAGTATGATTTTAAATACTTCATAATTTTATAATAAACACCATTCTCTTTTTATTAATATATTTTTAACAGTGTACGAGTATATTCATCCAAAGTTTTATCTAAGATAAATGTATGTTATATCATTAGAACAAAGTTACCTTTTAAATTTTTGATGAGAGTTTTTACGGCAGCCGGTAACTAACTGGTTTCAGAGACTAAAATAATAATAAATTTATATCTATTCCTTTCGTTTGTTTGCCGAAGTTTTTATATAGTTATTATTTCTCGATTCAATGTACGCGAGCTTATTATATTTTTCAGTATATTAGTCTTCAATTTCCTATATTGTTTGTTCACATATTATGCAGACTGAAACTTGGACTATATAAATATGAAAGTTGTGGCTTTCAAGCGTATATGAGTGGATACATTGTACCCGTCTATTTTCAGAACCTTTTGATTTGTTAAAATAGTTCACACACAAACGAGAATATTTCCAGACTTCTAAATCGTTGCGTCAAAGTTATGAACATTCGGTTTAATGAAATCGATGAGTGATAAATAACAAACGCGTTTCACCATTAAGATATTAAAGAATTTATTAGCATAGGCTTCCTCTTCCCTCTTTTTGTATATTATAAAAAGTGGGAAAACCATGGTGCTGATTAAATGGTCCAATTACCCAGAGAAATCATATTTATTCCTTTATTTGTGGAACTCCATATTAGAATATTTAACAATAAATTACTTTGTTATTCCACTAATTACATTAATCCCCGCTTCACGTACTTCTACCTCCTATCCCGAGGCTCTCCTCAGGCGGGACGATCCCGGTTTGTTATGAGAGCGGTGCTTGTATATCAGACTGGTGTCATGTTACGTTACTATGGATCACCTACAACAAACTGTGTGTATGGTATATTTACGGAAAGATTTCAATTTTAATAAATTTATGTAATATTTTATAGAAATATTTCGTAGAATTCGACAATATGGATACCGAGAAAAAATTGAAACATATTTATTCTATTTATTTTGGTTGTTAATTTATTTACTTACGGGTTGTTAGTTAATTTATAAACGATATTTTGATACAAAGATTTTAAAATAATACAACTAAAAATCAACATTGAAATTTAATCAGTATTATACAATAGAAAAAAACAGTATAAGACGAACCCAACACACTAACAAAGAACAACTGTATAATTTACTTCATCCCTGAAAGTCATATGAAAGTCAATACCCATTCTCTGTAATCTTGCTATGCAGGTGTTATACAAATATTGTAATAAATTGTTACTACATCATTGTGGAATAACATTTTGCTAACAAGGAACCTGTAGCCTGACAAGTTGAGTTAGTTTCGGACTGCTGAAGTATGAGCTAATAATAATGTGAGGTCAAACATTTTTCTTCTGTTTGACAAAGTTGTAAGATTCATCACTTTCTACAATATATCGAAGTCCTACTTCAGTTCTTGGGATTTGCAGTTTGAAGTTTGTAAAACGTTAAAACTTCTGGTGTATGCGTTAATTTTTTTCAACATGAACATTTGTAAAGGTGAAATATGCGATGTTTGTATTCTCGATTGCGGAAAACATAGATTTTTTTCTAGTTCTGTAGATAAAAGAGAATCATCTAGATTATTATGATGGTAACCCAGCTTTTACACTGTTTAATGCTTCCTGATTAATGTTATTTTTATGTAAGTTTGTTGAGAAATATAACGATTATCTGGTAGGTACGAGTATATCGAGGCGGCTGCTGTGCCCATTGTGAGTTCTTCACACGGCTGGGATATAACAATTCTTCTCATCACATTTTTATCATGTTTGATTGCATTTATACTATATTTTTATTATGCATATTATCTACTGTTACCAGTGCTATTCCAAACAAATTAAATCGATCATGCTTCTTATGTTATACACATATCGTACCATTTCCCTATTGGGATAGTAGAGATGGCAGAGCACTCAAGTTTCTTTTCACGATATACTTCCTTCGCCTTCTCCATACCCATACATATTCTTATAATGTCCCTTTTGATTAGTTTATTTCCTTAGCTCTCCTTTTTTTTTAAATTTCATTAATTTAGTCCAACCTTACTTTTATCGACCGTATTTGACCACGACTCCTACTCACGCTTGCAATGTAAATGTGTATAGTCAGTCTTTTGTCAGTAGTTAATCAGTTTTTCTTAAACGCTTTCTAAAACTTATGTTATGAATGAATATTATAATAAACGAATATGTATACTTATGTATTTTAAAAATATGTTATCATTTAAAATTTCCTCCTCAAATATTTTTTACACCAATTCTTAATTCTGCCTTCCTTCTGCGATTCCTTTTACATATTTAGTTCCATTCCTGGAGTGGAAGGATATATTTGAAGAATGGAAGGATATAGTTGGCGACAGATAAGAGTTATGATAAACAGTATTTATGGTAAGACGTATGAAAAGCTGTTTGTGTGGGTAGGAAAGTGTGAAGATCTGTACTCTCAGACCACAAAAGGGATATGTCTTTAGTCGTTATGGTATATACGAGTATGTTTGCAACGTCGAAATTGATTAACTTTGTGTGGGCGTGCTATCATTTGACTGAATGTGTTGTATTAAAATTTGTAATAATATAATTTTGATTATTTCCCCAAACTATTGTAAAACAGTACCTTAAATTTATAAATAAATGCGTTTTTATTTTAACTTATATATTCACTACGTCGGTCTCGATTTGACATTGAGTTTGTAATGACTTTTTTATGTTTAAATGCAAAGATAGTAAATCACACGCTGACCCTGTACAAAACGAATAAACTACTAGGATATATAGTTCTTGTCGTTGGTGACAGCTTAAATCTCATACTCACTGCGAATTACAATGAATTTGTAAAAGTAGTAAATGTTGACTCAACTCCGTTTTTACCATTTCAAAAATAAGTCAACATTTTTTTTGATAACGGGTGAGAGCTGAGTATTTTTTTTCTGTCTTCAAGGAATTTCTTTGGGAATAATCTAGATACATACATCTTATTGACTATCCTATTTTTTATCTATAAAGATCTCACTCTATCATTGGCATATTTCAAAAATCGAAAAAACTTCATTTCAATTCAGTAATGTTACATGTTTCGTTCCTGATTTTCCTTTCATCTTCAACACCTCTTTTTTCCTTTGATTGATGATATCTCACTTTATTTGTTTATTTATATTTCTATGTCTCCTATCGGAGGTTGCCTACCATTATGGCAATCCTTATATTGTTCACTGCTGCTCGGAACAACTCGGCAGATCCGCGCTCAAACCACTCCCGCAAGTTCTTAAGTCAATAGTTCTTCTTCCTTGTTTATCATGTATTTTACCTTGGATGATCAGTTGTGTTAATATGTATATCTTGCCTGTCACAATGTGACCGACATACTGAATTTATATTGTTCACATTTATGTTCCTTATGTTGTTCATGAATTGTGGTCAAAATCAATAACCATCATTATTACAAGATATTGCTATCTGATATCTTAATAAGCCCGACAGATTGTTATACAATGAATTATCAATAAATAAATATAAAACTTTGAAATGACATTCACAAATCTTGGAAAAAATAAAGGGTCACGCTGTATACCTTAAATAGAAATTAATGTATTGTAAATAGATTATAATGGGAATGGTAGTCTATATTGAAGAGAAATTTGTTTGAGGCACTTCAATGAGGTTTTACAAAACTTCATTTCCTAATTTGAAAATTCAATTTTATTACTTTTTTCATAGAAACTAACGAATTGAATATCTCATACATGTCTACACCAAAAGTTAATTTGCCCTACTAAAGGATAAGCGATTGCGCTGGTTGGAACACATGAGGCGTATGGAGAATGGTCGAGTGCTTAAGGACGTTCTCTACGGAGAACTCTGTAATGCAAATCTCTCCGTTTCAAAAACGTGTGTAAAACGAATCTCAAGAATTTCGAAATGGATATTGACGAGTGGGAGTCTCTTGCTCCTTAAAACCATCGAGAATGGAGAGAGATGACCCGGACGGGAAAGGTTGTCCAAAATACCAACTTGTTACGGTGGGTTGGAGAAGAGACAGTGAGCGAGCGGTCAATCTCAGACGAGGCCCCCGGACCATCTTGGAGATGCGAAGTCTGTGGTCGGCTGTGCAGAACGAGAATTGTTTTGCTAAATCATATAAATAAATTTTGCTCCATATACAATAACTGTCTGAAACTCCGAGGGAATGCTGCGTATCCATCGTCTTTCATAGATGGATGGCTGCCACAGAGAATATTAAAATTATGCGTCACCACAAAAAGCAAAATTGTATAATTTCCCAATAAATAATGATTTATTTTTTGCGTGTTAAAGACATTTGTGTGTTGTACACCTACGTTAACAAACGAATACGGCTATTTCCTAAAACAAATAAAGGATAGGCTCATCACATTCATTTGATGTTTGCTCTTTTATTACTCACCAAAAATATTGTTCTTGTAATTTGCACAAAATATTTGTTGTACTTGTTCACTTCGCATTGCCGCTCACAAAGTCCGGTAATAAGGAAATTGTTTATCTTGTCCAAATGAGGATACTGGATTTTAAGGTTCTCATTAGCATAAATAATTTTATAGTGTTAAGTACATGTTCTGAACTCAACGTTTGAATATGAACTGTCAAATAAAAAACGAGATAAACTTAAAACTTACTGGAAATGTCTACATATAAGGTTCTTCTATGTGTTTTAATCGTTTATTTTATTCTTTAGGTTCAACAAAATATTAATGACCCATGGTTTAAAAATGGGTAGTAAAATACCACATCGTGAGTTACGATGATGTGCGAATATGTTGACTATATCATATTGTCGATTCACTTGAAATGTTTTACTAAGAAATCTTAAAAAATATATTCTTTGTGTATTATATAAATTAAGGGCTGTCAGTCATTCTTTTTAAGGCTATTTTCCTATAGTAACTCAATTTATTAGAATTGTTTTATCAAATGATTGAACATGTTTAGCTGATGAATGATTTAAATATCTACATTTGGTGGCTTTGTTGACTATCCGAATTAGTCAGTTATTAAATTTAATGTGAACATTAAGTATGTGAGCGATAATAAGACCTTCAACCGGCAATTATTTCCACATTTTAAAGAGCTCTTGCTACATTTTTTTTCGCCAGTTTAACATTTTTTAATATTGATATATTTTTTAATATTGATTTAATATTAATATATCTTAAATAGTTCTGAAGTAATTAAGACACTTTAATTTTTATGTGCGGTGGTGAAAGAAAATGGAGTGGCAATGGGCAGGACACATAGCCAGAATGTCAGATACCTGATGGACGTTCGAAATAATCCAATGGCACCCAAGAGGCATTAAGAGGTCCAGAAGAAGACCGAAGGTACGCTTGATAGATTAAATTAGGAAGCATGGCAGCATCACATGGTACCAAAGAGCAAGAAACCGTACGATTTAGAGTCAATTTGGGGAGACCTTCATCCGTCAGTGGATCGACCCTGGTTGACAATGATGATGATATCAAGAGTAACTTATTTTCTTCTTGTTTAGGTAGACATCGAGTATGATTGTTGGTCCACTATATGGTGACTACTTGGTCTAATTTAAATAATAAGAGTGTCCAATATTGGAATCTGGCAACCCTAAATAAACCCAACTGTTGTGGAGCCGTTTGTACGATGGTAGGAGGAACAAATATGGCTATGGTCGATAATAGAATTAATTATTGAATTCTCCATTCATTTATTTTTCACTTCACATTTGGCGTTGTGAAATAGTCTTCCTACTACCATTCCCAAAATGAGCATATTGACACATTACAAGAAAATACATACGTAACTTTATTAATTAAATACATTGGCGAGAAGTCATGTAAAACGAGAATGTGGTAGGTAGATAACATAAAGATTGTTCAAGTTTTATTTAAAAAAGTGAAAAGGAAACATTGACTTATTGCAAGGTAGAAAAACTAGACTGTCTTACAAAGATAGCTGGTAGCAAAAAAAAATCACATTGTTCCAAAACCTCTTTGGAACAATGTGATTGAAAGACAAGACATCATTTTATATACTATATGAACGAGACAAATATCTATATATCTACCTAACATCATCTTCGTTCCAACCATCGGTAGGTCCATATCCCGGCTCTCCACATCTTCATACATCTAGCTAAGACTTTTTAAAAGGGCATGCAGTTGTCCCTTTTCAACCTACATTGTTTGTATAAACGAATCAGGTTATCTTACAGTGCAATCGTACACTTGTAAAACAATTGATTTAGTCATACTGTCCCCGGATGGGTGCTCCTCCTCTGCTGGCGCCAGATCGGTTTGTTAAAAAGATAACGGTGGCATCGACAGATCAGATTTATTAACAAAATTATATAAAATAAAAGAAAATTTAAAAAAAACTTGAAATAGGTGTATAGAAAAAACCCGCCAGATCTATCATATATAACTATGTATACAAAAGAATGAAGATAAAATATATAATTTAAAAAAAATAAATCGGGTTAGACAAAAAGATTTTAGATATCTATAAATTCACAATTTTTTTCACGAGAATTGACGAAAGCTGCAAAACAATACCTAGTCGCCACAAAGTCAAAGTCATGGAGGAGCACGTTCCTATTTTAAGGCCTTCTGATTTTCTCACAATCTCTCAAAATGTGATATGCGGATTGATGTTGGTAGATTGATCTAGCCAAGACTACAAATTTTCTCATCGTTCTTCACCTCATTGTAAAATGGTCGTCCGATTCCTCTCGTGGGTACTAAAACAGTGCAACTCCTAGGCCGACTTCCAGACGCCGTCTTAACACCGTCTGGTGTCGTGGCGCTCATAGTTTACTGCTGGGGCTAAAAACGATACGAAAGAGATAAATAAGAGAAATATTTTCTTTATATTTCAAAAGCGCAAAATACTTATCCTTAACACCCACTTTTCAAGTTGCGGAATGTAGATACTCTTATATGGAAAAGTGTTATCAAAAGCTTAAGTTATTGAACGTGAAGAGAAAAATATTTTCAAAAGAGAAAAAAGTCACATTTACTCGTAATTGTTTATTTACTTTAAATTATAATTCCTTCAGCGATTAAAACAATGGTAAGTTATTTTATGGATTCTGACGTAACGCAGATGAGTACGCCATACTAGAATTTCGATGATACGGCAGTTTGTTCTGTACAACTTTTTTTACTATCTATTTTACCATTGAATGTTCATTATGACCTGTGGTGGCTCTGCTGACATTTTTCCAATGCTTTAATGTGTCGTCTGTTGGGAACCCATGATTCGCACCCTTATACGAGAGATGATACGGTTACAGATTTATAAACTGCTGTGTTTGCCTTGTCATTCACAATATATGTTCTAGAGTAATCTGTAAACACAATTTTGTAGTAGTGGCGATTTATTGAGATGTGTTGTTAGGTGAAGACAAAATAACTTCATATGTGATCAGAGTTCTCTTGATCTACTTTAAGTCATTCCAAATGGTATAGCATTTGGGCCATATACTTACACTTCTCGTAATTCAGTCCTATCATCACATTTATTTCTGATTATAATCTGATTCATTGCATACCATTGAGGTTGCCTGAGTGTGCGACTATTTTATGAACAGCTCTGTCATTACGATATTATCATGTAACACGTTTGATTCTTTTCAACAATTGGTACCGATCATGGTTTTATCAGTAGAAAATTCCTTTCATACACATTATACTGGTATTTAAAGTTTTACAGTCAACCATGTTTCTCTTTTGATCAAATACTTAAATATATTATGAAACACATATTGACATCTCTAGGTTTTCTATTCATTGTACATCAGTAAATAAACGGATGGTGTGGTGTTTTTTAAATTATTCATATTTTAGGTTATTTCATGGTTCAAACGAAATACTGTACCACAAAGATTATATTTAATGGTTCATATAAGTTATGACTGTATGATATATATGAAATATAATCGTCATCGTCATTGCTGAGCCTCGAAATCATGGATCCCCTCTTCATTCCAAAGTCGATTCAGTTGGAAAGTGAAGCTGTGCCGTGTTTTTTTTCCTTCAAGTGAGAGAACCGTTGCACACCAGCAAACTCACCAGCCACACTGCTGTACTAGATCTGATGACACACCGAAGTGAGACGATCGGAGCACATTAGCATGTTTTTTCTTTTTTTTTGAAATAATAGATATGACGAAAGTCATAAATATTCTTATACCCTCGAATACTAGGTGTAAAAAATGCCTGTGCCATTTGAGGGGAGTAGCACAGCGTGGAACTCGAACCGGCGACCTTCCGCACGGAAGTCCAGTGCGTTACCGCACGACCATACACCTCATAAATTAAATTAAATTAAATATAATATTAATAACCTACATCAATACGAGTTAGTCCAGCAATAGAGGACATATATGTTATAAACATATAGTGGTGAAACCAGCGCAGTATTTATTTCTTATAATATTTTCATGTTTTCTGATGTAACTTCTCATTCGACTCATCGATAATTACAAGAAATATAGCAATAAAACATTATTGTTTTCTAGACTTTGCAATATGGATGGTACAAAACTGTTTCGGCCATGTGTATTGTTTTTTTATCAGATGTTATCATGATACTAGACCAGTTAATAAGCTTTATGTAACACCAATAAAGTGATGACGATGATATTATATATTTTTACAAAATAACGTAACGAACTCGATTCAAATTTTAAGAAGGATAAATATATCGTATGATATCCTCAAGAGATGATTACACAATGGTTATCTGGCTAAGAAAAAAAACATTGTTTGGATACAAGAACAAGAATTCGTGTTTGGAGTCAACAATTGTACAAGGATTTCTTTACATATTGTACATTCGAGTTGGAAGCTAATTGAGAATTCCTCCCCCGAGCTACCGGCCCTAGTCCATAAATACAGGTGTATGATAGCGACCTACGCTTCCCAATAATTGTTTATAATTATGTTTTTATGGACGCCCCATCAAATGGCTCCCTCGTTTATATCCGGATGAGCCTCGGGTTTTAATGTTTATTTTTAATGTCCTGATTGTGACTGAGAAAAAGTTTTTGTTTTTTTTGTAGTAGAATAAAACGACGACTATAAGAATGACGACCTCCGTGGCCTAGTTGGTAAAACGCCTATCTCCCAACTCGGAGGTTGCAGGTTCAAATCCCGCTGGAACCTAGATTTAAAAAAAATCCAGTTGGTTTTTTACTTAAGGCATCTTTAACATCTATCTGATTGGTTGGAAGAGATTGCCACTTGGTAATATGCCCGCCAGGTTGTATTGTATACAACGAAAGTATAGTACAATACAATACAAAATAATTTTAATTCAATATTGTTTTTGATTAAAGCAGACATATTTAAAATGCATATTAATATTAACTACCTCAGAAGATGTGATCTGTCTGAAGGGTATTTTTGTACCACTTTATATGTAATTTTTGTAAAACTAAAAAATAGCGTTTATTTCGAACTCTTATTTTAATTTCATCTGAACAAATGTGTACGACGTCCGTTATCTTCCTTTTTGAGAGGCCACGAGCAATTTCATCTTTTTGCAAAGAATTATGTGACGTGGTTGCAGGAATGGAGATTCGATTGTGAAGTGTTTATGTAAGAGAAAAAAGTGGGCAGATACTCTCACCATGCCTTGTCAGGAGTTGTGTGGAAGATCCATTTTCAGTACCAAACTGCAATAATTTGTTTGACTAACTTGTACCTGTGACTTTAATGGTTAAAGGAGAAATAGTTTCTATTCATTGACAAAAGAGAGTGCCTATAATGTTATTTTCGTATAATTTTAAAATGATATGAACATACACTTTTAAGAGCTTTAAAATGAACTCTATATTATTTCTCTGTTCTAAACTATTCAGAAAAAATCAACCATTATTTGTGTTTAAAACACGAGGATGTTTACATTTTTGGCATTTTTCAAAATTACGTAAAAAAACGATTTTCTATGTACTCCACAAGCACAAACTGTAAACCAAAAGGATTATGAATTTGGTTTTTGTTTTTCGAAATGTCTTCGCTATTTTGGCATTTTTCGAAAATTCATACTAAATTAACTATTTGTCAAAAAAATATTACTGTTTCCAATAGGTACTCGTAGAAACAGAAAAAACAAAACCTTAAGGCGTGAGGTAAAAGTATGATTTGAGTTGACATGGAATAACAAACACATTGCGTAGCTATATAATTAAAAACACAATGTTTTGACTGTAGATTTTTTTATGTAATTGGTCTAAAATAATATTTTTACTTGAATATTCATATCGTATGACGTCTCGTGCTATGTTTTCTCGTTAGCTTTAGAGACGATGAAGCCAAGTAACGGGGATCCGAAGTACAAGTGTATTTATTTTCGCGTAGTAATCTGACGAGTTTACAAACTTGTTTTTTTTTTAAGTACGCATGCCCCGCATTCTTGATATAGGAACTTACACGACGAATATTGTAATAGAAAGACAAACGATAGTGATTTACAAAAAAAAAAACAGAATTACCGAGAGGAACTTCTTTTATAAATGAGTATTATTAAAAAAATCAGATTTTTTAAAATGTTGATGTTTTAGATTATTGGTTAATGTTTATGGAAATTAATAATATTGCTAATAGGCTTTATTAATAATTTCACGCGCAATGATAGTCCATAACTTTAACGAATAGTTATCAGGAATACATTGGTTTATCCCCAAATTGATTTCTTTTGTTTTATCAAAGGTTTCGGCTTTAACTTTGTGGAACTCCATATGAGAATATTAAACAATAAATTACTTGATTATTCCACTAATTATTCATAGCAATTAGTGAAATAACAAAGTGATTTTGTTTTTATTTGTATTTATAAATAGAAAATAATATCATTGCATATTACTTTTTTAATGGGCAAAAAGTATTGTATTGTATAATATTTTTGCTGTATACAGCACAACCTGATGAGATTATTGTCATGTAACTAACCAGAAAGGTATTTTTAAATAAACCTTAAGCGAAAAGCAGACTAGAATTCTTTTTTTTTTTTAAATCAGCGTTGCAACGGGAATCCAATCTGCAACCCATGGGATGGAAGACAAGTGTCTTATCAACTGGGCTACGAAGATCATCTAGCTTGTAAGACGCCTGTCGTCATAATGTGTTTTAAAAACTGAGCGATCTATAGAAACTAGGCCTTGTCAAAAAAATAATTATAAAATTCATGTATAAAGCTTTCTAATTTAATAATGCAAATAGTCGTCAAGTACTGAGTGTTTGATGACATTAACAAAAATTTATTGTGTATACCACAACTAAATATAATCGGTCTATTACATTTTAGTCGTTTGAGGAATTTATTAACCACAACAAAAATATGATTTCAAAAAAATTGTATAAAAAAATCATTAAATAGAATCATATACGAGTAACTAGCAGATATTGAATATATTATATTAAGGAGTTATAAGATACAGTTTTTTTTTGTGAAATGATTATAGTATTAATATTGACATAATATTATTCCATTAATAATTTTTAAAGTGAATAAAAGTGTTATTAATTCATAAATTTATTATGATTGGGAAAATTAAATGAGTTAGCTTCATTGAAAAGAAAAATCTCGTGTAAAGAACTATTTATTTCATTGAAACGTTATAAAAAAAATATTTTCAATAATATTTATTTTTCATTCTTTTCTGTGCATGGTTAAACATGATACGCCTGGAAGACTTATTGCTTAACACCAATTTCTCCAAACCAATCCACTCATCTTTGATATATTAAACTGTTTTACTCCTTGTCAGATTTTACAAAAAAAATATTCGTTAATATTTACTAAAATAAAAAAATAAATCATTAATCTCTATTAACAAAAGCAGGACTAGAGTAAAGGAATTCGTTCAAGAATAAGGAAGGAAAACAAAAGAAAATTAAGATGAAAGGATATTCTGAGAAATATAATATGTTTTCAATTCTCTCTTCTTAAATACGGATGACGCACAACTAATAAATCTTGGAAGTTCACGCCGAGTGAACCGCAAATGAAAATGTGGTGTGATTTGTTGGTATCCAAAGGAGTCTCTTATCACCCAATCAAAGAGATCGTCTATGTTCTGAAAAAAAAAACTGGGATATTCGCGAAAGTGTAAGAAGAATTGGGATTGTTAATCACACAAATTTAATGTCAACATTATGTGAAGGTTCCTTCTCTATCTGGTTTTAATCCATTGAAATATGTTTCGTAACTCGGACACGTGGTTAAATTTCTTAGGTTAAATATGAATCAGTTGTAAACTTTTTGGAGTTTCTCTCTTACTTATCTAACATCTATCTCCTCGATGGCATCCAAATAATATACTAAAAATTAGATATTGAATTATAATTCATTGAAAAATTATGTAAATGAAATATTAAATACTATGTCGTTAAACTCGATATGGCAATTTAACTAAAATTGTGCGAGTAGAAAATAATGATTATTCAACGATTCATCGATTTGCGCTACTTTTTTGTGCCAGAATTTGGACGCCGCATTCTCCAAGTAGGCGTGTGGAATTAATGAAGTGCTCAAATGACTGCAAGTTCGAACTTCATATTCTCCTGTTGGAATAACTAAGTATTTTTATCTATGGTTTGAAAGAGCTCAAATTATAGTGTGCTATAAATGTACGAGTATATTGATCTAAATAATTAAATGCTTTGGTTCTGTAATTGATGTATAGATATATTATTAATAGCCAAGGCGTTAACACTGTACAGGTTTAAATATATTGTAATTAGTTAAGTAAAACATTGTTTATTCCATTTAATATAACGGTGTTTACCTCATCCCTTGATGATGAGGTGAAAATCATGAAACCGGTGGGGTTATATATACCGTTATAATAAGTGGAATAAACAGTATTTTACTAAACTAATTAGTATGATGTATAGATATTATAAAGATTCTTTATATTGATATATTTTGGGGAAAAATCTTTTGGAATACTTCACGTTTCATGTCACAATTTACCATACACTAAAAAAATAATGTTTTGAATTCTTGTTTATGTCAGTGTTGCTGGATAGGATTTGAATCACACTTTTTCAATTGCAGTTCTCTTGACTCGGTTCCTAATGTTAACCCTTTGAACTCCAGATTTTTTTTTGTATGACATACCAACAACTCCAGGGTATTTTTTTGAAATTTTACTATAAAATGATAGGTTTTAGAAATAATTTATTTAAAAAAAAATTAATAAGGTTTCATGCAATTTTTTTATTCAAACTATTAGATAAATGTTTAAATGAGTTTATTTTGATAAAAAAAATAACAATTCAACATTATTTTTTAGTTTTATAATCTTTCAAAGTATGATATCTGAGGAAACAATCCCCTAAATGCATCCTAGGTTTTCCAGGACAGGTGTCGCAAAACTCATATGTTTCATGTCGTTTGCCCATTTTGCCTCTATTTGAGCAGACCACACAGTCCTTCTTCTTTCCCTTCTGCAAAACATGAAGTTTACCATCTAGTCGTACATCAAAAGTAGAAGTTGATGGCCTACTTCGCAGCTCCCGAAAGTCTCCTACCAACTGATCAACTAAATTCTTGACAAATTTCAAATGAGTTAGTGGTTTTTCATTATTTTTCAATTTTATATTCTTGTAGAGGATGTATGCATTGATTGAGCAAATTTCCATTCCCCAGAAAAAAAGTTTTCTCCACCATTTTAATGACTTCCTGAGAAAACAATATGTGGAAGCATACTGGTCGGCACGGTCTACTCCACCCATAGATTTGGTGTAGTTTCGTACTACATTTGGTTTTTCTGTAACTAATTGAACACCTCCCTTCCCTGTTCTGGAAACAGACGACATGCCAGCAGAATCACCAGTACTCAGCATTGTAATTATTCTTTTATCCTTCCATGCCAAAAGCATTGTTTTTCTTTTTCTTACAGCCAAAACTTTTTTATTGCCAAACTTTGGTTTTTTTATGGTGATCGGAATGCCTTTTCTGTTGGTCTGTATCGTCCCAGTTAAATGACATTTCATCTTAAATAGTGCTTCAGCAAGTGGAAGATTTGTGTAGTACCTGTCTGTAAACAAGTGGTATCCTTGTGCATGGGGTACCTTCTCCAAAATTTTTCTGAACAAGTAGATGGGTATTCTCGAACTCACAGGCAAATCTGGGCTTGGTAAATTCTCTGTAGTAATACTACCGTAATAGGGAAGAATACTGTACACATATTCAGAATCCGCCAAAACGTAAATGCGTATTCCCCATTTAGTAGGCTTCTTTGGATTGTAAGTGATGAAGCATATTCTTCCTTTGAATTTCACTACTGATTCGTCAACACAGATATTTTTGTTGGGTATGAAATAGTCAGCAAATTTTTTATTTATATATTCTAAAAAATTACTGACTTTCTGAATCCGTGTTCTTAAATCACTATGGCCAGTTTCTTGTGTATTCAAGTGTAACATCCAGAATATTTGATGAAATCGAGATCTCGTGAAAATATTTGCAAAGAATGGGACTCTGGAATTATCTCTAGTAGACCAATATTCTTGCATATTGGCAAGTGGCATCGTTCCCATATTTAAAATGACCCCAATGAATGCCCAAAATTCATCTTTTTGTACATCACGCCAATTTTGCCAAATAGAATTTGCAGTTAGAACTTTTGATTGAAGTTTGACTTTTGCATATGCATTTGTTTCCCGTATTATCTCCGTTACAATTTCTTCCGTGAAAAATAATTTGAAAAATTGACTTGGTTCTTTGATTGTTAAAGGAACATTTGGTCCGACATTCTGAGCTCCGATGTCAAAATTTATAATGTCAGGAGAATCCACCGTATTGGATATATCAATCCATTCATCGTCTTGTGAATCTTGAGCGCTTGTAGTACTTGAAGAACTATCTGATGATAGAAGAGGACCAACTCTGCGTTTTTTATGACCAATGTACTCTGATTCATCACTAGAGGTCTGAATATTGATGTTACTATCACAACTTTCATCACTATATACATTTAAAATAAATTCGTCTTCACTTTCACTCAGTTGCGATTTTTCCATTATTTTAGAGGGTAAAAAAAAAACTTGTGTAATCTCAACGGTGTAAAAGGGTGCGTACTGATTATTTTTCAACCGAAACACGTCTAAACAGTAGAACAGTTGTTGTGAAACTAATGTAACATGTTTATACCTGCTCCTGGGTGTCCCGAGATGTTTGTTTATGTAAACAATACAACCATAAAAAATGGCGACATATAGTCGCCTCTGGAGTTATTAAAATAATTACCATGGCGACTATATGTCGCCTCTGGAGTTATAAGGGTTAAGCTTTCATTGCGTTATTCTACAGCCAATTAATATTTCTGCTTTGATAAATGTTCTTATCTGTAATTTAATATTAAAAAAATATACATTACAATTTGATAACATCACTTTTACTGTGATAAAATATACCTGAATATCATATTTAATTTAAATTTGTGTTTTCATTAATTTGAGTCCTATTTATATCTAATTTTCATTAATTTACGAAATTAGTCAAAATAAGTCATTGATGTTTATTAATGTGTTAAGTTCACATGTTATTTTTATGTTATATTTCATTATGGCATTTAAATGGCGAATAATACTCTTGATAGGTGAACGGCAAAAAACAAAGAAAGGAATAATGATTTTTCCCAGTAAATGTAGGAATTTAAAGATAAAATATATTATTACAGCAATATCGTCATATATCTTCATTCAATTCAAAACTTTAAAAAACATGGAAAATAAATTCCATTCAAATTTTTCACGTATTAAAATTATGCACCGATATAAATTGCTTCCATTTTAGAAACCCGAAAAATTATGACTTGCATTTTTGCTTTGACAAAAGAATTTTGAAACATGGTCGATGTTACGAGTGTATACGTCTTTGACATTGCTGTATTTCGCTCTCCTTTAAAGTCTAACCCACTCTGAGCCACAAACTTTATGTAAGTCATATTTCTACTTTGACGATGAAATTCTCAGTAAGATGATTTAGGTCTTACTTACGAAATTCTCGGTACAGACATTCGCACCATAAGCAAATGGGAGATTTGAAACATCAATGAAACAGCCTGGAGCTAAGAAAGATTGTACGAGGCCATATATCTCCATGACACCGTTTAATTTTTAATACGGAACCATTTTAAAAGATTTCACCATGTCTTAACTCTTTTCGACCATGGCAGAAATATCATAGCATTAAACACTTTTATTTGAAAGGCTTGCGATTTATGAAAATTTCAAATAAAAGTGATTATTTAAAAAAATAAAACGATGGGCTTTCATGGCCTAGTGACGACTTCCATGGTCTAGTAACTAGACTCTAGTTGATAGGAGTTTGCCTTTCATCCCGGGGTTTGTTGGTTTGATTCCCATTGGAACTGTGTAGTTGAACTTGCTGATTATTAGTAAAATTATAAGTAGATGTTTCAAAAAATATGGATAGCAATTACAATTAAAAACTATGTGTAAGAAATAGAGGTTGTCGACTAAAAAACCTCGAGAAAAATATATATACCTGTGGTATAATCATACTAATAATTCAGAAAGATATAAAATATTCCATACAAGATGTTATCTTTTCAATGTTCTTTTGAAATAAGAAAAAAATAACAGTAGCAATTGTGCCCGCAAGCGAACGCGGCACGCGTTTTTTCAAGAAGTTTCAGTTTCATATTTAAGGAGCTTTGTCTTAGACAAACCCTTTGGTCATTTTATATTCTTATGTTACCTGTGCTTAAGAGGCATTGCAAAATAGGCTTTTATAAAATTTCATACTTATTAATTATATTCCCAGTATTTCGCTGTTTGCGGCTTTAGCCTTTATATTACAATATTTTATGACGTTTTTTATTAGAAAATTAGAGCTTTGTTTTGATAAGTTAAGTTTATAAAATATATTATTATGTTTCGGTTGTAAATGTGAAGAGATGAAAAGGGGAGCATTTGATCACCATTTGATTTGTGGAACAAGGACTTTCAAAGAATATTTACAGACAAAAAACAAGGTGGCAGTTATATTTTTTAATAATTAAACACGAGAATATTACTACAAAATATATTCACCTAATTTTAAATGAACGACTTGTGGTATGTTTGTCTCGAAATATTAACTGTTTCTAGTACATCTTAAGTAAAAAAGTTAAAACTCTTAATTTCAAGTCAGTAATACGATTAGATTGTGTTCCATTCCTGGTTTTTCTTTCCTCTCTACCATCCCTTCTTTTTTCCTTTTATTGATGATATATCATTTTTATTTTTATTATGTGTATTGTTAATACATTTTGTAAAGGTGAATAATCATTTGAATATTTTTTGCGACCTTGTAACTTACTTTTGTCAGGTTGGTTGGAAGAGATTGCCCCACGACAATAAGCCAGTGAGATTGTTTTATAATGAAGTGTTAAAAAAATAAATACATCTAGAATATTTCTCCTAAAATTAACATTTTCTATACGTCTCATGAAAACCCCTTTGAATATATTATATATTCCTTTATGGAAAATATTTCTCAAATCCAAATAAAAACAATAATTTTCGTACCACTCGAAACAATTATTTATGTATGATCTTTAGATGTCATATTTTGTGAATGCCGGTTTTTTGTCGTTAAGGTATTTTTCCACATTATTTAGAAATCATTGTGGCTAAATAATTTTTAATGTTTGTATTTTTTTAAAGGTTACGAGAAATTTAAACAATGAACAATCGTAAAGATGCAGCATTTAAAATAATGATATAAAAAGAACTCTAGGAATTTTAAGCAAGGACTTTGTTAAGAAAATTATCTTCGCAACACCAGGATTCCTTGGTGATTACAACAGGGATACGAAGTTTTCTAATCGAAAAAATAATATACAGTGCCGTCTTCTTCGCCTTTAATTCAGGTGTCCTATTCATCCCTGTATTCAATATACAAATAAAGCACTCGAAAAATACTTCATAAATTTTACAATATGTTAATTTCGTTTATCTTTTTTGCTGTTTAGATTAAACAAATTAAATTTTATGCACTCTTGTGAATGAACCGTGAAAAAATATCTCGTATCAAAACTTGATGATAATTGAACTAAGATTTTACAGAACAATTTCAATTTATCAATTTTTGTATTTATCTGACCTGAATTAATCAGTATTTTGTGATTTTATGTACTGTTAAAGAGCTACAAGTAGCTGTTTCGTCGTAAAAGTAACTGTCAAGTAGCGCTGCTACTAATTTTTGAAAATTGAAAAGTAGCTGTAACAACACTGACAACACTTTTAAAAATTTCTTAACATATTTTATGGTTGTAGTTAAATATTTAACGAATTTGTTTTTTATTGTTTTCTCATTTCAATGGGGTTGATAATGCAACATAACGGTTCATAAAGTATTCTAGTCTTTCCGTTATTTGACAAGTTATGATTACTTCTAATATCTAACTTATAATTTGTATCTAACTTCTAATATCTAACTTCTAATATCTAACTTCTAATATCTAACTTACCATTCTTAATAATTGTAAGAAAAAAATAATTAATGTTATATTTTGACTTTTAAAATTTTTGATCTAACATGCCTCAATATCTTGAAATTGCTTGTCAATATATTATGAATATCAAATGTTATTGTTTCCAGTTAAACTGATTTGATCAAGTCAAAGTGATTTGGTATTCAACTACACATATAATACACACTTGTATTTATATTTTAAGTTGTATATGGTATGTCCTTGAAGGTGTTGAAGTACGTTTAATATATACGCACATTGCCCAATCGGTACTAATGGCTTTAGTAGAACAAAAGACTTACGAGTAGGTACGGCTGGCATTGCAATAGAGCTTAAGTCATTATAAAAAATATCCATTATGAACAAAAATGCTTTCCTGATATTATTAGTATACAATATACGCTGCATATTATACTCGTGTAGGATATAGTAAGAATGTATTTTTTTACATATGTTTCTTTGTCTGCAACTCTTCCTCAGTAATAATTATTTCATAATAAATATATAAATCTTAATGCGTTATAATTACACCTCAAAATTATATTCTTGCAAAAGAATAACAATGCAAGGAAAACAAAAATAATAAAACATAGAAATAAATTGGAGTTGAAACGATGCGTATCAAACTGTTCGCACTTTTATGTTATATAAAAAAATTTAAATATCTCATTTTATTTTCGTATTTTTTTGGTTTTTAAAAAATATCTCGTATTTTTTAATCTTCTTTATTCTTAAATCAATTAGGCTATTTTATTTTAGGTTTACATCAATGACTTGAACTGTTTTTCACTTATACAAAAGTATAATTTTTTTGGAGATATGGTATACCTGTTGTAACAATAGTTGAATACTGTTGGTTTACTGTAAATTATTTATGTTTTCCGAAAGGAAGCAAAATATCTTGTACTATTTAATACAAGTCATATCATAATTTGTTCCCTTTCCTTGAACTGAACAATGATGGATGACTGAATCAAATAAATTTTCAGAAATTGATATTTCCCACAGGTCCATAATTATAATAAATAACCAGATATATCCGGAACACTTTAAAGTTCCTCCGAAGGGAAAATATGTTAAATCTAAAAACAGTATCATCCAATATTCATTCTCAATAATAATTTAGATATTTCTAATTTGAACTAGCAGATAGATTATTTTTTTTTACTTTTGGAAATTAAACTTGATTACAAAATTGAAATAATTTATTTTTATCTATGTCCTGATGTAGTGTTGAATGAATATTAGTGTCGAGTGAAGATTTTATAGTTTTGACATTCATCTGTCAGGTGATTTTTCGGGTCGGTATTGTTGTGTTTATTTGTGAAATTGATATAAAATGTGTTTATTGGAGAAGGAAGTAGTTAACTCCGTTAATATAATATATTAATTATATACAAGTACCATTATATACAAGTATCGTTTAATAAAAGTTCAGAAACATTACGAAAGAAAATCTGAAATCGTGCACAGAACGGGCTACTCATGTAGTAGATTCAGAATTAAGCTTCTTGTATTGTATTGAATTACACTTTCGTTGTTTTCAGTTTCACCTGGTGGGCTTATTTCTATGTGGCAGTATCTTCCAACCAAAAAAATATGTTAAAGAGATCTTAAGTAAAAACCAGCCTTGAAACCTTTTAAAAAAATCTGTCTTCCAACGGGAATCGAATCCGAAACCTGTGCTGGGAGATAAGCGCCTTACCAACTAGGCTACGGAGGTCATTCTTGAAAGTCTCTAGATATAACTAAGCCCCTTCACAGGGAAGTTTGAACTATTATTTTTATTAAGTTTTCTTTTAGGATTGACTCAAATTTTTCAAGATTTTTTTACATGTGATACCATTCGATATAACTTTTACCAACGTTACAATAAAGAAATAATTAACATTAAGGACATCATTTGTTGTATTTTCGCCGTATTAAGGATTTCATGTTTTCTTGTATAAAAGATTATTTATAAAGCTGTTGGAAATATTGTATTTTTTTAAAAAGAAGGGATTATTTCTATGTACTATATATGTCTAAAACAATAGTTACGTCCAATAAAACTTTTCTTGACTTCATGTACGAGTATTATATATTATTGTACTTTAAATGATGTCTTAATAGCCTAGGTAGTGAAATATTTGTCTTGCAACCTGAAGATTGCGGGTTCGATTCCCGTTTGTACCCAGTTTTTTTTTCAAATAGTTCTTGTCTGGTTTTCTCTTAAAGTTTCTTTAAACTATTATATTATTTATAGTTAAGGCATTAACACTGGAGAATTCAAAATTTTGTAATTTGTTTAGTGAAACATTGTTTATTCCACTTTATATAATGGTATGACCTTACTGGTTTCAAGGTTTTCATCTCATCATCAAGGTAGCACAAACAAGGCTCTTCTTTGTACTCTTTTTGGTTGGATGGAAATATTGCTACATATAAATAAGTTCACTAGAATGTACAGTAAGTATACAACGAAAGGGTTCTATTGTACAGTATACAACATAATACAATATTTCATATTTAATTATTGCTTTTTTCAATGAAACAATTCATTTTTAATTTAATGCCTCTATTACTACAAGCTTTGATGTACGGTTTTCCCTCGGTTAACTTCACTTTCGTATACAATATCAAACGAACATCAAAATGCAAAAGAAAATCATGCAATTATAAAGTGCAATTCTTCTTCACTATTCTTATAGTATACCACATGCATAGCTGCTTGTGGTTCTTTTTGATAATATCAATGATTCCGGTTGAACTTTTTTCTTCATAAACAATACTCAATGAACAGACTTGATGAGAATGGGTGCATGCATTTTGCAAGGCACGTGAACTGAGCTACTTTTTTTTCTTTCTCCCAGCTATAAACTTACGCACTAGAAAGAAACAAAGCATAATAATTCACATGTAGTATGGTGCATTTCGACCACTTTCACCGCCACTTCCCAGAAGTTATAATGATTATTAATTATAATTATAATAGCTGATTATATTGTAAAACACTGACAATATGAGATACCGTGTAAACTACCGGTACAAAAATAAGTCAATGTTCCTTAAGAATTAATTCTAATCATCTCTGTGGGAATGAAATAATTAACCTGATAACATTTATTAAAATTATTTATTTGAAGAGTAAAATTTATATTACAGCAATGTCTCAATTCGTGCGGTTAATACATACTTGCAAAGTTCGCATCAATGGATTTCACATTAATTGAAAAACAGTGTTTAATAAAAAAATAGGGGATTGGTTCCAAAATACGTTTTTTTAGCATTTTTATAATAATATGAATGCTGTCACCACATTTAATTTTTTTATATCGTTTCATTTTATCACTGCTGCTACTATTCACTTTCTTTTCGTGCATTTTTTATTATTGAATAGGTACACGTAAGAATGGAAATATAAAATGAAGAATATAATGGCAGAAAAAAACAAGTTATCACAAAATTACGCAATAATATGTGGAATTGTGAAATGATTAACGCCTTATAGACTAATCAATGCAATATGACTGTCAAGGTACCTACTCAACAAAAGATTAAATTTTTTAACGTAAAAAAGTATATGTTTTTTAAGTAATGATGATCTCGTGACTTAGTTGATTAAACTCCAATCTTACAACTCTGGTTTGATTCTAGTTGGTGCCAATTTTTTTTAAAAGTAATTAATTCTGATTTTTATTTCAGGTATTTTTAACATATTTCTGATTGGTTGGAGTCACATGGCAATATATCTGATAGGCTGTACTGTATATAAGAAAAATGTAATGCAGTATAAAAATAGAATACTTACAGAAATACTGATATTATATTGTATTACACTTGCGTTGTATATACTCGTAGTATAAGCTGGCGAGCTTTTTGTCATGTTTCAATCTTTCAACCATCCAGAAAGATGTGTTAGAGGCCTTAAGTTAAAAATATGCTGAAATGTTTTGTAAAAAAACAAGGTTCCCCGGGTTGGAACACAGACGTATTTTCTACTAGGTTACGGAGATTGTCAGTATATGAGGAGATGCACTTTAGTGTATATTTTTTTTCAGTCGTTATTAAATAATGGAATTAACTGTCAGAGTATCTTTTAAATGAATTTATAAAAATCTATGATGTTTTGTCTCACATTATCAATAATGTCGTATACTTTTAACTTTTTGTATAATTCTAACATTTAAACGACGAGTCCATTATTATTATCGGCCTTCTAAATTAATGTTAACACTCAAAATATATTTCATTTTTGATGGTCCATTATGTTTCATCAAGCTTTCCAATGACACGTGTCTTCACGCTGTGACGATAGCGATAAAAAAGTAAATTTTCCATTTAGCGGCATATATTGTAGATAACCGAGCGTTTAGAGCTAAGTATCGAGAAATATTAAAAATCAATTTATGTTTTTTGTAATAACAATAAAAATAGGCTTCGACCCCAACTCGACGGGTTTAATTTGGGGTTTTTGAATTTTAGATGCAAATGACGCCAAGATTTAGTGTAATTATCAAACTAAGCTGAGGTCACTGGCCAAACGACGAAAGGCTTTGCGGCTCTTTTGGTTATTTAAGAAAATCATTAAGTACTGCTTGTGAAGAAAGGATTTGCTAAATTGATATTGTTTCTGGCGCCTTAAGTGCGAATTGCTAATTTGTCTCTTTATTTATAGGTATATGTTCTTCCAAAAATATTGTTTTTCGTCGCAGCTGCTTGTGTATTTCAATAATTTCCAATTATTTTTAACGTTTTGCAACTTCGTATTCTGAGAAATTGTATTTTAATGAACAGATGGATATATTCAAGTATTTTATTTTATTTTTATTCCATTGTCTCGTTCAAAACTACCAACTACGACACAGTTTTATGTTATCTTTTCAATATTTTCTATACATTTTTTTTGTTTTAATGAGAACAGTTAATATGTAACTTCTGGTTAAATAATTCGTTTCCTAACAACACTCCCACGTGCTAGACGTGTTTGTGTGTGTTGTTGCCTGTTTACGTCAGTTAATATGTCCAACTCGTACAATGACGAACCACGTCACGTTCCTACTCCAGCGGTTCTAAGCCTGAAACCTTGATCATAGAGGTCGAAGAAAATACTGCTTCCCGGCTATGTTTTAGATAATTTCTGTATCACCAATTCGAATGTGTTGAGAAGTGCAATAAGAATGTATATATTTATTTATTTTATTGATTTACTTGACAAATAATTGCATAAATACATAATTTATGCGAAACAAGACAAACAATTAACAACTTAATTTATATGGTTCTAAGTTTGTTGCCTTTCATTTGTCGTCTCCTCAGTAAACTGTGCTTTTACGTGTATCTTACTGAGAACATATAAAAATGAAAAAATAAATTTATGCTTTTTACCGATTGTTGATTATTCAATACCTTTGTCACAAACTCTCATCAACTTGATAAGTTGTGAGACATAAATTATATATATATGTACTACACGAGTCAACCCCAGGTATACTTCATCATTTAAGATAAATTAAAAGTCCATATTACAATGCTCCGAATATAATCATAAAAAAACACCACATTTAAGAGTTCAGACAATTTTTTACTACAAGTTATCTCTTCTGCAAGCCCAAGTACTCAAAGTCTTGTCGCAATAACAACCACGCTCCGATGCACAGCCTGAAATTTTCGCACCTTTTTGCCTTTATTAAATTTGGTATCTCATTGTATGTCATAGGAGCCTTATAGGCAGATTGCCTTTGGGTTAAAGATGTTCTTACTCTAGGGAAGGAGAAAATTTGACTAGCTGATATGCGTGTCATGTATCATCGTCGAGTTCGAATTTTATTTATTTCTTGATGATAGTGCCCAAGTATAGATTTATAGTGTAAAAAAGTGCATCCCCCATAAACAGATATACCGTAAGAAAGTGTCGACTGGCATAAAGCGAAATACGTTTACGAGTATTTTTTGAGTGCATTTCGAACTGTACGGAAAAGATAAAGAATAAGTAAATAACTATGTTAGTGTAAGTACTCGTACTTTGAAATAAATGAATTCATTTTTTTTTCAGGACACTGAAGTGACAATGTTTGAAGACGATTCATCAACAAATGAAAAACGAGCCTCTTCTGGAATAATTTGATATCCAGAGTTTGGATATTAGTCATGGTGCCGACCATGTCAAGTTCCCTGGGTCATCAGGGCTTAGGACAGCAGCCTCTGGGACAACAGAGTCTCGGCCAACAGTCCATGAGCCAGCAGGGGTTTGGGCAGGTTCCGGAGCCTTCTCACGCGAGACACGCTTCCAGAGACTCTGGCACCTTCACAAACACTAAGGGTTTGCTCAATGCACCGGGGCAGAACAACTGTTTCTTGAATAGTGCTGTGCAGGTAAGAAAATTAATCATTTACTGTGGTGTGTACATTAAGAATATAATTCGTGATATTTGATCATAATTTGAGATTAAACCTTTGATTGACAGAAGTCTTAAAAGGAAAATATAATTTTCTTACAGTATAAATATAACCAACAGCCGAAGTCTCAAAGTATGTTTATGTAAATACAGAGGGTTTTCATTAATCCATGATTTTAAACGGTCCTTAGAAAAACTGTATTCATTCTAATAAATTTTAGAAAATGTCAAAGTTTCATTAATTACTCAATTTCTATAAGCTTTATTTAGACGTTCTACGTCGAAAAAAATAAGGAATCTCAAATAGTCAGTACATTAATGTAAGGTTTAACTAACAAGATTGACGAATCAGAATCGCTTTTATTTGTAAGTATTTTTTTCTTTTTCAAGAACTTAAGTTAGCAAGTAGCTGTTCTTTGAACTGAAAATATGTTCCCACGTTTTGTAATATGCAGATTCAGTAATAGTTCAATGTAATAGTGCTCTTTATGAGAGTATAACTTCATATCGTTGTTATCTGGATGCAATTTATTCGGAAAGTTGATTACAGAAATTTTATTGCTATAAAAAATCATTAAGATGTATTTTATAGAGCTAGAGACAAAACAAAATAGTCCACATGTTACATAATGCCGAGATAAAGTTATTACTGACGTAAAATGTAAAATGTGAATTACCCTTATGTTTGTGATAGCATCTAACATTTCGATTTGTATGCATTTGATGTTTTTGTTGAACAAGTGTGAATACATAATGAGTATTTTAAAATAATAAAACCAGAACATGTGCATGTTCAAGTTTATATAATATATGCAAATTAATCAAATTCAGAAAACCGTATATGTACATTATTGTGGATTGACCTCGCCGTTTAATACTTTAAACTGATTTTATAGTATTTTTTTAAGAAATCGACTTATCATTCTTGATTACTTAATTTGATACTTAGCTGAATTACTCGTATATGTATATATCGAAAATCTCAACGGTTTGTCGAGAAATAAATAAATTTCATTAGTATAAAATTCATATTTTTTTTCTTCCATTCATGTAAACTGTTTTCTATTATTTTTTTAATTAGTGTGATTCTATAAACTTTTAATCAGATATATGTTTTTTAAACGTATGACTTATTTAAAATTATATGAATAAAAATATTAGAATCCATTTCCCTATGTTAGTGATTCCGGCAGCATCATTATCAAACAATGTAAAATCGCATGTACGCCCGTCCGTGTGTAACAATATATTTTGTCATACGGTTTAATTAATGTCATAGTTACGATTTAGGTAAAGAAAAAATATAAATAATTAATTAGTATTACTATTATTGTATTCTTCAAATGAGTAAATTATTATAATCGTTAATCCCGCATTTTTTCAGTCAGTTTATATTCCCGTGAGGTTACAGTAATTAATACAAATAAAATACAATATACAAGGAAATCACTTAAGAATCACAAAAAAAATTACATTAATATAATATTTCGAATATTTGATTCATTCATATTGTGTCCAATAAAAACAATCTCCTGCTGAGCAACTCCATCTTGCATATCACAAATGTTATTTTTGTCTAGTTTTGAGAAACGTGAAGTATCCGTAACCCTTCTTGAAATATAAGGAAAAATAACAAATTAGTTTGTAGATAACTTCAAATAGATCAAAACACGGACGTACAAAAGTATTAAGACCGTTTAAATAATTTTTTAAATAATCCTTCATCTACAGTGTCTCAAATTGTATCTGTAAAGTATGGTCGCCTTAAACTATAAATTCAAATTTAGAATTTGTATTGCTTTTACGCCGTAATATGTTTGATGCGGAGATAAACTAAAATGTCTACTTGTTAGTTAAGAAATATTCATTGAATTTGAATTTCAAGAATAACAATGACAATATATTGATCTCTACTGCACTTGCAAAGAAATGGGTATATGAGTACAATAAAGAAGATTTAATAAATAATGAACAAGTTTTCAAAATTCCTTCTATCACCAGAATACTTAAAATCGGATGAGAAAGATTCGGCCCTAATCTAACAAAACCTAGAACCTTGCAAAATAATTGTTTTATTTTATACCTACTTTTAATAAGTTTTTTTGTTTTAACTTGTCATATAACATACATACTAATAATGTAAGCGAAATTAAAAAAAAATCTTTCGTTTTATATAGTTATATTTTATTGCATTTTTTACAGTAAAACATTTTTATAATCAAGCTCGCGTGATAAGTTTATTGTCAGTTCTCTAAAATTAATGAATAATTTATGTCCATGTCATATTTTTACAAATTTCATGTAAATTTTATATCACACAAATTTCATGTAAAGCGTTCTCCGTTTTGGAAGACATTTTATTGCGAATCATCTTTGAATTTTTAACTAGTTCTAAATGATTTTATTTGAATTTTATAATTCGGAGAATTTCAACTGTACACGTATGCTTCTTATTTATTTGTATATAATACATATTTCGTCTATAGCGCGCCATGTTTTTCAATTTATTCAACTTGAAAAAATTACCAAAGACTTGCAAAAAAATATTTACAATTGACACGTAGTATAGAAATATTTACAATTGACATGTAGTAAAGAAATGTGAATTATAATTAAAAGAAAAAATAAACTAGCATTTTTTTTTATTTCGTGTTATATTTTGTTAAGCTGTTTGATGACTTGATACTACAAACAAAGGATGATTGATGCTATAAAATTGATGTTTGCTTTTTTATACTTACGGACTTATAATAAATTACGACGTAACGAGAATCGGCATTTGAGGATTCTCTAAAAAAGTATAGGACTAAGTCACTTCACTATAAGTGGTTAATTAACACCGTAGTGTATACTTCTAAAGTCCAAATACATGGTGATAAAAAGATTGGAAGGAAAAGTTAATGCAATATAAGGGTGTTACCATAATTTTTTTCCACGATTCATTCATACACATAGTGTGGATATTTATTGCTTAAGAACTTTGCAAAATCTCCTGGAAAATACACCCTGTTGCTTTCCTTTCTTAATGACTCACTCGGATAGATATCTGACCTTCTCTCCTTCAGTCATTCACACTTCCTAACATCGTTAGAATCGTTCACTTAAGGCTGACGCGCTACCCTCGCACTGTGCTCAGAGTATTTTACGACCTTTCTTTGACACAATACAGAGATAAGTGTTTATGTATAGTATTACACTTTTGTTGTATACAGTAGAACCTGGCGCACTTATTGGTATGTGGCTATCTCTTCAACCGACCAGGATGGTGTTTTAACAAGTTTTTAATGAAAACCAGTCTGGAACTGGAGAGTCGAATGCACAAACCCCGGGTCGGAAGACACACATTACCAATTAGGCAAAATAGGTCGTCCATCGTTAACGTTCAAATGTTAACTTTCATTAGCAGAAACTCTGGAGAAGTTGCACAATAGCCTAACCAAACCTCAGTCAGGTTCTTCAACAACGGTGAACGCATTCTTCCCTCTAATAGGTTCTTCAATAACGATGAACGCATTCTTCCCTCTGATAGGTTCTTCAACAACGTTGAACGCATTCATCCATCCGATGAGTTATTCAACAACCATGAACGCATTATAGTATATCATTCGTGTTTATGAGTTGTTTGATGTTTTCAAGATGCTACATGATTTATAACACATTTATAAAATTATTCAGTTGAGATTTTCTCTTGTCACGTTGTAAAAAATATAAAAAAACACTTTCAATTATGTACATCGGTTGTATACAAATTTATCTGATATTTCTCATTTAATATATTTTTCTCATTATATTACGTAATTATTATAGCATATGTTTATAACGGGGCTTTCATGGAGCTCATACTCGTAAATTGTTGATCTTTGACGTTAGCTCATGGTCTTCTTTCTCCAAGCCTCATAAAATATTTCCTGTAGACAATTATTGAAATATTTGAATACATTGTTAATGTAATTTATCTTGTTAGTAATCAATGGAGCTATTAAAATGTTGCGAGACGCCTGCTGTTAACGCTTCTCTTATTTAGGACCTTTCAAATACATAGGATTTTTATATTGGCTCTCATGCTCCTTAACATACCCTATACTATACTACAAAGGAGACGCATACTTTCAGACATAGCACCTATATATAAGAATTTTGAAAATCTTTGGACCATATACTCTCATTTTTATTTTCGTGAGTATATACGAGTAATTTTAGCTTTTTCAAATAAATTTAAGCTAAATAAATATCTTACTCTTAAAACATTTTTTTGTTCATTTATTCAAATTGTCGAGTTGGAATACCTTACTATTTCATATATTTATTAAGGGTGAAAAACATCTGGCGTCCTCGAGGCTGGGTTCACCCGCCTATTGGTTGGAGTGTATCTCGATTGAGAGAATGTTATGAGATGAGCCAAAACCTTTTGATAGTAATTTTCCATTGCCTTAACATACTCGTATATATGTGTACATATATGTATTATAATTTAATTATTTATATTAATGGTACATACTATGTTGCTATCAATAAACATATTTTTTTAATTATACGAAAAAATATCAACCCGATCCAATATCTTATATTTAAATCAAGTCTAATAGATTCCATTCCGTATAATGTAAATAATAATTTATAGGTTTTTTATTTTTTGAAGTTTATTAATTTATCATCTACAATATAATAAAATAATTACAATTAAAATCATTAATGGAAAGGTGAACCAAGGAGTACAAGTTCATAACAATGCGTAAATACACCATTTTGTGGATGTCGATAATACTTAACTAGGCAAGGCCTGACGAAGTGGTCTCATACTTATATTCTTTAATCACTAATTTAATAATTTTTCCTAATTATTCAAAATTTTAATCGAAACATTCACATTCTGAACTATTTTGAAATTTGATTAATAATTAAGTCTTTTTGAAAAAAAACTACGTAACTAGAGACCCTTCTCAATTGTACTAACTCAGCACTTCTATATACATGGATTAGTTTGATTTGAAATGCTTGTACAAACATTTTCAAGGGGTCGTTTGCTACAGCATAACAGATTTTAAATCTCGATAAACAATATTGGAAAGATAAGTACAAATGCCTGGGGTTTTCAAACAATCCAATGTAAATGTTATCGTATGAATTCCAATCTACGTAACCAGTTGTAGTAAAAGGTTTGTATACAACAATTTTTCTATCTGCGATTTCAAGCATGTAATATCTGATTTTGTGTAAAATAGTATTTGTAATATGAACATTTATTAAGAATCTGACTTATGTTTGAACTATCGAGCTCTTATACATACATTTTGTCTGCTTTATTGCTTTCTAATTTGACAATCTTAATTAATGACTTAAACATACGAAAAAAATGTAAAGGATGATTTTTTCACCATATTGTTCATACAAAAACAAATCACGCATATTAAGTACATCTCGTTCAACAGTTTACTATCGAACTCAGGTGATACATTATTTTAGACATTGAATTAGTTCATTTATAAACGAATATACAAAATATAATAACAAAACCGTTGATTCATAAAAAAACGAGCATATTAAATACGCCTCGTTCAACAATATACAATCTAACAAAATGAATGCATTTTTAGATATGAAATTAATTCATTTTAGAAAGAAAATTTTAAATAAACAATTAAAACTAATAATATTGTGTCAGTAAAATATACCTCGTTTAAAAATATACAAAAACTATCAACCCGGTACAATGTATATTTCCTGGTACAATTCATGCATAAAGGATCCATTCCTTGCATCTTTATGTTAACTTATGTTACATCTCATCAAATATTTTATATTATGGAGTTATCATCATCTGTCGTTTCTCATTACTGCGGGTCGTGATCTACAATACTATATGTAATGCTAGTTGTAGATACTGCTTGCGACGACATGTATCCACTCATTTCGTCGACAAGTCTCCACTCCTTTCGGTCATTTGCCGTTTGCATGGTATTATGTAGTAACATATGTTGTCAAATATTACCTAACTAAGATCTTTTAAGATTGATGCCATTCAATAAACCGATTAAATATTAACAAAATAGTAAAAGGTGCATAAGAGTATGTAGAATAATCTGCAATTTTTAATAGTAAAGTGTAAAGGGGAAATATATCATATTAGGAAAATGTATTATATGAAACTTTTATTTCATTACGTCTGATATCAGGTAGGATCTTTTTACATATTTGACATATAACATAACCTGCTATTTCGCTATATAGGGCTATTTCGCGATCTGATTTTTTATGTCTCTGTTTTACTTTATGATTTCCAAACTATGGCTTTGGATGAAGGTATTCCAAACAAAACAAAGTCAGTGATATGAAAGATAAAAATTCGTTGATTGGTGTGATGATAAAAATCCATATAAACCGAACCAATGAGAAGTCATCTCTTAAATGCGATTTTTTCATCAAGACCAACAGTTACACATGAACCTTGAATATTCTGTATCAATAAAGCCAACCCAATATTCATGACTGTTACGCCCGTTTTTATAGTCAAGTTATAATATTATTGTGTAAAATAAACTATACAGTAAAACCATTTTTCTTTCATTTCTTAATGCCTGGCATATTTACTTAGTTCTGATTTGTAACAATATCTTTAATTATTGGTAACAACATTTGATATTTTGTTTTACTCGTACAAACCTAAAGATTGTTGAGTCCTGTGTATTTATTTGTGGTTCTTTAATGCTACTTGTCTAACTTTTTTTTATTTAAGTATGATAATATTTTTAAAGATCATTAAAAGATAACAAACACCACAAAAGCAACATTTTTCAGTCCAAAATGACGACTCTAAAGTATTTATTCTCATCTCCTGAGTTCTGCATATATTATCGTAACCCATTTGAAACTTCAGTACATACCACGTATGACTTGTAAACATCACTCTCTCCTAACAAGGTCAACATATCATGACAGCCATAAAATATTCCATTATCTAAATTTAACCAGCATCCGTATAATTTAAAAATTCAAACTCCTGGTTTGATCTGCAATCAATTGAATTTTTATAATATTATACAATATTTTCGTTGAATATTATACTTTCCTATTCTGTATACACATTATGACATTATTTTTTATTGTATAACCTTTTTCTAGTACGAGTTTATCTAGTTTTCTTATTTTGATTGCATCAATCTTCTATTAACATTCCGTAACCAAAACACACGTGCACGGACCTTTTCTTCAATTTATATGGATCCACGTGAACAGTTCTATCGTATGCGTAGAAAGGGAATTCGAAACACTATTTCGTGTTTTAATGCTGCATGGGAATATCGTTAGCCTTTTTCATAATATCCTCAAGACCTTATTCGACTATCCAGGTTAGAATAAAATTAGATCACAGGTATATAAAATATTGATTAACTTTTGAGAAGATCAAACCCAATTATTAGACCCCATGATACTTTTTAGTACACACCCAAAGTAAGCTGAACACCACTATATAAAAAGTTCATCTCTAAATTATGTGCTAGAAATATCTCATTCGTGTTCATATTTCTTTTAGATACCATACAACCGTTTCGAAGGTTAACTTGTAAAATATGAAAAGTATATTTTATGAGCCTTAACTCAAAACACAATGGGCTTAAGAAGAATGAAGAATATATGAGAAATGTTTTTTCGAAGGTCTTTATCGTTTTTCTACCTATACTTTTAATAAAGTCCCGTCTACTTTACACATAAATATTATTTATTGCCAGCTATTGACTGTATCTTACGTGTCAAGAAAACAAGTTTTGAGTCTTTCGAAATTTAGATTAATTTGTTGAGCAGCTCCAATTTAAAATGGAGTACGAAGGAGTTTTTTTTATGCTTCTAATCTTGAGTCTTTTTACACCAAGTATATTAACACTTGTGAAGATATGAAATATAATTTAGTCGGCAGTGGCTAACAAATTATTTACAGTCCCTTTTCTCCCTTTTTTGTCCTGAATGGGAGTTTTAGATCCTTTCGATAAATATATTAACTTTTAAGTAGCACAGAGGTCAGTAACGAAAAAAATTGTATTCTCGTTATACCATATATTAAATGAGATAAATCGGGGCAGGTACAAAGTAGATCTTTTCTATAAATATTCAATTCATTTTTTATTCACTTTTAACAACAAATTAGAATAAATTTTATGCAGCCCATATATAAGAGTATATATCAACATTTTATGGAAATCTCTGCGTGAGTTTTTCACACAATATTCAATTCATATTTTTGTTATGGGAATTAGTTTATATTTATTACACTGATATTTGTGTTTTCGGAATATGAGATATTATATACGACTAGAAAAAATGCAAATTTTCGAGTCAACAATTATTAAAATTATACCCTGAAATGAATTTAATCTTTGAAAAACACTTCAATCCATATATTTGTTTTTTTACCTGAATAGCAGCAATAGGCGAACGGGAGTTCCCCCAAAAATAATATATATTATTACACTTCTTGTCAATGGTCCAATGCCCTTCCCCGTGAGAAGAATGAATAGAAAATGAAACAATCACAGCTTTATCTCTATATCTTAATTATGCCTTTTAATTACCAGACATCTTCATCCTCCTCTGGTTCAGGCCACTGGCCAAAGGTTTACGTTGGCGCTGATTGTGGGCATATGTTTGCCGTGCTCATGTTAACTCAGCGGCTACCGAACTGTTTCCTTAGAAAACTTATTTTTTTTAAACTTATGACATTTGTATGACTATGAAATTTCTTCTAACTGGCGCCATCCACAGATTAACGATGTTAGATTTTAACTGTCAATTCTGAAATACGAAATTTTCCATTGTCTTTGTGTTTTTTCGCATAAAAGCCTTCTGGTTATTTGTATGAACATTTCGAGAAATTGATTGATTCCCAGCTGTATAACAGTAATGTAGTAAGTACAGTACAATAAAATAAAATAAAGTTAAAAGTGGTGGGATGGATGAAGCTGTTTAAAGCTGTAGTATATAATCAGTAACACATACATACCATCACGCCGTTTCCCTGACGGTATAGGCGAGAGGACAGAGTGACAGACTTTCCTATCGCGACACACATCTACACGTATACTCCCCATACAACTTCTCCGAATTCCCATACTTTTTTACATTTTCTTCTTTCAAAACCATTCACTAGATCCACCATATTTTTCTTGGTTTTCCTTTACCACACCTTTTACTCACAGTTGCATTGTATGTTTATTTTGTTAGTAGTTACTCGTATTTCTTCATTTATTCGTTCTAAACGCCCAAACTACTCGTATTGTATATCCATGTGTTTTTCTTCAATAAAAATATATTTTATTTAAATGTTTATTTTCCTAGTGGTAGAACACCAACTTGGAGGTTTTGAGTTTTATTGACGATATAGACATTATTATGTATCCCACTATTTTTTTGTTACGGACCTTTTATTTCTTTCAGGCTATTTTTAAAATATTGGGAATATGTTAATGATCCCAACAAAGTGTATTTTATACAAATCAATTGGAAAATAATATAATACAACATAGAAAGTATAATATTACTGCTTATATAATATTGGGAGTAGATGATTTTGTCTCTAAATAAAACATCTACAAGTTTTTAATCTTCTCATTTAATTATTAGTTTAAATTCTAATCGATAATTTGCTTGGTAAATTTTTCATACATTTTTATTGACGAATGTTTCTCAAATCTAACATAATTTTTTTGTAATATGCAATAACAAAGTACACGTAACAGTGTTGTCGAAGAGTTATTGGAGAAAAAAAGTTTGAACATCACTTAATAAGTTTCTAAGTCAGAGTGCGTTAACCTTAGTTGCAAATTAACTTAATTTAGGATACTGTCTGTCTACTGTCTTCGGATTGGATACGTGGATATACGAGCATATGTATATCTTTCCATTTACACGATCGTGGAGCGATTCCACTGGTAATGAATCTCGAAGCGTGATCCGAATTTTGTTTTGCTCGTGAATATTCAACTAAGCTGACTTTCAAAATTATTCCGCGATTATCAAAGGTATATATAGTATAACTAATTAAATTGAAATGTTTACGTCAGTGTTTGTATTATTTTTCGTGCGCCTAATTGACTATAGTTTTTGTGATTGGTCAAAGCGCAGAGGTTTCTGGGAATAAGGATAAATTATATTTCATTTAGAAAAAATCGAAGAATGTAAAATATTCTTCTTGTTTCTCTTAAGTGAGACCTGTGGTCTGTTATCATCAGGACTGCTTCTCTGGAGTTGTTAACTCCCAGCTATCGTTCCTTCTTTTTGGAGGTTTTCCTGAGGGACGCCTGCCATCGGATATTTCATGAATTCCACGTAGGGAATTTTTGTGTTAACTATCATTTCTACATGGCCTCTCTACTTCGCATATTTCTCGGACACAGCAGTTTGTAACTCGTGTTTTGTCTGCAATTACTCTATGGGTTTAAAATTGGCGTATTAAAATCTTATATTTAATCATTTCTTGTTTCAAAAACCAATATAATTTAACGGTTTAAATCTGGCACTAATATAGCGAAAAATTGTGTATCTGTTTCGTGTCTTTGTCAAGTTAGTGGGATTTAAAGATGATTGGGGATTTCTTTTCGAAAAATTTAAAATGTTTTTCTTCATATTTAATGTTTCACACTAGATAAATCGTTTAATAATAAAAAAAGTTTTCTTAAATTAAAAGTTATTGTAAATGTAATATTGTACATCTAGCTGAACTTGATTTTTTTTACTAACCCGGTTTGAAAGTAATCGTGTTCCTTATTTTTTTTTTGTTCGAAAGTTCGACTGTAATATAAATACTTTGAATCGTTTTAAATAAGATTAACGATTGCATTAGATTTATTCAATATCAGCCCCAATCACCATTATGTTCTGTAATTACTTTTTGCGTCTATAATTTATCCTTACTTCCATTCCGAATTCTAACTTAATTTCACTACCTACGTATATAATTAGGCTATTGCCATTACAAGTCTCTTGAATTCCTTAGAAAATAATTTCTTCGTTAACAACTGTCTAGTTAACAGGAGCAAATGGTCCGTGAATTTCTGGGATATAGCTTGACATGTTGGTGAATTACATCAAATGCCACTCGACTAAAACATAAAATTATTTAAATTGACAGTAGTCAGTAGCTATTTTGTGTTAACCAATTCAATGGTTATTAAATTACACACAAATAAACAAAAATAATCCGGGCAGAAAGAAAACCACAATTTAAAGTAGAAAAAAAAAGGAAAATATACAAAACATTATTTTTTAATATCGCCATAATTAATTCTTAATAACATAAGCTGTTCTATGTAATCGTATTATTTTGTTCCAAAACCATATTTTAGTTCCGTATTTTTAGTGTAATATTTATTAATGATTCTATAGATACTGGTCAAAATGCATTATCGGCAATGTACAATATAATACAATAGATTATACTCGTACAGTACAAGTGGTAACACATGAAACGCATAACAGAAGGTTGGGCAATGGCACGGAATGTGGCCGGATCCACCTATGACGGTTCCATTACTCGTGTCGTTACTTCCATTCTACGGCATTTATGAATAAATTAAGATGACTTATAATTAAATTGATCACTGTCCAAAATGTTGGTTAGTACCGAAAACTGGTTATCTTGCAGACCTACATATGTGCACATGTACAAATATATAATATTATTATCCAGTTCAGAGATTAGAAAACTTTTATATGGAAAAAAGTCTGCATGCCATCATCATCAGAACCATCGCGGCATATCCCTAGGGATTGAGGTAAACAAAGAGGATTATCCGGGCTCAAATATTTTGCTTCTGCCACATTTGTACACCTCGCCATGCATATACAAGCTTTTCACTCGTTCAAAATTTGGTTAATTTGGTCGTGCCACGTTTTTCTAGGCCTTCTCAACATTCTTGTACGTTCTATACTACTCATAGACTATTATTGAAAATCTTCCATTATTCATTCTTTCTAACCCTCTCAATGTTCGTTTCTTTATTAGCACTGTATCCTCTTTCATTCCGCATTATTTTCTAAAGTTTTCATGTCTTATTCTATTATGCATTTTTATTCCACATACTCGACGCAACGCTCCATTTTGATTTTATTCCATTTATTACATGTGATTATCGTTTCTTTTATAAAGGTATATTATATCATGTATACAGTAGACTTTTTCCAAAGACGATACATTAGTTCAATTTTCTTTTTCTTCGTCTATTAGACGTTGCGATCTGTTTTTTCCTGCATAATTCTTGGGACTAGGACTGCCACCTGTCTCTTCATCTTTTGGGTGGTCTATCTGGAAGTCGATTGCCAGCGGGTATGACATCGGAAGCGATGTGAGGGAGGCGTGATTCTTTTACATGTTGGTACCATTATATTCTTCGTTTCCCCATCTGACTATATCGCAGACTTTTCTTATTTTAATGTTGCAGACTTTGTCTCGGAAAGTTTTTCCCGGTATAATAATAATTAAGTCTTCATTCCAGTTTTAGGCTACTAAAGTGCAGACCTATTAAATTATATTAATACATACATAAGATATAAATACAAGCAGATTAGTGACATGAACAAAGTTTGCACATACTTGTATGTATACGAAAAATTTATTCAATACAAAATGAATAATAACAAGAACAATGATAATTCAAAAAATATAAAGAACAAGGTAAAAAACAAAGAACGAAAAGAAAATAAATTAAAAATAAATCGACAGTCACTACACATTAACGTCCAGCTGGAAAAGGATATCGGTCGTAATAGAACATCAATCTCAACATTAGGTTATATAAGCGAAACTTGGACGTAACAAAAAAGTCATGAAAGTTAAAAAGTTGCTTGGAATGTGTGTAAAATCAATGTGTAACAAATAAGAAATAAGGGAATTAGAAAAAAATATGTGGATTGAAATAAGACGCAATGTTTAGAATGAAGAAAGGAGCATTGAGATGGTTCGGCCACGTAGAAGTAACGAATGATGAAAGATATACAAAAATAATCTATACGCGTATAAAAAAGGTAAGAAAAGTTTGGGAAGACCTAGAAAAACAAGGGCACGACCAAATGAATCAAATTCTTAAAGATATAAGAGTGAAAAACCTTTATAATAGAAGAGTATGCATGACGAAGTATATGGACGTGGCAGAGGCGAAAGATGTGTGCCAGGATATAATTAAGTAGAAATATGTTTTCTCTGCCTACCCCAATTGAGACATGGCGTAATTGTGATGATGATAATAATGCTACTAAATTGACAAACGTGTTATTGTATTTTGTAACACTTCCGTTATATACAGTGCACTTTGGCGGACTTAAACCATGTGTCAATTTCGTCCAACCAACCTAAAATATATTGTAAGACCTCTTGTAAAAAACAATACTGTAAAACCTTTTTTGGTGCCATTTTGGGGAATCGAACTGGAAACCTCTGTATTGTACCAGGCCGGGAAGGGCATTTGATTATGACGAAAGAAAATGTAGTCAATGGTGATGATGATAAATAACTTAAATTTTCCCTATTGTTTGGTTAACTACTTCTTGTAACAGTTGCCTCATCTCTGCCTGGATGATAAAAAGAGCCGATACGGTGGTCTAACATCTGCATACTCATAGACTCGATGGCACCGCCCAATTTGCTATCAAAGTAAATCGAACCCACTTTTTATGAATACTAATCGATAAATTCTTGAAGTTAATTCGTCTTCACTTAATTCAATTTCCCATGCCCTAGAAGCTTGGGAACAATTTAAAGAGTAAATTGACATTAAATTTACGTTCGAGTTTTTAGTTCTTCGTTTAAAGGTTGCTTTTATTACTGACCACAAAAAATCATTTTTCAAGTTTCTAACAGAAACTTTCTAATACTCGTAGAAGTAAGTGTTTATCTTACGCAATTGTGTTACAATGCTCGTTACATGTTTTTGTTTTGTAAACAACCTTTTTCTTCTAAAATTACATGCAAATTAACTTGTTAAGTTAAGATAAATGTTTTATGATCAATTTTGTACCGTTCACTCTGTACAAAAAGAATTATTGATCATGTATTTTTTTCATTAAAATCGTCTATATTTCAACGTATAAAAAATATATTTAGATTTAATTTACAGCATTTATAAATTTAATATTCAGGCAGATTTTCACCAATCTCATTAATTTACTAAGATCCGATAAGTAGACTACATCAAAGCGATGTATATGAAAGTACAAATATTAGAATGACACTAAAACATAGGCATTTAAATACAAGAATATAAGCGTCATCTATCTAATAACAATTTTTCAGAATTTGCAAACCATATTATAAAGACAAATCATAATTTTAAAGATAATAAAGATGAAGTTTTACGTACGTCACAAAAATTATATATACGTTAACAATGAATTTAGAAACATTAGAGATACACAATACCAAAAGCAAAAATAAAAAGTAATAAATAACCAAATTATAAAAGTTTCACCCCTTTTGAATATTTTTCCTTTGGGTCAATAAACCACATACACTTCCGATGTCATATGACTCTAGTCTGACCTAAACACTGATCTTGTAACAAACCGGGATAATTTCGTCTGAGGAGAGCCTCGGGATAGGATGTAGAAACATGTGTAGCGGGGATTAATGTAATTAGTGGAAAAACAGTAATTTATTGTTAGATAGTCGAAGATACTTTTTATTATTTTATATGGTACCCCCCCTCAACATTGAATTGATGATGTGGACATGTTGAAAAGTGTTGTCGGGAGACAATGTAATCACATTAATCAAGCTTTCGGGGTGAGAACCATTGCAGAAGGCCAAGTGATTTACAGTTGGCCATAGCACGTGCTGGAAATAAATACTACATGCAACGCTCGCACACGTTTGACCAAAATAATATCCGTTTTTATTATTTTACTTTTTGGGTAGCTGGGAAGACCACATGCTTTATAATGATGGTAACCATTTGACCATAACATAGGTGCCCATGCCACTGAATTCTTTTAATTGTATTATTGAATATATGACAGAATACGGAATCAAGCGATTAGAGATGAATGTGAACTTAAGGTTGGTGTGTTAAGTAAATTGAAGAAGAGCACGCTGAGGTGGTTTTGGCACGTGGAACGAATGAATGAAGAAATACTTACAAAACAAATATACATTGCAAATGTGTATAAAAACAATATTGATACATCCATAGAGTTCTATTTTGACTATTAAAACACTAAATTACATAGTAATAACACGATTCAAACTGGAGCCCTACATTTTGTAGAGCCGGTAACCCAAAGTTAATTAAACGAGACGCATTCGATAAACTGCCTCGTGGTTTTGTTGGAACAATTCCACGTTGTAATTGTGCGCTTCAGTTTGTTCTAGGTGATTGTTCAGATTTCCACATAAATATAGGTTACAGTTGGGCTTTGCACCTCAAGGTGTGGATCAATGCTCTCTCCGACACCTGTATAAACAGTAATGCTCTCTAATGATACACCCAAAAGGGTCCTGGTCAGGGCAATTCAAGAAAATATGCCGCCTCTGAGTTTTCGCGTACCCCTGAAGTTTTACTTCGATCATTGAAATGTGTAATTCTAAAATAAGGCAAAAAAGTGAAATTATTAGAATTAACATTTTTAGTTTTAAATTGTTGAATTTCGTAACATGTGAGGTAAATCCGATAATGTTATTTATGACTTATTTATTACCTTTAAGAAATGATTACCTTTAAGAGACTTTAGATTTATCATACTGTTATTTCTTGACGATTTAATACTTGTAAATTAAACATTTTATATTGTATTTTTTTACATAACATAAAATCCCACCCTTAAGTATTTTTGTCAAAAAATTATGGATGAATAGGTATGATAGTTATTTCTTATCTCTCTTTTGTTTATTTTTCTCTTTATATCCGCACAAGTGATGCAGATATGTTGAGAAAAGGTCGTAATGCGTTTTAAAGAGTTCGTTCCGATCCTTTGACATGGTTATTGCTACCTTTTGCACGACAAATCAAGAGGGACTTGCCTTTTAAACCATTACTATCGTTGTCCATTGGCTTAAAACTTAAGACTTGACAAGTGGAGTGGAAGACAATGTTGTCTCTCAGGCAGTCTTTATGGTTATTTAATAAAAATGAATGTTTGTTCAAAAATATTATTTCGTGATTTATACATTTTTATACATACCGAAAGCCATATAATAACATACGAGTATATTCAGTTTATGTTGGTTAATCAAACAGACCCAAAAATATCTGATTTTTAAATACCATTCGGATTGATTTAAAGGCAATTGAGAAAGTTTTAGTATTTTACTTATATATTTAAAAATTCATTTAGAATCCCACTATACTATACTTATGAGATATTGCTTATCGTGTCTACGGCCATGGGACGACTCTGGTTCCGGTATCCACTGATTTTAGGAACTTTGAATATTTTCAACCGTCAATTTTACGGAGCCCACCACGCCTCATTACCATCGACAGTTGGTATATTGGACTATACATGCATCCCTCGTATTTTATAAAGTAAGTCTTCAGTTTGTATACACAAGTATTAAAATTACTACAAACGTTACGTAACATTGATTTACATAATTTACTATTCGATACGAAAGAGTTGCATCAAGAGATTTACATAAAAAAATATTTTTTTGGCTGTACCGTTTTTTTATATTTTCGATTGATTTCAATAATTTGAATACTAACATATCCAAAAGTTAATTTTAATCAATTGTTACTTAATAATGAAAAAGAGTCTAAAAACATATAAACTTGTGTATATGCTTGGTAAAAAAGTAATAAAATACGGCTTTTTTTTTTTGATTAAGCTTGAATTTTTTGTATGTTTTAACGCAACAGATAATCAATATTTAAGGCTATTTAACGAGTATTGACTATATGTTTGTCTAAATTGAACCTATATATGGATTATGTATGCAACTCCGAAGTAAACTTTTTACCGAATTGATATTTTTACACATTTAGTACTGAATTATGCTCATTTAATATTTAAATAATCCTTATCAATGGGGATGGCTGATTTACCTACATGTGCATGCGGAGACCCACAAACTATCGATCATGTTAACAGTTGTTCTCTCTACTATTTTGATGTTCTCTTTAGTTGTTCTCTCTACTACCGCAGGGTTACAGGAGCTACATTGTGCGCCCGAGGATATTATCGTAAAACTTCGGAAACTAGAGGTACGGTCGTCTGCAAGTCTGAGGGACCTACATCTCCTTTTATCAAGTGCGGTGAACTAGTTAATGGATCTAACATCACAAATATGAGGGCCCCTTACGAAAGAAGAAGAAATTCGTGGTCATAATTCAAAATAGTTTCATCTATGTTAACGCACTTCTAAGGCATCAACATTTTCCGACAGATTAATTAAGGGTCTAGAAGGCGATAAGTAGAAGAAGTACCAAATAATTGTGGTATTTAACTTTCCGCCCCAAGAAAGCCCCAAGATAGGAGATAGAAACATGTGTATCGAGGATTAATGTTATTTGTGGAATAACAAAGTAATTTACTGTTAAATATTCTAATATGGAGTTTCACAAAATGTAAGCCGATACCTTTGATAAATCAAATAATTGTGTTTTGGATTGGGTTTGTGTATGTACGTCAAATTAATGCAAGTTATTTACATTTTTTAACAAGCAGCATACACACCTACTACTAAAGAAGTATCCAAACTCTATAATATTTATCAAAATAAGGCTAATGAGCTCATTTTATTTGATTTCAAACGTCTGCCTTGTACTCAGTTAGGCTATCTCAATCTCGTAATGTTCGACAATCAGCGTGTTAATGCGCTTCATCTCGCGTAGGTTTGCCATATGCTTTATTTTATTGAATGCATTAAAAATAAGACTAAATACTTATTAAATTGCTAAAGAGTATTGACACCGTGATCAAACTATTAACATTATTCAATTTCAATCTGTATAATTTAAAAGATGACTTAGCCAATTTGATCAGATAAAAATTTAGTCAAGTAATTCCGAAAGTTTAATTTGATTGTTTAGTATTTTAAAGGTTTTACAGTAAAAATAGAGGTTTTGTTTATGACATGTGGATGATATGATACGATCGTATGTTGATATATTATACAGTAGGTGTCCGATTACCGAATATACAGTAGGTGTCCGATTACCGTGATCCCGTTAATCGTGATATTCATAACACTGCGATTTAACTTTTGGAATATATTAAATAAAAATCTCGAGCAAATACGCGAACACGTGTTTTTTTTTAATGACTTATTTTTTAGTTAGACTTTAGTTTTCACCCTTTCATATTTAGAAAAATCTACCTCCTCTATATCCGGCATCCCATAATTTGTGTGTCCCTTTTTCGTACTGATTTTTAGTTAAAAACTTATATTACATACATATTTGTCTAAGATAACAAAATTCAGTTACAATTTGTATATACTCGTATTTTTCAATAGTGTTATGAGCATAAATGTTTGTCAAATTGCTATTCTTAAAGTTTTGGTTTCTTGAGTATAAATCAATGTATAAAATACTATACTTGTATACTAATATAAGTCTTGTTTGCGCTCCCCTGAATATGAGGTGAAAGCCTTGAAACCAGTAGGGTTATACCGTCACAAAAAAGTGGAATAAACAGTGTTTGATAAAAATAAATTACAATGTCTTTAAACCTCCACAACGTTAATGCCTTAACTATAAACAACATAAAAAATAATATATCACTAAAATACTATACTTGTATACTAATATATCACCAAAATACTATACTTGTATACTAATATATCACCAAAAAAACGTTTCTATTGAAAAAAAATTGCCCTAATTGTTCATTGATCTTGAAATTCGCGAACCGTGACGTCATCTGTACATTTTAAATTTATTAATACACTTTACTACCAATGTAAAAAAATATAATAGATTGTCTTTCCCTCAGTGTTCTTAATTATATTTCGTTTGATTGTTAGAGTTACTCATATCAAGAAATTATTCAGTCAAAGCTGGCCTTCTTTGCAAATCGATGTTTAATGACATGTAACATATATCTTTCTAGCATAGATTTTTTCACACGTTGGTATCATGGGTATTAAATTTGTTTATTTCTTGGCAAATGAGGCATGATCAACAGGTCTACCCTTAACTTCATTTTCTCTGCCAGTAACTGATCTTATGATAAAATTAAACACGTTTCTTGGCACCACTGGGTTTTTGATCTGGATATAACTGGTGTAAATAAGGATTCTAGATATAATTTAATCCAACGATTTATTATTTTCACACTGTGGTTTAATATAACAAGAATGAATAAGACAATAGTGTCAATCATGTGTCGCTTACGGATCGGCCATTGCATGGTTTCTAGTCACCTTTACATAATAGGTATTGTAGAAAATCTCGGCTGAGCGTGGACTGGATGATGAGACTATAGATCATGTTTTTTTCGTTTGTTCCTGACGTGACAGATAAAATTCAATATCTTTGCCACGTCCAATGAATATTGCTTTTATTTTTTCTATGAAGAACTTTTCCATTTATAGATCATCTGTCCATTTTTTTTAATTTGATCAGTTGAAGCCTTAAGTTTTCTAAAAATTATTTTTATTACATAATGGTTATTTTCTTATTATAACATTTTTGGTGTTAACGATAATGGCATGAATCATCTTAGTGTGGGTGGATTGCCCATGTAAAAGAAAATACTGATGTATCATATAAGTTATGGTATACACTGTTGAATTATTTGGATTTGATGTTTACTAATCAATTAATGTAATCGGGTGGAAAAAATCAACCAAATACTTAATTTTCAATTTCATACTGTAATTCAATCAACCCTATCCCAATTTTTTATATGGTCAAATTGCAGTTGCCTGTATTATCTACCAAATTGCTTCTTTCGTAAAACGGCTCTTGTGTAAAGATTTTTCTTAGATTTATTAATCCTGTGCATGAATGTTATCCTTGCGTATTTCTTTATCAGGCTTCTTCAGCAATGCTTCGCAATATCATGATGAAGATTAATATAATTCTTGGTTCTTAAAATATATAAACATACCATCACATCATTTCCCTGATAGAGTAGACAGAGAGGACTTTCCAAACTTTTTTATTACGGCACACTTCCTTCGTTCCTCCACACCCGTACATCTTTTTAAACAGCTTCTTCTGTTTCTCTTACTTAACTTTTCTTATTTTAAAATTTCATTATCTTGATTCATTCATACCTTTCTCGGTTTTCCTTTACCACGATTCCTACTTGTACTTGTATTATAAGTTTGTTTAGTTAGTCTATCGTTAATTATCCATTCAATATATCCAAAATACTTTAAACGTACTATTTTCACCTAACTTAACACATCAATTTATAGGTCATATTCATCCTTATTCATTACATTTCTTATTGTCATTTATCGACATACCATTTACTCGTATTTTTTTCCATAGTGTTTCCACATCCATGTTTCATTCCCATTAATCAGTGTTCTTAAAATATAAATACAATATATGCCAGTGTTAAATCTAATTGAAGTGTTTCCAATGAAGTATTGTAAATTTCAATCCCATCTAAGTATTTATTATTATTTAAAGTATATTTTTTAATTTCACGTTATTTTTGTCTTAGATGTGTCACGGTATGCATAATTAGTATAACTGTTCCTACTTGAATTATTTTTCATATTTTTGTCGATTACCATGAATACTAGAACTGTTGATGGTTCATCTTGTGAATAAATGATTACTATGATATGCATATTATCTGCCGTGACCTTCGTCGGTCTGTAATTTTTTGTGTCACACTTAATAGTTCTTACAAAATATATGAGGCAGCTAACTATTTATAGATAAGATACATTTAAAAGAAAGAAGATTTGAATGTGAAACCATTTCTGAATGGGAATCCACCAGGAACCGATCCTTGGACGCTAGATACTCTGCATGAGACCTCGGGCGCCGACCAAGTTTTAGTACAATACTGACATCAACTAAAATCTCATCAACTGATCTCGTCTCATCTGCTGTTAATTGGTGCAATGGGATCGTGGGAGTGCACACACATTAGGACAACTCCACCTCCGCCTTGCCGAAGTCAGTGTGAGCTTTGGAAATGGGAACAAGTCGCACTTCATTTCTAGACTATTAAATACTCATTTATGAATTAATTGCTTTACAATGTAAATCATGTAACTAAGAAAACATTTGCTTTGTGCATGATGCGTGAGTTATTAATGATGATATCTACATAATTTGCAACTCATCGCTTTAGTGTGTTTAATACCACGCGACAAGTTGACACAGAAGTTATTTATGGTGCTATTTTGTCTCTGGTATGAATAAACTGAACATATTTCAAGTTTAATTTTTAAGAATATTATGAAATAATTTAATGAAAAAATCAATTCTCGCTTCTCTCAAACCTTATAATAGGAGTGTGTGCATGACGAGTTGTACGGACGTGGCAAAAGTGAAAGATGTGTGCAAGGTAAGATTGAAGTGTGCTCCTGTCTGCTTATCCAATAGAGGCATGGCGTGATGGTGACACTGATGATAAAGTTGTAAAAAATATGTATTTCCAGACTTACGAAAAATTTACATATTACTGCCTGCTTAAGGTAACTTACGTTAACTATTCAAAAGCTATTAAGAAAACAAGATTTCTTGTCATTTTTGGTAAAAGTTAATTCAGATGAAATGATATCGGTGAAAAAAAATTAACTCCACAGGAAAAAATATTAAAAATTAGGCATATACCTTGATTTCAACAACTTTTGATAATTTTCAAAAATAATCATAAAATAGAAAACAAACATACACATATAACTAACACATGTACATGTATTGTAGTTCTTAGACTTATATGTATTTTTCAAAATGATTAGTATTGGTAAAATCTAAAATATAACTAATTAATATTTATGAAAATACTTATTAGTATATGGAAATATATGTGTTGGTGTTTTTATCGCAGTATTCTATCCTAAATGACGAGTTTTATTCTTCTCAATCCCGATGTTGATTGTCGTAATCTTCTACTATGTCCGGAATTTAACGCACCGCCAGTCTCTATTATTCCGAGTCCTGGCTCATGTTTAATGCAACATTTAAAGAAGATCCTGTAAATTTCTTTATTTGGTTCGTCCATCTTGTAGAAGACAATCCTCTTGCTCGTTTCCCCTCAACTACAAGTTTTATTATTTACGCATAAATAACATGTTTATTTATAATTCAGTAAAAACCAAAAGTAAAACTTCTAAATCATAATCATTTCCAATGTGGGTACTGATGCATAGTGATATTTGCACATTTTATAACTTTTAATTGTTTCAACCTTTTAGTTTATTAATACGTAAATTCCCACGGTATTCATTATCCTTTTTATATTCAGCCATTGAGTAAAAAAGAACTTTCGAGTGATGTAATCCAATTGAAACGAAGGGTTAAGCGTTTTATATCTTGCTATTTTGACATGAAACTTTATATATAAAAGAAGAGCAAGACATTTGTTATATACAAGTATATCATTTCATAAAGTTTCCATTTGAATTATTCCTGACGTGCAATCTAGAAATAATTTTGTTATTTTTAATACAAAATACTTAAATAGTTTTCTTTTATATTTCCATACATAAAATTAAGGGTCGAGGGCAGTTATAAAGCCCACTTTTTTTCTAATTTTCGTCAAAATTGTATTTTTGTTAAAAGTTCATACTTCAATGTACGAGTACTTACGAATATTGTATGGATTTTTTGGCAATTGAATGTAAAAAAATAAACTTCCGGTTTTTAAAAATAGTTCGTATTTTTTTAATATACTCACTTCAGCAGGGTTGTTGCAGTCTTTTTCCGAATTGTTATTTGTAATCTCCAGTATAACAAATTTACTATACACGTTTGTTTTAATAGGGCTCGATTCAATAGTGCTATTATATCATCTCAGATGTAATGTGTGGATTAATAAATTAAAACTTATAGTTGATTTATGAAAAAAATGTTGTTTGACAAACATATTCTGACTTTTTACTGTTTTATACTAAGTTTTATAAAAATCATTTTTATTTATTATAAATATGATCTTTATAAAACTTCTCGGGGAAATTAAAATTTTTCCTCCCGACATATATGAACACAGCATACAACACTTCAAAAACTTGCTCTATTAATGTTGAACACAACATACAGTTGGCTCTATTAATGTCCAATGTTTATGAATTTAAGAAAACCCGAGATATATTTTTATTTAGTGCTCAGGTTTCTTCATAACTGGTTAAACAAGGTACAAAACTAGTTGAATTCATGTAATAATTATTAAAATACGAAAATTGATATTTAAAACATTTACGCTTCAAAAAAATTGCTGACGGACTGAAACTTTATCCACCTTATAAATTTTGTCCTTATCCTACAATCAGTTTCATGTTTTGAAGATGTCTTATTTTATAATGGATGAATATCTACAAATATTAAACTAGTTTTTTCTAAGTTTCATCTTAACACAGATTCACTGCTATTTCTAGCGCTTTGATGTTTTACTCCACAATATCTTTAGTTTATTCGGGCGTCTTCTTCTCTGTTTCCCTGAACGTAACATTTTGTTAAACACGCTCAGTAAACATACCTACTTAATATAAATATCAGCAGTATTTAGAGTAACTCAAAACCACAAAAAAAATCTAATTGAATTATGACTGCTTACAGTTCGTCGGCACGCATGTAAGATGTATTTCCATACACCGGTATATAACGATCAACATGATGTTTATCTTTATTTTTAAGTTAAGGCATTTCATCATAGTGCTAAAGCTTTGCACCTTTGGTATGGTTGTAAAATATAACTGTTGAAATAATACTTAAAGTGTTGTTATTTAGATATCTTCATGCCAGAAGGCAGATTAATTGATGATACTGTTATTATTATCACAAAAACGTTTTAAAAGGACGTCTATTTATTACATGAGGATTATTTAGAGACAAAATACAGTAGAATCTTGTATAGTACGATTAATACGTGTCAAAATAATACCTTACTACGCAAACCTGCACTGATCAATGCATTATTGTATTGGGTTTAAATGTAATGCTTTCAATAATATTAATTAATGCGTCAGTTTACAAAAATATTTAGACATTTGCATAACAAACGAATACATAGTATGTATATACAACTCTTCTACACACTTTCGTATAAATAAATTAAATAGAATTTGGCATTGTACAATCAAATAAGAAAAAAAGGCTACATCACGATGACCATATCAATGACCATAACTTCACTGTTCAGGATCTGGAGAACGCATGTATGGAGTTGGTACTAAGGGTAAAATACGATACAGTCTGTTACATGGTATATACTCGTAGGTAATAACAGTCCAAAGTCAGTGCACAATGGAATTAAAATATCGTATTTTATATTTACAAACCCTATTACAGCATAACTCGTACTGTACAAAACCGTAATGTGCAATTTTCACTATATATGATATATAGAATACTCAATGGAAAACATTGAGTAATTTTAACAAGAGTAGTACATGTTGTTCAAGGAAGAATTATCTAAATAGTTAAGAAATATCATTTTGACAAATTTTGCAACACTTCGTCAATTCATTATATTATTTTCAGATGATCACCCTAATTATTTTTACATTTGAGATACACTTTCTTAAACAGTCCGCTTGAAAATTCTGCTGCTGCGTAAGTTTTGAGAATCATGAATTTTGATTCCGTATCAAACCCCTTCCATAATCTAGAAATTTCCAATTTGTGTGCGAGTGTTAAGTGTGAAATAGATGGTGTAGAACATTATTTTATAGCACCTTTATTAACCGACAAAAAATACAAGTACCTAATTTAATTTAAAATGCTTTTGCGAATATATAATAATTAGCCAAGCAATATCTCTACGGTTTCACCTTTTTTATTGTGCATAATTTACAATAAACTTTAATGAAATATTTAATTTCATTGTGTATTACTTCTGTCAACCACATTAGCTCACCCCTGTCTGAATAAAACAGGAACAATAGCAAACTTAAATGCAGATAAGATCTACGAAGAGATAAGTGAATTGCTAATGAAGTGGCGGGGGTCCTAGAGGGCAAGAAGTGAGAGATTTTCCCGCGCTTAGGGCGTTCCGGTTGCTGATCTTGCAGGAAGGAAGTCGCTTCTCAACACTAGATCAGTGTTTCTTTAAGACAGCCTAATTCGACCGCGAATCTCTTTTGGGCTTTATTTTAATCCATTCTATTCTTGGTGTATTTCCCAGTAAAATTTTTGGATTATGGACGATGATGCAATTGCAGATGTTCACTTTTCAGATTCATTTTGCTCTATTTATAATTTTTTTTTAAATACACATCATGTCGAATGAAATGGATATTTTGCAAACAGTTGTTACATTTACTAACATAAATCAAGCAATAAGTTTTCCAATAAAAAATAAAACAATAGATATAGGATACTTTTTAAGAATAAAATCAGATATTGCCTTTGCCTTTATATAGTATTTATACAAATAGTGTTTAATAAAACAAATTACAATGACAAAACTCAACAACGCTTTGTTTTAGAATTCATAAGTCAAGTCAGAATAAAATTCAGATTAAAATGAAAAACAAATCTACTATTTGACAGACAATTGGCATCGGTTATGCTGCCTGTGTTATGGCTAGTTATCTGTGTAATCTCAACGTAGGGTAATAATCCCAATGGGGCTGATTAATAGTAATTTTTAAAAGCAGCTGACTCTGGTTAACGGTTATTTTATCGTATACTGTAAAAGTCGGACCTATAAATATAAAAAAATATATTAATGTGTTGATTTTTTTATAAACCTAATAATTAAACGTAAGATTTTTTTATAATTTGACAAGTATAATCTTTTAAATTATTTATGTTTCTGTCAAAATTTATGAATTCAATCATTTTCTTCCGTTGCGTGTTCTTTCAACACGTTTATTAAGTCATTCTGTTTGGAATTATTATTTTCAAGTTCCTAGACTTTCTATCGTTACACGAAAGCCCAATTAGACAGGATTCTCATGGTCTTTTAAATGTCCACCTTTTTTTCCACGAACTTTGTTCTTTGTCAGGATTCCCGTCCCCTTTAATGGTTTAGTCATTAAGAGAAATTACGTAAGGATTTCGTGATGCCTTCGCTTTTCCCATAAGTGTAAGTATCCCTTAAAATAATTGTACCAAGATCCTGTCTTCTTTTTTATCAAAAATTCTGTGACCCGTGGCGAGTTAATGCTCAAGATAATATTTTTCTAATTGCCCTTCCCTTTTGATTCTATGCAACTGCAGTCTTGTAATCTCAGATGGATAATTAGAATTATATTCTGTTATACTTGAGCAAAATTAAACCAAGTTCAAAATTAAACCAGTGATACTTGTCATTTTAGTTCTGTAATGCAAATTATATTTATTCGTAAAAAATTGCTACATTTAAAGCAATGATGATCTTCAATTAATACTCTTTTCCTCGATTTATTTTTTGAAGTTCAAATTCAGCGGTTAATTGTTTACAAAAATTGTATGATATCAGCATCAACAGTGGATAATATAAATACACATTAGTCCGTGCTATAAAAACACTTAGATAAATTAATTGCGATTTTTGGATCGTATTAAGTAGTAACAACCTTTTAACTTCACTGATATATGGTAAACGAATTTTGACGACTTTCGTGGGCTAGATGGTTAGGTATTCAACTTTCGACCCGGAGGTTGCGGATATGATTCTCGTGGGAATCCATTTTAAACGGTTTGGTAAAGTTTTTATTTCAGGTAACGTATTTCTGGTTGGTTTGAAAAGATAGTCACATTACAATACACCACCGAAAATGTGCAAATGTATACACAGGAAATAACGTAATACAATGCAAAGTATTTTATTCAATTAAAACTATTGAATATATTATGTTTATATAACATGAATTTGACCTGAATTGTAGTAGAACATTTTTTTTTTCGAGGGAAGTACGAGTAGCTCGGCCTGACTTTAAAACTCTGTATATAAATTCAGCGCTTTAAGCAAATAAATAAGCACCTTATATTACTTAAATCATAGTTTCAATATTTTTTACGAGTACCAATAATGATTTTTTTATATTACACTTTCGTCGTTATACACGTGGCAATCTCTTGCAACCAACTAGATATTTATTAAAATGAAACCAGACTCGAATCATTATTAAAAAGTCGGGGGGCCATCGGAAATTGAACCCGCAACCCGCGATATGGAAGACAGCCGTTTTACGTACTAGGTACAAGGTCGTCATGATACCTCATTAGATTTATAAGCTGTATTATATTTTTTTTGTTTTATTTGGCTATGAAATCTTCACGATGAATTTCAAGGTACAATGCATTTTCATGAATGCGAATATGTTTGCATTTGTAAAATTATCCAGCGATACATATTGCAGCGATAGATTTCTATTGTGAATCTTGATTTGATCAAAGAAGTTTCGTGTGATGATGCTATCCGAAATGAATACAATTTGAAATGGAGCATGCTGAGAATTTGTTACATTATATATATTACATCAAAAATGTTTTCTTATAGATATTACATCAAAAATGTTTTCTTCCAGAATACATTTTTCGAAAGTTAAGTATTATACAAAATTATTATACAAAAATGAAAACCCCCCAAAACTTGAAAAATATTATATTTTATAATAGAGCTTCATACACCAATAGCATCAATCACAGATTTTTTTATATTCAATAGTAGTGTATTTGGTATAACATTATTTGCAGAAAGATAGCACAAAGATCAATTAAAACTAGAAACCTATTTTAAATTCAGACATTGATAATATATTACATACATGCCATCATGCCATGTTCGTTTTGGGGTAGGCTGAGGGAACCGATTTCCACGTCTTTCTATTCACACACACAACTCTTGCCTCTCCACATCTAAACATCTCGTCATATATTATCTCCTATTTGTCATACTTCTTACCTTTCTCCTCAGTTAAAATTCCTTCAACTATCTCCTTCCACTTTTTCTTCGGTCAACCTTATCATAGTTTATTATTAATTTTAAACGTATATGCCTGTTTCGTAAGTCTTTCACAACTCATTATATCGATGTGGCCAAACCATTTCAAGATTCTTTTCTTAATTCCTATTATAACTATCATCTTTGACACGCCTTTATCCGATCATTTCTTATTTGATCAAACATTACAATGTCAGACTTTCTTTCTAAGGCACGCGTGTTTATTCATATATTGGTGGTAAATAAAAAGTGCGTATCAAAATCTGGTTGAAAATATCAGCGTTTTTCTACTATTTCACTTATAGCAAAAAGTTTCGCATGTGCATACATTTTGAGAACTGCTAAGTGGAGTAGGCGAAATTTTAAGAAAAGTTTAAAGATAACTGAAGCCGTTAAAAATTATTTTAACAACATATAATTACTGACACGTTACAGCAGGTATGACGAATGGTTTCATTTTGCATAATGGTTTCCGATTAGTCTTTCTTGCCTACTCTCTGTAAATAAATTATATATTTTTTCAGTATCTTCCCACGAACTGTAGCCCCGTAACCCATTACTATGTTCACTTGTTAAGCAGTTTCTTCGTTTACTTTAGTTTTTTAAATATTTTTTCCTATCTAGTTCACCATTTTGCTATTGTTTGAAGTATACAATGTGTGAACATGTTTTTAGTAGAAAACAGATTCAGATATTGTAAATTTTAAATCGTGTTAGCCATTTTCAGCGAAACAAAATATTTATATTGAAGTACAAACTTTTCTGTAAATACTTTTAAAATATATATGAGTATATATTTATATAGATTCAGCGATTATAGAACGAATTAATAAAAATACTAAGAAAACAAATATACAGAAGGAGAGTGAGCGAAGGCGTGGTAGAGGAAGACCAAGAAGAGTATGGTTGGATCATGTGAATGATATAATATTTTGAAAGACGATGATACCACCTCCCGGTAATAGAATGTCTCTATGTACTACTACCGTGAGTGTATTCAAGGGGCTCATGGCGACAATGACAACTCAACAAAAAAAAAATGATAACGCATCAATAGAAATGTTTAAATTCACAGAAATTGTAGGAGCTGTATGAGAAGGTGTATGAATATAGAGGAGACGAAAGACGTGTTTCATGATAATAAAGTCTGGTTTTATCTCATCTCTGCCTACCTCGACAAGGGAACGGAGTGATGCTAATTGTAAGAAAATCGTTGCCCTTGAAAAGTGGCAGCTGAACTGTACAACAGGTCGATCAATTATTTAAATCTGTAACACCATTTTCGTTTTTGTGCGTCACCCGTTACACATGGCCAATCACAATGGAGGGTTCCTTATACATTGAAAAAGTTCGTATAATTTTAGCCGCGTGACGTGACGCTAAAATGCTGTTTATGACCCATTATCACAAGGTTTACATTTGGCTGGCAGTGGAGCGGGTAATTACTTAATCCGGAAACGTTCGTTTCCTTTTATATCGACGGTAAATGAGATTAAAGTTTACTGCAGGTTGTAGGAAGTTGTATAGTATGTTCATAAAAAAGGTTTTTTTTTTCGTAATTGATTTTGCTTTAAAAGCTTTAGTGTTGAATAAATATCTGACCTTACTATACTAAAAAAATAGCTTTAAAGAGTTATACAACCACATGAAACAAGTGTCTCTCTTCTTGGTCGGTTTATCGTGACTGGGGGTCGTCATATCTTCAGTCCACCAGCTCAACTATACCCACGACGATTCTCTACTTCCCCCTGCTTAGGAGCTCTCGAAGTTCAGCCCTCAGAGAGGACCCTTTTGCGTTTCTGATTAATACGTTCATCGGGTTGGCGGTTTATCTCTGCCACGTCGTCCCTCCACACTGCGCGTTAACACGAGATTTTCCGAATTCTCCTCTAGTACTCCGTAGTATGTGGCCAAATAATTGGAGTGCTCATCGCAGACAAATCGTCAACAGTCTGTCTCAAGGGATTGTATAACGTATACGTTGGTACGCCACGCAGTCCCAAGCATGATTCTCCAGCGCCACATATCGAATGCATCCACATTTTTTTCTTATTTTTGCCGTCAGTCTCCAGGTTTCCGCTCCATATTAGATCGTGGAGATCATGGAATGCATTAGTAAGTGTCATGCATTTTTTGTAATTTGCACTTACTTTTTTAACGTTGATAAAATTTAACTAGCAAACTCTTGATCCTTGAAGAGAGAAAACTAGAAATTGAAAGCGAACTGTTTATTAAGAAATTGTAATGTATCCACTTGCTCTATAACGTCTTGAATCCCCACGGGAATAATTAAACTCCATCTTAATCGTACTCAATAGACATTCAATGCTGATAATGACTTGCATTTATAAAAGCCTCAACATGTATACAATATTTAGTCTGGTATGAGAGTTATTAACCTATATTGAATATTTGTCAAATACTTGAGGCAATAAGTGTATACTAAAGGCGTAGCAAGCTTTTCCACAGTTGATTATAGCACTTTGATTTCTAAAATATGGAAGAAGACAGAATCGCAAAGGGAAGATAACGCTTAATAGTTGCAAAAAGGTATGACTAATCCCTTTTCTGCAACTGCGGTGTCTTTCTAACACATTAATATATTAGATTTTTTGTAAAGCTTGTAAAGCCGCGTCATAATTTTTTGTGTCTTCGTCGATCACCTCAGGGCAATGGGGATTTAATAAGATGAAAAAATAACTTACGGATTGCTAAATTAGTTAGATGACGACTAAAATAATAATCGATGTTTTACCAGGAACTGGTAAAACATCGATTATTATTATGCTCACGCTGAAATTTCGTTGATCTTTTTCTGTCATGTATAATAAAATAAAATAAATAATTGTAAGCAAAAATACATTAAAACATGGTTTTTTTTTTCGAGGAACTTCCCTTAGTTTTTTTATAATTACCCTGTTTTGATAAATGTGTCCGCATGAGTCATCCCCACCTGTCCTATTCAACAGCCACTGACTGACCCATACAGGGATATAGTACTTGACACGATAAACCTCTTCGTAAAAATTCCATACTGACACGATTATTATAATTATACTATAGTATAAGCGATTAAGCGTAACTCTTTATCAAGTTGCAATATTTAAGTTATCTTTTTTAACCCATTCGGAAACACACACGATTTTAAAGAATTTCGTTATAAGGCTTGTTTTATTTTATTTTAAAGACAAGATAGTAAAACTTGTATGCATTGTTCCTTGTGAGTAATTGGCTCATTTTGCTGTCTGTCGTTTCTTTTTATGAAGGTCTGAATTTTACGGATGAATTCTCACAAATTTTGGGAAATGAGTTTAAAACGCAATTGAACCCAAACACTGTTGATTCGTGATTAACACTACTTATGACTGATGTTCCCTGTAAGATCCCCCCGCACCTAGGTAAACGTACTATAATTTGATGTAATTATGCAAAAAGTACCCAACTCAGATTTAACCTGTTCTGCGATAATTGAGGAAATATCTCACAGCTTTGTATACACTTGAGAAACTAAAAACTTGAAGACGTAAATTAATAATGCTTTTTTCCGAAATTTCATATAAAAATGTGTTTTATTGTTAGTGTCATTTTGAATAGTTACATCAAATGAATATTTTTTTATTTAATTTTTAAGCTTTTGTATTATATTATTTGGTTAGTTTGATATATTCTTAGATTTCTAATATTATCCGTACATCGGATATGGTTTTCAACACTTGGATGTAAAACCCACTCACACTTTGGTTTTGCCAAGACCATTAAAATTTATTGCGTGTTAACAACGATAAAAAATAGTTTATGTTCATCAACGGGAAGAACGCCTTTAAACATAAAAAGATTATTGAAAAAACTCTGCAATTTTAATCGTGTCAAAAAAAACATTTAATTTTTGTTTACTTTTTGGGGAATACTAGAAATTAAGTTGTATTTTAGATTCGATAGGAATAATTAAATCCCTTATAAGATTGTAGTGTGAATACGACCACATGTTGAAGTTCTTAACTTTTTTTTTTCAGTAATAAACACGTTTATTAGTGTATTACCTTTCGTTGTATATAGTACAACCTGGCGGGTTCATTGCAATGTGGCAATATCCCAATCAACTATTGAGATGTTAAAGAGGCCTTAAGTGAAAACCAGTCTGGAAATTTTCTAAAAATCTGTGTACCAACTGAATCTAACTCACAGATTTCGGAATGGGAAACAATCTTCTTACCTACTAGGCCACAGAGATTTATTTCCAATATTACTAGAATTTGTTTTTTTTCTGTTAAACTACACGTTCATAAATCATTTGAAAGCTTTAATGACAATTGTGTTGAAATTTAGCATTAGCGTTCAAATAAAAAAAAAAGGTTTTTATAAGTAAATGAGTTTTTTTTTCATCAGGGTGTATAAGTTAATTAATGGTATACTATTTTTTACTGTCGATAAATATATGCTATTTTAGCATATCCTCTTACTTTTGTATCGTTTTATCTCCAGGAATATAAAGTCAACTTTATAAAACACTTGTAAGAACTTAGCTATGTTACGCTCGGAGGCTTGGACACTTATAAAGTGGGACGAAGGAAATCTTGATGCCTTTGATTCCATTTACGAGTATAATAATAGTGTACGGAAACAGAACTATAGCGAAGAACTCGACACCCTGTATGACGAAGCTAGTATAGCAATATTTATAAAATTTGCTCGACTTCGCTGACTTGATCACTTCTATTGCATGCAGGACACTGCTTCTGTAAGGAAGACTATGTTCAGTGATCCAATGGGGCGTAGTAAATTGGGGAGAACAAAGCTGAGACGACTGGATGGTGTGATAGAGAACTGTCACATACTGAGTATAGTAACCAATAGGAGGAATGCTGGTGAGAGAAATGAGTGATATAGAATTCTTTAGGCAGTCAACGCCCATCCTGGGCTGCAGGGCTGATTAAAGCAAATTTAAAAAATATTTCTAAAAGAACTCACTTTTATTGAATATTATGTTACATTTTACGCAAGTTCTACGTATTTATTATATTTTACGAGCTATCTTGTTATTAAGTATTTGAAGGCGAATTTTGTTAAATTAAATAATTTAATACTGTGTAAATACTAATTATAAATTTTATTCGGCATATAATAAAATATTCCCTAAGGTTATAAACTTAAAAATGTAATTTTTTTTTTTGTGACCTTTTGCATGGATCTTAAAATCAATTAAATTGTATATTTATGTACATACGTTGGCGTTACAGTTTAACTCATACCTAATAATTATGTTATATTCATAGATTTCTTATACATTATTTAGGATAGCCGCGTGTATTTGATACGTGTGCTATTAAATACGAATTGATATTAATTTTGTAGAGTATTTTTTCTGTATTATTTCCATTAATCCTTATTTTAATAACACAGATTTTTTAAATATTTTCATTCCATTTCGTTTTCAAGTAAAAATCAAGAAAATCTTGTAGTGTAAATGAACGTAATTACGCCAAAGGACCCAACCAACTTTTTCTGTTCTGAGGCAATATTGTATTGGATCACACTTTCGTTGTATACCTGTATACCTGGCTGGTTATGATCATAATAATAGGACAATTTATATAGTGCCGTTTAAAGAGCAGCATCTCTTTAAAGGCGTTCATACTCGAGATTCGAACCTTAAAAAATATATAATAATAAAAAAAATATGATTGTTAAGATAAGACGGTGTTGGCTGCGGCCATTATATTAGGAATTTCCACGCATCTGCATAAACATGCTTGTATTTGGTAAGAAAATCGCAAAAAACGTACCAACAAACCCTTTTAGATCTTCCGATTGTAATAATAACACATTTGAGTAAAATGCTCATATTTAATCATACACTTTGATAAGACTTCCCAAAAACACTTGTCTTCAACTGATTTCTAAAGCTGCATACGCCAGCCATTTCTCTGACATTTTGCGGCAGACAAAATGTTAACTGAAATGAAACATCGTGAATTCTAGTTTTTTATAAATAATTCATTTAATTGCCTAGTTTTGTTGCTACTTAACCTTTGAAAACAACTGAAAATCGATCAAAATAAAATATTACTCAAGAAAACCAACATTAACCAAAAATAGAGCTCATCGATTCATTAAATATTATGCAATACTAATATAACCATTGCAGTCATGTGGCAATCATTTTCAACCTAGCTACATAACTACGTAAATATTATCCTCGATATATTTTCCTGCCTAATTTCCTTTCAGCATTACTTAATAAAGTTACGAAAAAACATTTCCAATCTGTATTTCATGAACTGGCCATTTAGTCTTGGCCTTTCGGATAGTTCACCGGAAATTGTAAAATGATTTTGCCACCATTGTGCGCTACCTTCTCAGAAATCAAGGTAGAAAACATGTAGCTTGTGGTCATTATGATCAAAATACCTCATTTGGCCATATTATCTTTTGATTAAATAGCATCGACAACTCCTAATTTTATCTCAAATTACGGATCTTACTCGCATAAAGTCTATCATTTGCTGTTCCAAATCAATTTATTCAATGATTTTTTTACTAATTGGGTTATTGTATCACATTTCCGTTGTAGACAGTAGAACCTGGCGAGTTTATAAATAATGTGATAATCTTATCCAATCAACCAGAAATATGCTATAGAGGTCTTAAGTGAAAAACGGACTAAATTGTTTCTTTTAATGGTTAGCAAGGGGAATCGAATCCAAAATTCCTGGGTATAATCCACAATGACAGCTACCAAGGGGAATCGAATCCACAATTATTGGGTGTAGCCCACAATCACAGCTAACAAGGGCACTTATGCACACGAGTGTTGTTATCAGACGAACTCTCTCTAGACTAGGACCTTTTTCCAAATTCTTTTAGATATTGTTTTTTTTTTTAGTTTTTGGGTACCATCGGGAATGGATCTCGAAACCCCTGGGTGGAAGTCTATTGTCTTACCAACTATACCACAGAAGTTGTTAATATATTAGGTATAGAGAGTATATCATGTTATAATAGGAAATTACCATTAAATTTATATGCAGGGGATTTCTTGTAGAAGAGTTTTAAAATTTGTTCCGTGTTTATGATAGATTAATTTGTAGTCAATGAACTTACTTCTGTATGGAACTAATTGCAGCGTTTATTTCAATTTTCCGCGTAATACAAGGATAATAGTCCTTCGTTGGGAAACAGATGTTTTATATTCATTATGTAAATGGTCTACGTCTTGTAAATTTTAGAAAAGTTGTGGCAATCAAATATTCAATGCATTTATATACTAAATCATATTTGTTTTTTCAGTACCTAATATTTGTTTCAATGATTATTCGAGAATGAATCACTTGATTAAGAGTTTATTGCGTTATCGAGTTTATTGATTTTATTTTATAGGCAATCTGGGTTCGATCCCCGCTGGAACCCAGATTTTTTAAATAGGATTCCAGTCTGGTTAACACTTAGGGCCTATAAAAACATCTTTCTGGTTGGCTGGAAGAGATTGCCACATTGCAATAAACTCGCCAGGTTAAAAAAAAATCCTCCCAAACTAGGATGATATGTGCCATCAAATTCAAGTCATAATGCAATTGCCAATATGAGTCAATTTAATAAACCATTTTTTTAATTACAATTCTAGACCATTCAAAGTTTATTGATTTTTAACAAAATTGTTTGTATAAAATACATGATTGAAATAACTGCATAAAGATTGAGAAACATTTTTTGTGCTGATTTGGAACCGAAATCATAATGATGGTATTTATTTATTTATTATTTCATGTGCGTGGTTATAAATGGTACGTCTGGCGGGCTTATTGTTATATATCAATTCTTCCAACCAACTAGATTATCGTGTATGCATAAGCTTTTTTAATCCATGTCATATTTTACAAACGAAAACTTTATTTAAATTCAAATAAAAAAAATACTGATCTCTAAAAATATTTTTCATAGCATAGATGAAAACAGTTCGTTTAAGGATAAGGAAGGGAGGCTGAGGCAAAATTAGAATTTAAAGGTAGTCTGAGTAATGTAATATTTTTTTAAATTCTTCTTAAATGTGATTAAGGATGGTGCACATCTGATATCGAAACATGCGCAAAACTTTAATAATCAAAACCTCCGAGGGATTTTGAAGGTACGTATAAATACTATATAACTAATGAGTGTGGTGTATTTAAAGCAACTCTGATTTCCTTAAAACTGCTATTATAATTATTTTCAAAAACTTTACATTTCCATAAATGATAATCTTTGATTTGAAATGAAATAAAAGTCTTATTTGTATGTTTTGAGGATCCCTCCTTTAATATAAATTTAATGATCCGTACCCTATAATTATACCGCAGTACAAAACCTCAATTGAATTTAAGGTTTCTGAGGGGGTTGATTACATTTTTCTGCTTCGGAGAATTTTTACTTTTTAAACTGATAACAACGCCTTTATAATTCACAAATTAGTGAAAATTTAACTGAATTTCTAATAGTTTTCCCACTGTTTTGTAAAACAAACTGAGGGGAGGTAAACAATTGCGTTAGATTATTTCAGATGTTTTAAAAGCTTTTTTTTATGTAACAGGCAGAACTAAATGTCGTATTGATTATAACATACTTGAATTTAAGAGTTTTGCAACTTTAGATCGACAAACTTGAGAAAGTTTCTTGGAAGTCTTACTGTCGATCACAAGAAATATTAAAATTTACTGGGCGTTCCAATAATTTTATTAATTTCTCAAGCACCATCGAGTTAACAAAGTCATTTGAAGGGTGTTTCTTTTGCCATTAAGAATCTCTTATCGTTCATCTAATCATATGGGTGTTTGTCCAATCTATTTACCTTAATCACCATAAAGCGATTCATGTTTTTCAGACCCAAGTTTTTCTCAGATTACTATACCTCCAAGAACACGACTCATAGTATTTTATTAGTAATAAAGCCATACATTAATCATTATCATCATGCCGTATTACTATTAAAGTAAACAGAGAGAACCGATCATCACTCAATTTTTCTTGAGATATCTTTTTGTGTCGTTGTATTACCACCATCCATTGTCTGATCTACGAGCAAAGGCCTCCCCAAGTACTCGTCACTCCCTTCTGTCCTAGGCGGTTGCCACGTTCGAGTACCAAACTTCCGCACGTCGTCCTTCCAACACATTTTCGGCTTTCTTCTCGTATGCTTGATTCCTCGCGTATACCACTGGAGTGCCCATCTAACATATGATCCTTAATTCTTGCAACGATCTCTACCCATCTCCAATTTGTTTCCCTTATCTTTGTTATCACATACTTAACTCGTGTGTTTCACATCCGATCACTAATCCATATATTTCACATCCGATCACGTCCCGTCAGTTCAAACCTATTTTGTTCCGTATTTCTCTGAGTTGGTTAAAACTTATGTATATAGCCTGTTGTCAATGACCATTTCTCACATCCATATGTCATCGTCGGGAGCATACATTGATCGAAGACACGTTTAAGGGCAAAATTAATATCAATATTGAAGATGTTTTTGATCTGTCCAGATGATCTCTATGCTAGCTAGGTTCTATACATTTTGTCCACTATGCCACCTACATGCGAAATAAGTTGTCTAAGTGTGTGCATCGTTGTATTATATTTTGATTCTACAAAATATAACTGGGCAGGTGCATTTCTATTATGTATTGTTTTCCGACGAAGTAAAATATTAAAAAATAAACCCTGAATGTGAAAATACCAGACTGCTCCATTTTTCTTTAGTAACAACTATCCGGAATAAAAGTCATGCATTTTATCACTTCGTGACAAAGGTTGTTACAGTTCAGTAATGAGTTATTGATCTGCGGATGATTTTAATGGTGAATAAAGGCATTTAATTGTTGTGAGAAGTTCAAGTTGAGTAACCCTGGTGGGCTAAGATGGACAGCATTATATTACGTATAATATCCATATTAGTAAGACGGAGTCAGTGGTGGTAAAGGAGTTGCAGCAAGGCAAGACAACAATGTGTGGGAATGTGCTCTGGTGCGTTGCGGTCGCTCCCCCGCGCCGCACCTGTGAGCTCTTCTGCCATGCAACATGACCAGACCAGACCAGAGGGCGCGAAACCTACATGTATACATATAAGGAATTGGTCACACATTCCAGTGGACATATTCCTTTATTTATTCGCTGGGTTTATAGCCTTCGAATTGAATATTTGATTTTTTTTCCGATTTTTAAATGTTCGCTTTTTAACTTTGGAAAAAGATAGTTAATTCAACGAACACCATTTTATGTGAAAGTCAGACTGGAACCCTTTGTCCCTAATATTGGATGTCTTAGGAACCCTCTATTCCCTTATATTGGATGTTTTAATAATACTTTAAAATTACACGTTGTATGTCAATGATCGTTTACCGTGTTGTTTGTATCGCCGTGATATACCTTTTGCAACACATCAAATAAAAATCATGATTAAGTCCGCATAACCGTGAGTCTTGAAAAAATAAAAATATGTATGTATGTATATTAAAATGAAGAAGATCTGTGTACTAAAAAATCTATTCCATCCATATCCGGAATCAAATAATTTATATGCCCCTTTTTTTGGACCGATTTTTAACTAACAACTTGTATAACATACACATTTGCCAAAGAAAACAAACATTTTTACAATTACCATATTTTTTATTAGTGTTGTAAAAAAATGTTAGTTTTTTTACTTCTGTTGCATTTTTTAAGTTTATATTTCATATTAATTATTAATCGATGTACGAGTATATAATGTAAAAGTTTTATATTAATTCATAAATAATAAAAATTTACTTCTTTATTACAAAAAAATTAATTACAGATTGTTCGCTTATCGTTAAATTTGCTCACCGTGACAATTTTTCAGTCGCCATTAATCACGATAGCGAACACCTACTGTATTTCAATTTCACCCATTATATTTATTAAAAATATATTTATGTACTGGAAATACTGTGTATAAGGAAGAAGTACGAAGGCGTCGTAAAGAAATATGCAAATGTGGCTTAAATAGTGCGTTCAAGTGCCAAGGAGAGGTCCATCAGGTTTAACCTTGGATAAACATAAATTTTAATTGCGAAGCTTTTTTAATTTGGATAATTGTTAGTTTAATGGTTGATTTTGACCACTCAAGTTTTCAATTTGAAGTCGAGGTTCCTTGCGTGTCGAATTGATATATTATCACATAACTAGAGAATAACATACGTATTAGCTGGAAATGGCCATTTCAAGCTGTTAATTAATTTGATGATTCGTTCTTAAATGCTTTTATAGATGTAGTTTGTTGTTGAAATCGGATTGGTCATTGATTTAAAATGACAGGTTTATTACAGTGTAAGTTATTTAGCTATTTACCATATACATTTCCTTCAATCCCTAACTTATTATTATTTATCACATACCTATACTAAATTCAAACATATATCTGTTCATTTTATTTTAAATTTTCTGTCGATTTTTGCAATTTATACTCGTATGATTAAATACTATTATTTTTCAATTTCCTTCGTAAACCTTTACACTAAGTGTATAATTTCACGACCTCCGTAGCCTAGTCGATAACACGCTTGTCTTACAACCTGGTTGTTGTGGGTTCGATTTCCGTCTGTACAATACCGTACAATAATACAAAAATAATTAAATCTACCACGAATGTTCAGTTTGGAAGCTTTTGAACGTTATATCCAAATCTCTTTCTTGGCACAAAACAAATGTTAAAAATATTTGTGACAAATTTGAAATATGTGGAAAATGTGTTAACATTGTGTAATCATAAATAATGTTCTATTTCTGAAATGTTTCAATTTACACATATGTTACATATTTTAAGAATTTTGAAACAGCTGTATGAGTTTCACTTAGAAATTGACAAAATACCTGATGAGGTATTCAAGATATTTTTCAAAGATTTCACGTTTTTTAACCTTTTTCATTTATGACTATATTTTAATTAAAGCAAATGTGTAAAATTTCAGCCGCAAGTGTAATATTTATTGTTTCTGACGATATATATTAGGGAAACATAATTTTTAGCACATTTTCATGTAAAAATATCTCGAGTAGGTACATTAAATAAAGTGTTAACGTGTCCACTATATAATCGCACACTTCCACGTGTTAAATTCGTCAGCCCGATGACGCTATATACAAAATTAATATGGTAATAAATTAATTTTTTTACGTTACACTTAAATCCACTATGTTTAAACAAAGACACATGTGAACTTGACATCATCGTCTTGAACTTGTTAATTTCCTATTCCTAACCAGTGGCGCTACCGATTGCACCAGAACGCTCCCGCCTAGGACGCGGTGACCCGCGCGATACAAGTACACGTTACGGACAGGGTCGGCCGAAGCAGGACCAGCTATAGAAATAATGCTGCCCAGTGATGTCCCCAAGAAAAAAATATCAACCAGATTGCTATCAACGCAATTTTTGAAATTTATTTTTTAAAATAGGCAATCCATCCAAATAAAATGATTTGTGCCACCAAATTAAACACTGTGCAATTATATGACTCAATATAATAAAACTATTTAAAAAAATGACCATTCTAGATAGTTTAAAGTTTTAATTGATTAAGTTAAAAAAATAACAATCGATCTATGAGTGGAAAAAGTTACTCAAAGAAAGAAGAAACGCAACATTCATTAGACGCGGAATAGATATGGCTTTTAGTAAATAAAATCTGTCTCACAAAAGACCACCAAAAATTATATGGTCTTTAGTTTCATCATCCAAATGGTACTCGCAGCCGAGATTCTCCCCAATACCAATCAGTAAAGGTGACTTACCACCACCACCACGCAGTCCGCAAACGACACATGACTGACACTTCCATCTTGCTCATTCTTATTATAATATATTAAATCATATGTTAGTTTCAAGGTGTAGATTGTTGGATTGATTTATATCTAGAGCCCTTATTTACACCAGTTATATCGCAATGCAACGCCCATCCGTGCCGAGTATCATGTTTTATTTTAATTAAAAGATCAGTTACTGGCTGTGAAAAATCAGACAGGGGACAATCAGTTGAAGATGCTTTCTTTGCCGAGGAATCAATACATTCATTACCAGTGATACCACGTCTGAAAGAATCCAAGCTAGAGGAATATCTATATTTTTTATATAAATAGGCATTTTGGCTTTAATTGAGTAAAAAATATGTATGAGTCACTTCCACAATTACCTGAAATTAAATGAAGAGCACTTAAGAAAATGGAAAAGATAACAAATTTTGAAAAAAATTGCGTTCTTGCAATTTCCAAGAGCCTCCTTTATTGCCACAGCCGTAAAAACTGAAGAGTGAGGAGGAGGGAAGTTTAAAATGTGCTTTTGTTTCTGTTTCCGGAATAAATATTGCTGCACCACAATGTTAACAAATATTGGCCTCCGTGGCCTGGCGGTAAGACGCTTGTCTGCCGATCACCTCTGGAACCCAGATTAAAAAAAATTGGGATATCAGTCTGGTTTTCACTTAGGGCCCATTAAAACATATTTCTGGTTGGTTGGAAGAGATTGCCACAAGGTAATAATCTCGCCAGGTTAAATAAAAAAATTAAAAAAACAGTATAAATATGCAAAAATCGAGGAAAATCTCTATTCAGGATAGTGTATCTTGACCAGACAGTGACCGAACCAGTTACGAGGCGATGTATGATTATTGTAAACGTTTATTTTAAGGGTGTTGGGATGTTAACCCAAAGTCCGTGAAGTTTGGGGGAAACGTTTAGAATGGTTCATTCTTAAGTATTATTTGCAAATATCTGCCTCTTACTGATTGACGAAAACAATTACCTGAAACAACATAGAGGTCATAATATTTATCATCTGTAACGATTTTTCATTAGTAGTAATGTGAAAATATGGTATTATATACAAGTTTATCGGTATATAACATATTATTTAGTAAAAAATTGCAATGCTTTAAACGGTGATTAATTGATATTTTAGGATACATTTTTTCCTTAAAATCATTCAACAATATCTTTTATTAATTCAATATGTGAGTTATCAGTAGGGAGACAAAATTACGACCGTTTTTTTAAATGATTATTACATAGGAATGAGTGATATTCGAAAATACATATTTCTGTCCCATAAGAGTGAGTATTTCTAATGTAATTTAAAAAAATGAATATTATATGTGACTGTAAAAGTTCATTAAGTGTTTGCTACGGCCACTATAATCGACCACCCGCGTCCATCGCATATAAGGATGTGTTGGCCCTGGCTCTAAGTGCTGCTATTATACGAGTATATAGTCTTATTCATTCAGTCGAAGTAGAAATTATCGAACATTTGTCCATTCGGATGAATGATTTTCCATTGTAGACTGTCTATAATTTTATAGGCTAATCAATTGACATTAATAAATGTATTTATTTCTTGACTTATTGAATTATGAAAGATTTATCGGAGAAAATTTGGCTTGGGTTGTGCCCGAGTGAAATGGTTTTCTAATGAATTAAGCGATTCCGAATATTCAGTATTTATTTACCAATTTAGTTTCTTGATGTTTTTGTAATTTTTATTAATTAATAACCCAATAATTTTCGAATTGTGTTTAAACTATGTTTTTAAGAGTTTATAGACGTTTATTTTGATTTGCGATTTTTTTATAAAATGTTTAACATTGCAATATTTCTCCAGGTTTTTAAATTATTTCTTCGAGTTAGTAGAATTCCCATAAGCCTTAGAGGTCAACATTTTAGGTGTCCTTTTTGTTCTCAAAAGTCATTCAGTAGCTGAAAATTCTAACCATCATCAATACAGCACACCATATCTTCGGCTTAGTGATAAAATACTTGTTTTGAATATGACCAAATGTCCCAGCAAGTTGTTTTTACATATATTTTTAACTGTTTGGTAGGAAAAAAATGCAACATAGCAATAAGCTCAATAAGTCGTACTTTTTATGTGAAAGTCTTAACAGTGAATATTACATAAGCAAATAAAAAATTTCATCTTCCTTTATCTTGAAGCTATAAAAAGAAGCACATATCTAAATAGTGACTCAGCTCCATTGTAATCAATCATCCATCTTGATTTGACACTAATAGTCCACACGCATAACTTCATATCATATAAAGAACGAGGATAATCTAAAAGCTATTTAGCACTAATATTACATGTTTGCCAATAGTTTAGCTAATTTTCAAATCATTAAGCATCAAATACCGTTATATGGCCACTGAAGCAGGTGTGTTAAGACAATTAATATTTCTTGAAACTAAAGACCTCTTAGTAACCCATAATTTCAACGTTTATTAAGGTGTCGGCCAAAACAGCTACTGTTCGTTTAATTATTCATTATATGCTTGTAAATCTTGTCGTTATCTATTCAATCTATGATAATACCGATTGTTATACGCAGTACACTTGTTTCGTACATGCAGTCTTCAAGTTCAACATGGGTTTGTTTCGTTTGTAACCTGTACAGGGTGACTGGAATTAAATGTGCACTGTTGATGGTGGTAATGTTACCAAAATAAATACTGGATATGTAATTTTTTTACAAAAAAACATATAAAAATAATTTAAATGTAAGGCTGAATCAGAGCAACAGCACTTCATAAACAATTGTAGTTTCTATCCCGGAATGCCAAACTGAGAATGTAAATCTCCATCATCTTATCCGTAGTAGCTAACCTCTGGCTCCGAATCGTGGGTTTTGACATTCCAAGACCAACAAAAGTTACAGAGCTTCTAAAACCGAATACTACCAAATGTAACTGGCGCAAAATGAACTGTTTACGCGTGAAAACTGAGCTTCGACAAAGAAACTGTAAAATCAACTAGATAACCACTTATTACCATCGATATAAGGTATCGAATGTTGGCATGGATAGGCCATGTAAACAGATGTCAGTTGACAAGATAAAACAGTATACAAGCCCAATAACAGAAAAAAAGCCACTTGGCAGACTGAGATAGAGGCTTTTATATAACGTGCTTCAAGATTTTAGGAGACCGGGAGTGGAGGGAAACTGGAAGGAGACAGCTAGTGACTTTGAGAAAAGTCTTCTAAAGAGGTTCAAGCTCCACGTGAGTTGTATGACCATCTGGGACAAATACGAGTATATAGGTAAGTGTTTGATAACTGAATAATCCCGCATAGTACCTAAGCTGGAGCTTGGTAATTATATTATAGATGAGATCACTTTCACTCACCGCTTATTATTTGGTAAAATATATAATATGACCCGGTTAATTCACCAAACATCATCATAATGCAATCACGACTCTGTGATGAATATTTGCTTTATTTTTTTAAAATAAAATAGGAGGTAACGAAACCATGACTGTGACAGACTCGTGCTTGTTTGCTATACACGTATGACCAGGCCTAAGTGATAAGAGTTGATGGTTGGCCATCGACATGCAGGCGAAATAACAATTTAATTTTTTTTGGTCTCATTCAAGCATGCTTTAAACATTATTTCTTATAGTATCTATCTAAATATCCACCTATTTTATTTCGCATTGCAAGTACAGAACACCCTATATTGAATAGTTAAGGTAGTGGTTAATTTTATTCCTGTATTAATCATTTTCAATTTCTCACGATGTTCCCACTGTGAAGAAATTAAATAATACACACATATAAGGCATAAGGGTATCATAAAATTAGACGTTACCTCAGAGCAAAGGAGGTATGTGAGGTTTCTTGTGAATACTATCGTAAAATAAAACCTCAAGCCTCTGTGGTCATTTCCTCGTCGCGTTTACGTTATATGCAACAATGACATGTTTTTTTTTCCAATTTGAATCTTCTTGATAACGTACTGAAAGAAAAATCCTTCAAATATCTATCGCCATAACTACGAAGCGAATACCCGACCAAGAATGGAGGAAAAGGAATAATGCCGAGATAGACAACATTTACCATAGTCCAGATTTGGTAGTCCTAATAAAAAATCAGCTTCAGGTGCAAGGTAGATTTGGAAGGAATAAACGTGAAATCCAGGAACATCATTGAATGAATAAGGCTTTGATGGCGGAATGAGTGACTTAGAAATCTTGGACGTGGATAAATTATCTAAAAAGAGTGATTTGTCCAAGCTCTCAAATGGCTGAGATGATGATAATGAAAAAATAATTTATCACGTTAGTATTATTTGATAGATAACTCGAAAAATAATGTTTTCTAATTTTTTTTCATGTTATTCTACTTTTCTTTTTTTTTGACGTGTGTTCAAGAGTGTTCTTCGGCATTTTACAACCATAAATGTATATAGAAATTTCCACACTTATGATATTTTAACTTATAAATGTCACCGTTATATATAAATTATATTTAAGTACGTTTATTTTTTCACAAATTAACATGAAAAAAGTTTTGTAAGTTCTAAGCAAAAGAAAAAAAGATTTTTTTGGTTTAATATATTTTGATAAATATAAATATTTAAAAAAATCGTCCTTATTTATTGTTGAATATTGACATGTTAGTTATTCTTTCAATCCTCCAAGTTTTAGAAGTTGTTCACCTTTATTGCATGACAAATCATTGATCTCGAAATAGCGTGAGCAATTTATCGCTAAGTTTTTTGAAGAATTGGAACACACGTCATTCCTTATATCTATTAAAAAAAAGAACAAAAGCCATGTTAAATATCCAAAGCAATAATTCAATAAATTCTTATGAAGAAAATAATTCAATCAATCATCCAAGAAAATATTGGGTCTAGAATGGCAATATTTTTTGTAACACCCACATTTTTTTCCAATTTAAACTCAGGCGTCTTAAGTAGCATTGAGTATCATTAATAAAATATATATATACTTCAACAAACACGTTAAGTATTCAGTAGGGATTTGTATAGTTAAGTCTTGCGTAATTTTGCTGAAGCTTTTATATTAAAACTTCTACCTACATAAAACGGTCCATTTTAGGAATTAACGTCCGACAATAAAGTTTGTCCCATTAAAAAAACCAGGCAATCGTTGTGTGTGGAGTTCATCCCACGGATATGCAAATAATATAATTACTTGGATCGGACCGGAAGTCGTATAACAATCGACATAATGCGTTTATGTATGAATTGTTACTATTGCATTGGAAATCTGAATAACTATTTTTATCCACAAACTAAAAATGATGAATGAAATAATGTGTATAGGCAAATAAAAACAAATTTTAAATATTCATTTTTTTAAATCGTCCAACAAAACGCTTTATCATACATACGTATATATAATGATGTTTTGTTTATAGATGCGGGGAACTAACTACCCAATCTAATGGCCACAGTCACCACCTTCATATCCTTACACTCTACTTATGTTTTAATCTTTATCTACGAGTAAGAGTGGGCTCAATTGCCGAGTTAGAGCGCCTTTCAAGATGATCCCATCTCTAAACGGCGCTTTATAAATTGTCCTTTATTATTATTATGTAAAGTTAAGAATACATTTTTAATATATTCGTTTTTCTAAGTTCGTGTAAAAATCTAAATATTATTCACAATATTTCATTATTTTCTTTTCTTTGTCGTGATTATTTTACAGAATCAAAATAAATGAGAGATACTTAAATAAACACTATCGAAGATCACAATTATTACAAAATATTGAATGTAAAATGTTTCATTGGTATTTTTGACATATTTTATAATACTCGTATATATCTATAAATATGGTAAATTTATAAGAAATGTAACGTTGAAATTTAGGTCGGGGTTTCAACTCCTCCACGATTTCTGAACAATCTATCCACAAAAGTGCACACTACCATATATTTTGGACGTATGAAAATATTTTAATAGAAAATCTAAATAACCTCTTGAACTTCAGTTAATTAGTGTAAGGCTTACTACAGCGCAACAAAATGTGTCGATACTTAGTAGGTATAATTTTTTTGCAATAATAATTATATATTATCTACGTGTTCCCTCGCTGGACACCCATTCCCATCGCAGGCTCCATTGCGGTTTGTGAATGAAATAGCGTGGGAATGTACTTCCGCTAGATTGCGTCGCGGCCAGTAGGTAGGTGCGTAATACAGAGAAAATTAAAAATGGAAATACAACTCGCCTTTACTTGTGACCAGGGTTGACAACTTTGGTCCAAGTTACTAAAGAAGAATTCCGAAATTCTCATGTCGAGAATTTGCTGTCATGACATAATGCTTTTCTTATATCATCCTTTTAATTTAGTAAGATTGTCAATCTCCAAAAATAATTGTATAATCATTTTAATTACAACGTAGAAAAGATGTCTGGTTTTAGTTTTGTATGATTACGAGACACTTCCAACGCTCAAGACTCAACTTGCAATTTTCGGTGTTCCTTCAACAAACGTATTTATTGATCATTAATGAATCTATCTCCTTGATTTTACTTTTCTCGATTGATAGAGGCGCACTTCTCGATGGCAAATTTACCTTAGCTATTTATGAACTTTTATCACAGAATGAAGGTAGTTTAAGAGTAACCTATAAGGTGATGTATGGAAGTGAAAACCTTGGCGCATTGAAACGGAACTTGGATTTGGCAGAAGATTAGTAGTAACATAGATGCTGTTGAGATGCGTGTACTAAGAAAAATGTCTAGAATTTCAATGTATGAAAGATGCCGGAATGAAGAAATTAGAAATTAATACATGAATAAAATAGTTTTTTAAGTAAGATGAATAAAGGAGCTTTCAGATGGTTTGGACATGTGGGGAGACTGAAAGACAAAATGAAAGACTCATCGAGTATATAAGTCAGAATTGCGAGGTGTGTGTGGAAAACGTGGGTGGATTAAATGAAACAGATTTTGAAACAAGTTAAAGTGAGAAGTTTTGATAATAGAAGATTTAAAATGATGAAATGTATGAATGTGGAGAAGACGATAGTTGTGTAATTAGATAGAAAAAAATGAGATATGTTATATCTGCCTACCACACAAGAGACATGGCGTGATTATATGTACACATATGTATATAAGGCGATTTTCTCTATTTTACTCGTATTTGATCAAGATTATAGGGAATGGAATAATAAAGTATAATACGAGTTTATCACGAAATAGGCATAACAAGTTACTCCAATACAAATTTGAAACATCTGAAAGTTTTTTTTTAATAACCAGATTCAAGTTATTAATCGATTTTTCTAATATTTAATTTGGAGACAGGAATCCTGTGAACACTTAAGGATAATATCCAGACTTAAGATCTCGTCTGGATAATTTATTAGCTGTTACGATAAGTGTCTTGTGGAATTTAATATACGATACAAGAAAATTTAAATGTGAATCTTGGATTATAAAAAGAGTTAGTAAATTATGGCAACCTTGTCGGTGCGTCAATATTATGGTTCGTTTCATAATTATAATGAAGTATTTGCAAATGGCTTGATGAATGTGCTGCTCTCACAGTTCGCACTCGTGTACACACACTCTCCTCCACCCACAGTCTTTGCTTTAATTTTAATCGTCGATCAATTAATTTGCAAGCGATGCTTGAAAAATACTCCACTCTTAAATGGAACCACATACTTATATTCTTAATTACAATACATCTTGGTCAGTCTCGGGGTCAACTTTTCTGTTGAACATAATGTTTGATAGTTTTATTCACTTCGTGTGATTACTAACTCTTAGTTATTGCGTTAAAACGATTTTTTCCAAAATCATATATTCTTTTATACTAAATTTAAAATGTAAGGCAAAAACGTGGTTTATGGTATTTTTCAAAATTGAGTAAAACAGTAGATAACGTCAATAATGTGTTTGTATTTTAAATATCGCTGAATTTTTTATCACATAAAATAATTATAGTATTTTTTAAGCTTCATTAGAATCGTTCATGAAATTTAACTTATTAATTAAACATTTCAAGAGAAAATTTTCGTTATATTTAAAGAACTTATGTTCCGTCTTAGGGAGGTCTTCTTTTTTTTTAAAATAAGACAACTTGATTTTATTTTATTTTCTCTGTAGAAATGCATGTATTGAGAAAATTCATGAAGTGAATAGAAAAATACAATATATGTATAACAGAATATGGAATGAAGTGATAAAATATGAATTTGCACTTGAGGCAGATGTGTTAAGTAAGATAAAGAAAACACGCTGAGATGGTTTGAAAGATTACCAAAACAGAAATACCATACAGTGCAAATGTGAGAGGAAGACCAAGGGAAGTATGATTGAATTAAGTGAATGGTATTTTGAAAAAAAAAAGAAACGTAGAAAATCAGAGGAGTCGTAGAAGTTGTATAAGAAGGTGTAGGAATATTTATTTTAATATTTTTTTTAAATTTTTTTATTTATACATAACAAGAAATCTATAAATACACAATTTGCGAAGAAACAACAGGTAATTTAAGTTGGACACACGAGTTTAATGGATCTGGGTATAGAAGAAATTTAAATGAGACTAATGATTTGTGTCGTGACTGGCGCTTTGTCCTCTATGCCTATCTCGACAGAGAAATGACGTGATGGGATGTATGTATGTAATAAGAAATGTGTCAATTGGGTGTACATTTTGATGTTTGGTGGTATATATTTTGATGTTTGGTGGTATATATTTTGATGTTTGGTGGTATATATTTTTCTTGAGTTTATTTAATTTTGAAGATGTCGATGAATTCGACTTGAAGCAATTCGAAACTATTTTAATATGCATAGGCTGAAAACTGCATTTCTCAAAATTATTGAGAAAATTATGCTATGTGTGCAAAATTATTGAGAAAATTCACCTTGGTTTCATGTTTGCAAACTGTTATTGAATTATTTTATTAAAACATCTCAGTTTTTTCAGTATATGTTTACATCACAATTGTATCATAAAATTAGATAATATGCCCCGCATTTTGCGTTTGGTTTTTCCAGTTACATTATAATTGTCCTAGATTGTTTGTTATGTAAAATGCCGGCCTGATATCAGGTGTCAGAAATTTTGTAATTTTTTGTGCTGTCTTTTGAAATTATAACGCATCTCCTTTATATTGTTTCTTATATTTTAAGTTGGGAGAAGATATGAACATAGGTATCCTGTCATAAATAAACTATTTAGTTTGTAAATTAATATTTTTTTTAAAAGTTGATTTTAAGTGGAATTTAAAAGTGTGTGCTTATTATTTTGTTTCAAATCGATTTCTAAAACGCCTCAACATATTAACATACAAGCTTCTTGTACCTTTTGTATTTGAAATAACTTAGTAATCATTTTAATTTTTCACTTCGTTATTACACGTGTATTTTGTTTATGTTGGGGTCGTTTTTTAATTTCTGTAATGCTGAAAAAAATATGTAACTATGCAAAAATAATCTAATTCACATTTTATAAATTGTTCAATAATTGAGAAAACTAGGTAACAGGAGCTTAAGAAATATGTTTAGAATAATACATGGAGTGACTATATGACAGGATACGAATTGAAGTGATAAAGGATGAATGTGAACTTAAGGCTGATGTGTTAAGTAAGACGAAGAAGAGCACGCTGAGGTGGTTCAGGCATGTGGGACGAATGAATGAAGAAAAACGAACTAAATGGTGTATCGTGCAAAGTGAATAGAAAGCGCGTGAGATGAAGACCAAGGTAAGTATGGTTGGATCAAGTGTATGATATTCTGACAGGAGGAAACGTAGAAAGTCAGAAAAATCGTTGAAGTTGTATGAGAAGGTGTATTTATGTAAAAGAGGCTAAGGAAGTATATCACGATAGGAAAACCTGATGCTTTGTCCTCTCTGCCTACCCCGTTGTTTAAATTGTGTGATGGTATGTATGTATGTCAAGCTTAGTGTGGAGTATTTTTTAAATGGAATGTAAGCATGAAATATTCATTTATAGGCCTGATATTGTTACATATGTTAGGGTTGATATGGTTTTTTTTCGATATTTCATAAAAACAAAAAAAAGAGGATTTGTGGGTTAAATAATTTTTATGCGAATACTTTTTATGTCTCCCATGTAAATATACACATAATAAAAAACTCTGCCGTTGTTTTATCGTACACCTAAATATAATACTCGTATATACAATAGAATACGAGTACATATATTTAACTAGACGCCTGACTAGCCATATTCTGGTTACAGATGTGTAATGTATATTGCCGTATTCAGGAGTTCTATGGAAACTAAACTCAATCAAAATACAGATTCATCATGGCCGCCCAAACAGTATCACATCGTAATACATGTAACTTTTTATTACCTTCTCGCACTTAGAGCCTCTTTGGATTAATTATGGTAGTAAATACTTATTACGCGATTTTCTAAATGTGTTTTTGATTTAGCGAGGTCGTAGGTCACTAACAACATGTTATTAAATGTAACTTTTCGTGTCGATTCTAATTTAAAAACACATTTTTGTTTCAGTAATCATCAATGTACTATATCATAATATTATCCAATCTGCGAAAATAAAAAATTAATTCTTAAAATAATTAAAAGTACTTTTCTGTATTTGTTATTGTGATCACAAATTGTATTATTTTAAGTTGTTGAAAATACCAAGTTGCAACGTTCATTTGGAACAACTTTTTTTTACTACGAAATACCCATTTAACTGGACTCGAATGTAACTATGAAATACACATTTAACTGAACTTTTTTTACAATACACATTTAATACACATTTAACTGAAATTTTTACCTATAGAGATTGGTAAGATACCTGTTTTCCGACCCGTAGTTTACTGGTTCGATTCTCATTGTTACTTTTTTTAAATACAGGAACTGAGTCTAGTTTTCACTTCAAGCCACTTTTATATCTTTCTGGGTGGTTGGCAGAAATTGTCACATTGCAATAAGCCTGCTAAGTTGTATTGTGTACAATGAAAGCGTAATACAATAATTCAATTGATCTGTGATATTTCCAATAAACCAAAAATGATTGTTTTGTGGATTGGTTCCTTTATGCATATAACATACATCCATATTTATGGAACTCAAACCTAAATAAAGGTTATTTTTTATTTATGACTAACCTTAAAAACATTAAACAAAACCATCGCATGTGACGTATGATGAAAAATCAATACCAATATTGATTTACAATCTCTTGAAGATGGCATCGATGTTTTCACATTACCAAAGCACCATTCTCCAACAACCTTTAAGTAAAAAGTAAAACGTATTTTATAAAAATAATATTCAAAACTTTGATATCTCAACCACGTGATATCATAAAAAAGGAAGTTTTTACTTTGTGTCTTCGCTTTGACTGAAGTATTTGACTGTCGCGTTGAAGAGGATTATATCCATGGAGGTCACACAACTCCAGTCTTTCTGGTTTGAGAATGAGTGTCATGACCTTTGTGTATCAGTCTCTGTGGATTATGGCTGATTGCCACATGTGGTAGAGGCACCTACCAAATACCAGCTTTGTGGCTCCAGCAACAATCGTCTTCAATAAGAAATGTAATCTGTAAGTCATTGTGTCGGGATTTATCATCATTCGTTAGTCATGGGATCCGATCCCTGTGTCGAACAATTGTTAAAGGAGTGATACAATTTGAATATTCAACAATAAATGAAGCTACACAACTATTGTTATACTCTTGGTACAGTTAGCTGGAAATGGACGGAGATTTGATATCTTGAAAATATATTATCTGTAACCGTTTGAAGAAATTAACTTCTGTGAACGCTAATCTAAAAGTTTTGACATTTTGGTATACTCATCGCAAATTTCATTTCCGTACGCTTGAATTTTATACAATGTAGAAAAATGTCTTAATGTATGTAAATTGCGACTTTTTCAAGTATTATACAAATAACTGGTTACTGGTTACGTTCCCGTTGGACTTCAATTTATTTTAAAGAGGATTGTAGTTTGATTTTTACATAGGGCCTCCTTATTATCTTTCTGATTGCTTGAAAGAGATTGCCGGATGGCAATCAACCCACCAGATTACACTGTACAGGAAAAAAAGTAGAATACAAAAAAGCATGCTACATTTTGTTTGTTTTAGGCAGAGAGCACCGTTCTTCACACCTTTCTTTTCAAGTAACCAGCATTGTCCTTCCCGCATTCAAAAATCATGCCATACATGCTTTTCTGTTCTTCATACCCCTTTTATTTCCTTCAGTCAAAATTTCTCGAATTATCTCTTTCCACCTGGTTCTACCTCTTCCTCACTTTCAATTTATTTATTTTATATGACAATTATAATATGTATCATGTACATAATATATGAAAATAACATGACAGACAAAATTAAGTAATGCCAAATGAACACTCAAATGATATGAATTCGGTTTATTGCCTTACATTTGTCGTGACTTCAGTAAACTAGGTTTTTAAATGTATATTATTGAAGACGTACGAACATGACAATATTTATCATAAAATTCTTATTAACTTGTTGATGAGATTTAATTTGCGAGTATTTCGGACATACCTACTTATTTTTAATGTCTTTCGCCATCTATTTAATAAGAAACAAATCATTTTACTATGGAATATATAATAAAATGCTGAAATTGTCATACAAAGAACATTTTTATTTGAATCGATTAAAAATAGTAAAATGCGAAAGTTTTCGAAACATGAAAATTCGTCCAATTTTAGATATTTAAGAAACATGTAAAATATGTTTGTTTTCACCATTTACCAATTATGCTTGTTTTGCCGATTACATAATTTTATTCTGTTAAAAAGCTTTTCAATTATACCTTATAATATATATATATATATATATATATATATATATATATATATATATAATATATATATATATATATATATATATATATATATATATATATATATATATATATATATATATATATATATATATATATATATATATATATATATATATATATATATATATATATATATATATATATATATATATATATATATATATATATATATATATATATATATATATATATATATATATATATATATATATATATATATATATATATATATATATATATATATATATATATATATATATATATATATATATATATATATATATATATATATATATATATATATATATATATATATATATATATATATATATATATATATATATATATATATATATATATATATATATATATATATATATATATATATATATATATATATATATATATATATATATATATATATATATATATATATATATATATATATATATATATATATATATATATATTATATATATATATATATATATATATATATATATATATATATATATATATATATATATATATATATATATATATATATATATATATATATATATATATATATATATATATATATATATATATATATATATATATATATATATATATATATATATATTATATATATATATATATATATATATATATATATATATATATATATATATATATATATATATATATATATAGTATATATATATATATATATATATATATATATATATATATATATATATATATATATATATATATATAT
>OX463846.1:21771500-21900070 GCA_949825065.1 Odontocerum albicorne
GAGGAAGAGCCCTCGAGCGCGTGCCGCCCGTATCCAATCTGGCTCCATTGTGCTCGATCATCGGAACTAATCCCCAAAGACAAATTACCATCCCGTCGCGTTCACTATTTGCCAAGCAGCAATACTCTGTCGGTGCAACCATATTGTGTGTGAATCTGAACTATTCTGAAAGTAAGATTTAGTAGGCTACCTGTGTAACTTGTCATATAATAAAGGATTCGGTAGCTAACTGAAAGGATTATGTTTTGAATATGCTACGGAACCTTGCTAGGTGGTGTAAACTAACAATATTTGAAAAGACTTGGATAGTTTTGAGACACAACCTTAAATATTTTTTTTATCTCGAACCGAAGGTACCGAATGTGTAAACTTACATAGGTGCTAGACACGTAATTGTATTATAAAATATACAAAGGGCGAGAATATTGCCACATGAGAGTATCTTACAACCAAACAAAAGTTACACAAATTGCTAGGTAATAGGTTACAACGTTATTTATAAAAAGGAAATCCACTTAAAAATACTAAAAGAATTAAAAACCAAATAGTGAAACGAAATATTGGCTAAAATCCACCCATTTTTTTTTTGGTTTTCTGTTTAGCTTAATACATTTCAGTATTATACTACATTTTTACGGGTAAGTAGACATTTCTTCGAACATTGCCGGTGCTAGTGGTTTAGAGTACTATATAGTGAGAATGTTATCCATTAATGTGGTCCTGGTTTTAATTTCATTTTAAGAACTTACTTTGTCTAACTTGACGTATGACCTTATCAGCTGCGTTTTAGATAATCAACATTAATGCTTTATTGAAGGCAAATTTTATGACGAACTAGCGTTTTACAAGAGTTTGTTTATTGTATTAAGTTTAAACAATAATTACAAATTAATTTTTACCTTATTAACTTAGATCCATCATTTTACATCCGAGATCTTTCTTATTTTTTTCACTTCTATAGTATTAAATCTATACTTAAGATATAAAGCATATAGATAACGAAACGTTCGGATGTTCTCAGCTTTTAACATAAATTTTCGCATTTTTTTCAAGTTTTGAATCCTTTCTAGTATGAATGATCTTAACTTTTTGTAATGTTGGAAGTCGTAGTGACTTCTCGAAATGTTTAGATATTCTACATTTTCGTTACATAAAATTCAATCAGGTGGGCTTATTGCCACGTAGAAAACACTTCCAACCATCTAGAGAGATGTTAAAGATGCCTTAAGTGAAAATCATACTGGAATATTTTGTTAAAAAAAATATTTCCAACATTAATCGAACCCATAGCTACCGCTTTGGAAGAGTAGGCAACTAGACACGGAGGTCTTCAATATTATTGATGTATTATAATCAGATAATATTTTATGCTTTGAGTATTTTATAATGTTTTACTGGTACTAGATACATTTTAGGAAATCATAATTTTATGTAAACAACGGAAATAAATTAACATAAACATAATTTTTATGAAATAATCTCTAACGTTAAACACCTACAGGCAACACACATCAACAAAATGACGGTTCGATAATGTCAAATACGTATAAACGATATATTTCTTATTTATAGTTAAGCCATTAACATTTGAAGGTTTAAAAGCACTGTAATTGGTTTTATCAAACATTGTTTTTCCACTTTATGTAACGATGTAACCCTACCGGTTTCAAGGTTTTCACCTCATCATTAGCGGAGCACAAACAAGATTTCGTGTGCTCCCTCTTATACTCCTATGATGATGAAGTGAAAGCCTTGAAACCAGTAGGGTTATACTGTAACATAAAGTGAAATAAACAGGGTTTGATATAACAAATTACAAAATATATTTCTAATAACGATTATGATAGGATATGGGATTTCATCAAGATATCATTCGTGAATAACATAAATAAAACATGGAATCCTTCATTCCGATAAGTTGGATCATTAATTATGGTGAATATTAATGAATCCACCATGGCCCCAAGATAATTTATGGTGTTCTTTATAAGGATCAACGCCTACTATAGAAACTTGAGGCTTCTGTTTCTTCCTTGTACGGATAAAATATATCTCCGACACATGTTCCTTTTACATCCACGCTCTATGCTTTGTCCTTTTGTGTTGGTCTTGTTCATGGTGTAAGATATCAAAAATAGAGTTGTATTGTATCACATTTTCGTTGTATACTTATTGTTTTGTGACAATCTCTTCCTAACAACCAAATATTGATTTCTTTCCCTCATTTCATGTATTTTTCGAAATTCAAACTAAGATTTTTCGGGAAATAAATTATTCAAATGTGAGTGCAAGTCGTGGTAGAGGAAGATCAAGAAAGTATGGTTGGATCAAGCGTATATTTTGAAATAAATATTAGTAAAAAGTCAGAGAAATCGTAGAAGCTGTATGAGAAGGTGTATGAATGTAGAGGAGGCGTAATATGTATGACGCGATAAGAATGTCTGGCGCTCTCTTCTCTATGCCTACCTCAGACGGCGTGATGGTATGTGTATATATTGTGCAATATAATAACTCAAAAGTTTTCATATTGACATAGTAAAAATAGTATCGAACAAGAAAGGAAAGAAGTTATAATAAAACTAGACTACGCTATAAATGAGAAATTCATTTAAAGCGTATTGTGTTTGTATACATAGCCCTTTAGTGTTTAGATAAAAAATATATCATATGAACTTTTTCGTTTGATTAATAAAGCCACATTCAAGTCACACATGTTTTCCTTTAGGCAACAAACAGTATGTACAGAATTAATGTGAAATTACGAGTATTATATTATCGAGACTAGAGAATTGACCATTTTGGAACTATTTCTATTCTACTCGTACAATGCGTCATGAGAAATTACATGTAATAAACAACGTGATATTGTGAAAATAATATCAAAACTTAATTTGCGATTTTATTTATTACTATAATAATGCAATTTTCAATTTATTTATTATATTTTGAATGTTATCAATTTAATAATAAGCGAAAATAACTTATATATTTTATCCCTTTTCTTCCTTAAAAAATACTGCTTGAAGCATTTAATTGTAATAAAATTACACCGTAATCCAATTATTATATTTCACATCGTACATATATATTATCACGCCATGTCGCTCGCGGGGTAGGCAGATATAACAGCTATTAACATTTTTCTATCCATGCACACATATTTCGCTTCCTCCGGATCCATAAGTCTCGTCTAGTTTTCCTCTGTCCACTTGATCCAGACACGTTTTCCTCTGTTTACCTCTTTCACATTCCTTACACTTCTAACTTGTACTATATACTCGTCATTCATTCTCTTTCCATGTCCAAACCATCGTAAAGCTCCTATTTTCATCTTACTTAAAACATCCATTTTATCCATGCATTCATTTCTTATGTCTTTCTTCCGTCATCTTTCGTGCATTAACTCTCCACAAACTTTTCATAGACACAGCGTTAATCTTACTTTTATCCTTCTTCTGTCAAGTCCAATCTTGGACTTACTTCCATACATCAAGGTGGCCACCAACACATATTTCGTCATCAAACTTCAACTCCCAAAATGGATATTTTGTTTACTTCATCTCTAAATATAGTCTATTTATTTCATAAAATATTTATACTTCTTTAATGATCCGTTGAATTTCTGATTAATTGTCTGAAAATATAACTCATTTCTCGCAACGCTAGGTTCACCTAAAGTACAGTATAAAAAAATCATAATATTGACTGACTTGAACCGTTATTTTTTAGATGACGCTAAACCTAAACAAATTTATTCAACCTTTTAAAAATTTTCCTTCTAACGTCTGTTCTAAATACAAATGCAAGCCTTATCACACCATTCGTCCAGATTGTTTATTTTCCTTCAACTCGGCGCGTGTTCGTTCAACCACCTGAATTTGCCCTTTTCATACGGGTTAGTTTACTTTGACTTCGCTTTGATCAACATCACGGTTTAGCTGTTTATTTTTTTCAAAATGTTTATAGTTTTTATTTTATCCTTCTCGCGTGCACGTAAAACCAGTTTGTGCAAAGCCTTCTCCAGTCTCCGACCAGTTGTCATTTGGCTTTCTTTGTCTCCAGAGCATCTCGGGACAAGTTTTCTTAGGAACTTCGTTTCGAAGAACTTTCAATTGAACTATGTTTTCAAATTTCTAATGAACGCTCAATATTTATTTATCTGGATTTTGAATTTGAAATTAAACTGTTTTCAAAATTTATAAAGTTACGTTTACATGTTTGTACTATATTTTTTAATTTTTAAATCTTATTTCATGCTTACGCTTTTACTGAGAATATATATGGTTTATAATGTTTCTATTTTAATTGATACGGACTCTTCAATAGGACGTATATTTGTGGAGAGCATCCTTAAATACGTGTCGATTAGAGTTATTGCATTGTATTACACTTTCGTTGCTTACAGAACACTGGCAGGTTTATTATCCTTCGGCAATCTCTTCTAACCAACTAAAAAGGCTTTAAACGAGCCTTATGTGAAATCCAAGTGGAACTCTTTTTTAAAAATCTGGGTTCCAATGGGAATTAAACTTATAAACACCAAGCTGTAAGACATGCCTCTTATCAACTAGGTCACGGATGTCATCAATAAGGTGTAAATATTGAAAAAAGAGAATTTCTGGATGATGTATTGGTACTCACATTGATGTATGGACGTGAAACTTGAACTTTACAGAAGAAGCATACAAGTAAGATTGATGCTGTGAAGAAAAATAAATGCAGTTCTTAATGTGTGAAAGAAATCGGAATGAAGGCATCAGAAATAAATGTATAAAAATATTGACTGAGGAAAATGTGGCTGTATTAAGTGGACCAGATTTGAAATTAGGTAGAGGGAAAAATATGAATAGTACAATAATGTGCTTGACGAGATGTATGAATGTAGAGAAGGTAATATACTCGTAAGTATACTTTGACAAAATCTGTTATGATATGCATGTAGAATTTCTGGAGCTTGTTGTCACAACTAACAACGGCAGTTTCTATTTACATTTAAATCTGGACATTAATGGAGTTTATCAAGCAGAGCTACGAGATTTTTGTCAAACACAAGTCTTTTAAATCATAATTTTGGTTCTTGATAGATGAAATGGAGTGAAATTTCAGCTGTATTTATTACCACCATTCAGTTTCTATTTTATTGAAATACAATTAATATCGTTGTAGTTTTGTTTTCAGCCATCTTTTTATTTAGACCGTATGATTTATTGTTTATATCTGCGTTCTCTGTGTCGGCAATAATTAAATGAATACGGTCTACTATTTTAGTTGAAAGAAAATTATAAATGTAGTTCGGTCGGAAAAAGTATGACATTCAATTTTCCACTTGGTTAATCTGGATATGACTGTTTCAGTTAAGCAAAAAGTAACAATTGTTATTCTCTTGCAACATCCGTTACGTCAAGACATTGAACCTGATTGGGATTACTTGTGTTTTTATTGTTTTGTCAAAATACGAGTATTTATAAGTGATTTGATTACTTATATAATATATATAAATTGAGATAAGGAAATCTTGATTTGGTTTCAAATGATTATAAAGTAATGTTTGTAGGCATGTAAGGCAGTGTACACTATGGTTAGGAATAAGTGAAAACTAGAGTTGTTCGCTATGAATGTATATCGGTAAAGCGAAACATGTATGTAGTGATAGAAAAGTCTGTGTCTATGTTCTCTTTGCCTACCCCAATAGGGAAACGGCATGATAGTGAGTATGCCTGTATTTTGGTATTGATGTATGTATACGTGATGGTATGACTTTATTTATTATTTATTTAATACTTTCATGCAAATACATTTCATGAATCTGTTGCTTTGAAGCATTCTTCCAATCAATCAGCTTTTATACAGTAATTATCGGTATCCATAACCGTGTCTTAAATTAAATAAACGGAAATAATAGTTCCTTAAAAGAAACAAAAAATAAAATAAAATATTAATCTCCAAGAAAATATGGATAAGGATGGAATTTCTATAAGAGATGATCTCATCTCCACCTGGAGAAATATTTTAAGGTTAATAATGTTTTTTTTTAGTTTTGTCTTAACAGTTATAAAGATGAAGCACGTCTGATTGAGCAAGTAAGGTCATTGCAAAGTCGAATCGAGTGAACCACAAAAGATGATTTGCGAATACTACTCTTATTTTGCATGCATGTAGAGAGAATGCTTATTTTGTATGCATGAAGAGACTACGCTTATTTTGCATGTATGTAGAGGGTACGCTTATTTTTTATACATGCATATATGTTATGATAGAGTACGCTTATTTTGCATACATGAAGAGTGTACGCTTATTTTGCATGCATGAATATAGTACGCTTATTTTACATGCATGTAGATTGTACGCTTATTTTTTATATATGCATATAGAGTACGTTTATTTTGCATGCATGAAGAGATTACGCTTATTGAGCATGCATGTAGAGAGTACGCTTGTTTTTTTATATATGCGTATAGAGTACGCTTATTTTGCATCCATGAAGAGAGCATGCTTATTTGGCAAGCATGTAGAGAGTTCATTTTTATAGATGCATGCAGCATTTTATAGATGCATTAAAACCACTGCATTAATAACGCTTAGTAACGAATATTAATTTAAATAAGATAAAAATAATATGCATCGGAGATTTATATGAATCTGGTATGCTTTATTAGACAATCATCCGTTGTTAATACCTTAAATAAGTGAAACTAACTCCTTGAATACCAAACAGCATAAATGCAAATCCACATTTTACCTGTTTTGAGGTAATAGAGACAAAATATCTATAACATCGTACTCATATCTGAATAGCGTTCCATCGCTTCCTCTACAGCAATACATCTCATACAGCTTCTTGTGTTTCTCTTACTCCATACCTTTCCTTCTTTCAAAATTGCATTCATTTGGTCCAACCAGGCTATTCTCGGTCGTCATCTATCATGACTCCTATTATAATTGCATTATAAATTTGTTTTGTCAGTCTTCCGTCACTCTTCTGCTCAACATGTCCAAACTATATCAATGTGCTCATGTTCACACTACTTCAAACATCAGTGTTTAGCTTACATTAAACCTTAATACCATTTCTCATTCTGCCATACATCGACACATCACATATTATTCTCAGTGCACGTATTATTACTGCATTTGCTCGGATACTTTCATTAATTTTTCAAGTCCACGTTTCACTTCCATACATTAATGTTGACACTAATATACTGTTGTGAACCGTAATTTTGGCTGGTTTTGATATAGCTTTGTTTGAATAATGTGCGATCACCATGAATTTAACGATGTTTTAACCTTTTGATACGGACATTTCAATCAGTTTATTTGTTGGAGTACATTTTTTTGCTGTTAATTTGTATACTGTCAACTTAAACAAATATTTCCTTCTTCTTGGAAATACTAACAAAAGAAGTCATCAAATATTTTTAACTTTTGAAATTGACTCTTTACATGAAAAATGGTACCTGCTACGACGTTTTCGAAAATAAGCTAGCTTGTGAATTATATAGAACACGGAATAAAGCTTTGTCACCGTGGAGCGAATGTCAAAAGGTTTGTCAGGCCCATTGTTCTGCAGAGCCCTAAAGTCTGGACGGGGAGCACCCACCGTGAAGCTCAATCCAAGTGCATAATTATATGGCCCACGCCTGAGTAACGAACAAACAAAAAGATGCCCAGCCCTTTTCAAAAACACTACGCCCAGGTAAAATTCACCCCGATTTTTTGCAGTATTGAAATAAATATCTACTAACTGCATTTATTTTCATCATCATCATCTTGGCCCATCTCAATAACAATGAATGCTCGTCTTTCCGAGACCTTTATTCCTCTGAGGCACCCTGGTGTGGACATGACCTATGCTCCTCTCAAAGGTTTAATTCCTCTTTAAAACTATTAATCCATATTTTCTTGCGATTATTGTATTTTTTTAATTTATTTTATTTTAACGTTCGTTCATGTAAATAAAATCTTGCGTATTTATCACTTTGAAGCAATTTCTTCCAAACAACTAGCTTTTGTTTCAAAAATATTATCGGTTGTCTTAAACGTACTAAAATAAAATATTGCAACATCGGCTGTACTTATGTCCTAAGGCTGGTGTTGTCATAGTTACGTTTTAATAGTAATTATTTTTTATTTTTTAAAGAATTGATATGAACGAGGTCATAGGTATCCTTATACCTCCGAATACTAGGCGGAAAAAATGTCCGTGTCATTTAAGGGGAGTAGCACAGCGAGGGGTTCGAATCGATGACCGTTCGCACGAAAGTCCAGTGCATTATCTCGCGGCCATGCACCTCTGTTGTTGTTGAGTACCAATGATCTTACCATCACCAGAATTTTCCCCAACTCTTTATTATTCATTTTGAAAATATTTACAAATGATATTATCACGTCATATAAAAGGTCAGAAAGATGTATCTGCACTTTTATATAAATTATATTGGTCACATACTTTATTTTTGTACTGAGTTTACATGTTTAAAACTTAAAGATATTACTGCTTTACTCTTTTGGCCTATTCTGCTTCCGGACCAAAGCTGAAACATTGTAAAGACCCTTCCCCACGCCAGCCTGGTCGATGCCACAACCTTTAAGTAGGACCAATCTAGTTGAAATCTTTGCTGGTATATGTTAGGTTGTCCACTTAAGGATCGGTCGCCACTTCTGTTTATCTGCGACATCTTTTCTCCAACTCATCACTCAGCGAGCGCGACAGTCCACATACCAATATGATACATGTAAAAAAATATTTTGTGTTGGTTGACGTAATTTGATATTTTTCATCCATTCATTTTGTACTCATACCTTGTTTGAAGTCAATAAATGGTTGTATAATAAAGTATCAGGTAGCGGTTTTTGAAATAAAACATCCAATAAGAAATATACTATTATTATTTGGATGTTATTATGCATAAAGAACCCAGTCCACAGTTTAACTGCTCTGAGGTAATTGAGGAAACATTATGCCACTTTGTTTTGATTTTTTTTAGGACGGAATTAGAATATGAAGTGTTGATAAATAAAGAAGTAATTACCAATATGATTGTATAAATATTTTCGCACTTACAAGTTTGAGGCATGCTTATTCGCACTTACAAGTTTGATACATGCTTATTCGCACTTACAAGTTTGGGGCATGCTTATTCGCACTTACAAGTTTGAGGCATGCTTATGCGCACTTACAAGTTTGAGTTTGAGGCGTGCTTATTCGATGTTTTAAATGGGCGGATATTTGCAAAAACACAATCGATAAAGTCATATTTTTGGATTACGTAAAATAACAAAAAAAAAGTCAAATAAATCAAGTTGAGCAGATGAGTGACGAAAGGCTAATTAAAAAAATACCTTTATATTCGTGTGTACCTTATACGCTGTGAAAATATGTCAGCCATGTTGATATCGCTATCGGAAATACATTTAGAAAAAAACGGATAAAACATTTAGATTATTGTCATCGGACGTCAGTGGTACAGGTTGCGATGACACGTCTCAACTCCTCTCGGTCATTTGCCGTTTGCATGACAGTGTACAGGCTTCCCCTAGTCAACCCCTTCATCTGATCACTCCATCTTGCTGGCTTTCAGCCTTTTCTTCCTGTCACATTTCCAATAACCATCAAGTTCTCCTATTTATTTGACTCACGTCTGGAAATATATCCGAGAAACATCAGGATGCGTTGGAAGCATATAGAGGACAGTCGTACCATCACATAAAATTCCTCGAGTATGTATACTTTCGTTCTTCTGATGTTCCATGGGATTCTCAGCATCCGATGCCACCACCATATCTCAAAGGAATTTATTCTATCACTTTCTTGGGATTTTATTATCCATGTTTCAGCGCCTTAAAATAATATAGGAAATATTAATGGACAAAATATATGCAATTTAAGGGAAAACTATGAGTAGTTTTAATTCGGAGATTGTACATCTTCGTCGAGGATCATTGACTCAGGAAAACGAAAATACAATCGAATATCTCCACCTCTCGACCAAATCTGCACATTGAACTATCAAAGCGATCGAACAATGAACTATTCGCATTCTGGATAAATCGTAATTCAATAATATGATAAACTTTTAACCTTTTTGTGAAAACGAGTTATTCAAGTAGTTAATTTGTAGTAATAACATCTAAGACCGTTGTGTTAGATATTACGACATTGCACGATTCCGGGAATTTTGGAATATTTCAGTCAATATTTCTATGTTTAACATTCATAGCATTTTCTTTATGACACTAAAGTTACATAATTTAATAAAGTAAGTAGGATACAGGATACATTAAAATGTTATCCAAAACTATTTAAATACGACTTATTTAAAGTTTAACGAATGTAGTCTATTTAGTTTTTAAACCTTAGATAAAATTTAAGAGGACTCCTCACGAATTGATAAGAAATTATTTAACTATCCAATTAACCCTCAAAATGAAACCGATGTTTATATTAAATGTAAGTTAAAGATTGTTTATTTATAACAAGATTACAGGGGAGAAAAGATGAACGTCTAAAAAAATAATTTTAATACTATCCAAATTTAATCTTAAACGAATGATTATATGTCAAGTTTTCAGATTTCAGTTGATATTGTTTGCTTTGGTCGGGTTTTCATAATCTATGTTGAGCGCCCTCATGCAAATACGTTTAACGGATTTATTGTTTTAAAGCAATTTATTCCAATCAACCAGTTATTTTTTCATAATTATTCTTGGTATCCATAACCGTGTCTTTAATGTAGTGTATTAAAACAATATTAGAGAAAACTAACAAAAATCAAAATTAAAGATTTCTGTCAAGTTTTCAATGGTTTACATATTAGAGGTGTCCCTAATTTGTGATATGAAAAAAATATCCATAGGTATTTACAAAAAAAACAAACAAATCAGGTATGAAAGAACACATAATTTCAAGACATTTAACAAAAAAATATTATAAAATGTATATGAGTTATATAGACATTAAAACAAACAATACAAGTTTAAAATAATATAAAAATTGAACAATTTATAAGATTTTACTAATTGCGATAAATTATTATAAAGGCATTTTTATCAAGAAAATAATAAATAGCTTCTAAAGTTGACACGTGTTGTATAATATACTAGTGTTAGGTACTCAAATGTTTGTTCGCGGACCACTGCCGTCCAGCGAGCTGGCGATAGTTGGCCCCCGGGCCAGCGGTAGCCGTGGACCATATAGTTAGTAAGGTCTAAGTATTAACAAATTGTATTTCTTTGAGCTCAATAAAACTATATAATTAAAAAAATAATAACCATCCCATTTAAAAAAATTAAGCCGGTCCCTAGGTGATACTGAAATATATATACCCGTCCACCCCACGAGAAATTTTGAATAGCACTGGTATAGATACACTAAACGGTGCTAGAGAAACTAATTAATTAAATTGTGTTTGAATTCAAAAAGGTAAAAAAAATCAATATCAAATCTACATTGAATTTATTGTGGACATTCATATTTTTTCTCCTGTAGTCCTCTGATTATTACGAATACCCCAACGACGAAACTAAAACACTGACCATCAAAAAAAGCTACGCTTGGCTACCCGGCCGGACCAGACCGGGGCGTCTCCCGTCTCCCGCCTCCCCCAGCCCTCTCCTTGCAGCGCTTCCTCCCGCTACATAGCCACACTGTCTATCTTCCACTTGACTATTTTTCCTTCATGTTTGATAGCAGGGGACCACGTTATAGGTCCAACAGATTGCAGCGTGACGGCTCGTGATGTTCTATTATTTCTTTCATCTATTGTTTTAATTTTTAATTTAAATATTTTTAATCGAAACACTTATATGTAAATAAAATTACATTATAAGTTTCTTGCTAAGTAGGTACAGTGCTTGTTTTAAAACTGAATACATGCGTTATAATTCAGTGAAGATATAATTGTGAAGTAACGTTGAATATAATAATAAAACCACAGATTATAAAAAAATCGTCAAGATACGCAATTTAATGACCTAGTTGGTAAGACGCTTATTTCAACCCGATGGTTGCAAATTTTAATTCCTGTTACGACCCTTGTTTTTTTAAATGAATTATTTTAAGAAAATTATGGTTTATTTAAAATGTTTATGCTAGATGAGAAAGCTTTTAGTAGATCTGCGAGTCTTACTATATCGGACAACTTAATTCCTACAGTTTCTACATTTGATCACTTTTAATATAAAAATCATTAATGCTAAACACCTTTTTCACCAACTTCCTTATTTTTTGTCTAGCTCGTTTTACTACCAAATTTCGCTGTTTCCTTTATAAAATCTTTCTTAAATATCATATCTAAATCCTATTTTCCCTTCTTACGAAATGTTACTTAAGTACGTAAGAAAGACTTTTTAGAAAATTGTTACATTGTTATATTAGATCTATAAGATTAAATCGAAAAAATGTAACATAATATTAAAAAAATGTTACGTAATTAAATTTAAAAAATAAACCATATGACCAAATCAAAGATTTCTCAATAAAAGGTATTGTTTGCAGAATGACTTTGTATTTCATATAAGTTGTTAATAGGTATTGACTTGATAATAAGGTGTTTTAATTTATTTATAATATATTAAGATCTTTAAGGCACTACTTGCATCCATAATTTTTTTTTTATCAGTGTTTGTTACGAGCCGCTTATGTTGCGTACCTTAATTTTACAATTTTACCTTTCTAAGCAGCGGTCCATGCCCCTACGACAAAATGGCTGCCGCCGCCATCTTAGTTCCCTTTCCCGCCACGCTCCCGCGCCGTGCGCAGCGCTACATGCGCGCTCTACGTCAACTCGCCTCGCCATACTAAAGCCTCCTAGTAAATTGTAAACACATTGCTCGCGCGAAAGCGCCGCTTTTCCTACAATAAACCGTGATTACTAAATGAAAACTGACATTTGCTTGATTAAAAGTGATAAAAAAACGTTTATAAATATGTTACTGTGTATTTGATAAAGTTTTTAGACACTTTGCAGTCATGACGAAAGGGAAAATACAACAAAACAGTGCGCTCTACCAAACCTGCAAGGTGAGTTTTTTGAACGGAAAGCTTGTTGATACTTAAGTTAAGCCCACCTGCATCAAGTACGAGATTTTGAATTTGAATTTATCTGTTAGCATGAAATACAAGTTTAATTTTGTTAAATACGACTATTTAAGCTAAATTAAAAAACAAGGCAACAAAAAATTGGTGTTGATGATTTAGATTACAAAGATTTTAGTACTTCATGTTTATTTTGACATTTCCGATTTTATTTTAAATTTTTATTGAATACATTATTATCTATATTTATTGAAATGTTTGTTTAAGTATGGATCGTTAAACACATGCCAACTAAATTATTTAGCGTTTTTTTTAATGTGTTCAAAGCAAAAATACAAATAAAATGAAAATCTCAGTGCCATAAATCGTGTTGGAGAAAAGAACTAGACCGATCCAGTTGTGAGTCATAATGCAGGCCTATTGTATTGTAGTGCTGTGCTACAGTTATTGTCTTCTGTGGTGACCCCGACTCGCCAGAGAAACACAACACTAGATACTAATCTGCGTTTGTATTTATCATATAAGCTTCATGGACTCGTTGCACAAAGCCAATATTTTCACCAGTAGGTAGCGACATTTTTCACACAATAATTTGGAACAAAAGAGAAAATAATTCTATCGAAAATGAAACATACTTAATTATATGTACATTAAACGTGATATATGGACTCTTGAAATCACTTAAAAGAAGGTTTAAAAACAAAAGATAAATTTTGTGTAAATTAATACGTTTCTACATAAATGCATCCAAAAATATAATTCTGGATTAGTTAATCACACATTATTATAAATGTCACTCATTAGTAACTATTCATGTGGTATAAAATGAATCGATATACATTGTACATAATATAGGTATATTAATTGATATTATGAGCAGATGATGGAAGAGAAAAGCACTGTTTTAGTTTCAAGTTTGCACAAAATGACAAATTTGAAATAAAAAAAAACGGAGTAACACACTTTCTTTGATGATTATTTTGAATTCAACTTGTTTTTAATTTCGGTAGCAAAATTTTCCCTAGCAAGTGAGAATCTAGTTGGAAATAAGTAAAACTTATAATAATAAAAGTATATTGATCTTGAATTTTTTAATAATTTGGGAAATATCTTCCTGTAACAGACCAACATTTTTTATGTGTATTACTTAATTTGTGGTTCGTGTTTTGAAACGTTTACTTCCACCGAATGATGATTCCTTTAAAACTTATTTTTTGAGTATCTGATCCTCATTTATTTGGATTAATACTTCATTACTCAATTTATTCCTAAATGTGATCGAAATTTTTGTTGTCTCTTTTTATTTTTCGTTTTGCGTTAGTCTTTTTTCTAAATTCCTATCAATTGTAAGACCAAATTAACTTTTATCAATTGCTTGTGTCATATTTTAAACGACACTACGAGTTAATGATATAAACGTCAATAATAAATAAAAATCCCAATAAAGGTCACAAACAATTCAATCTGTTTAAAATCATTAAGATAAGTTGAATCTTTAAAAAAATTAACTTTTAAATCACTGACAACTTTTGCCATTATTTCTTATAATTTTGCATAATTAAAAGGCATTTACTATTTCTTTTATTTACGAGTGTTTTATGCATTTAGCTTAATGTAATATTCTTATCAATAGCTTGGTGCTTTCTGAGTGTAAGATATCCAAATTTATTTTATTTTAATTATTCATATAATTAATGTATTTTTTTTAATTATTGATTTCAATCAAAATGTCGCGATTTTCCCGCTCTTTAGTCTAGCATTATTATTCGAGAGTCGCCCAAGGTAGGTCCATAGATGCCTAGTTCTTGTTAAACTGGAAACAAGGGAGTCTGATACCTAAAAGTTGTTCCTCTTCATCTCACATGCGATAAAGACATGTTGAAGAAGTGAGACAGACGCTGTAGCTAAGAGTTTGCTCAGTCGCAGTTAGAGCTATCTTACGAAGCTTGGTTCTGCGGTCTGGATAATAGTCGCTCGGGGGGATTACCTCCGTCTGTTTTGGCGGGAATATGTGTTTGAATTTTGAATAACGGTTTATTCTTGTCTAAATTTTTATCTACCACGTATTCAATTTAGATACGTCGAGATTGTGTGGTATTTTTGGGCATTAACGGAGGGTTTTGAATACCAATGACGAAAGCAATGGTTATTGGTTATTTTGATTGAGATAATTGTTTATTTACTGGTGGAAGAGGTTGATAAACTTTACAAATTGTTTTCGAATATTAAATTAATTTACATGAATCCTTCACGAATGTAAACTGACCATGTATGCACAAGTCAAGCTTAATATTATACCTTGCGTTGTTCAATTTCATTAAATCTAGACAGAAAAGATAGTGGAAAATTGGTAGATTACATAAATAAAAATAGTCAGTTTTATGATATATAATTCAGAATAATGTGACAGTAGAAAATAAAAAAGTAATCATATGTCAAAAATATTAAAATTTGTGTATATATTTCTTTGTAAACACAGTGATTATTTTTTATTTTACTTGAATTAGACAGTTTGGATACTCGTATATCTCGCATGTCAACATCAAACAATACAACACTCAAAGAATAAGGAAATCAAAATTAATAATGCTATGGTTTTATTATGCATAACAAATTATGCTAATAATTTTCATTGCCTTCCTAAGCGACTTTCTTCCACTATGTTTCCGCACAATGTTACACGAAAAATTATGAATCGAGGTGATTCGAATGCATCGTTCCACTTTATTTTCGCTTTGTTTTAGAAAGATAATTACCAAAGCTAATCTTTTATTCTCCATGAAAATTTCGCGAATCGTAAATGTGCACTATGCATCACACACTTAACGAAAACATGCTATTATAGTATACAGTAAAAGATAACTATAATCTGTATATGCTGGTGTATCTCCATATCTGATAATTATATTGTACACTCTTGTTTTTAAAAGCAAAGCTTTCGATCTTCCTCAATTGTTTTAATTTAAAACTTGTTGCGTTTACTTTTTTTATGATTATCATTTTTAGAGAAATCGTTAGATCCGTTCTTGTTCACTTTAGATATTCTAATAAATACGTGATCGCTTTACAATTCTTGGTCTTACTAGATTATTGTACGTATTGAAATACAATTAGGATTATCGTTACTTTTTAAATGTTTTCTGTTTTGTTTTTTTCTAGATAATAAAATAGATATGTCCGAGCAATGGTTATGTAGATGGTAGATCTGACTAACTATTTATGTATCTTAATTGAGTTTTTCATATTTTTTATGTTATGTTTTGCCTGTTTTGGAGTTTTTTTTAAATGAATAGATATGACCAAAGCCAAAGATATTATTTAACATTCGAATAATAGACGAGAAATATCCGCGTTATTTGAGGGGAGTAGCACAGCGCAGGATTGAACCGACGATTTTCCTCACGGAAGTCCAGTCAGTTCGTACGGTCATGCATCTCAAATGCGAAGCATTTCGACACTCTTAATACTTTTATGTATTGAAAATTTTCTCAGTACTAACTAAACAATGAATAATGTATCTCGATTTATGAATAAGTACGGAGCTAATATTTCTCACCTGAGAGTTATTACATGTTCATCAATCGGAAATCTTTCGTTACCTTCCTCTTTATCTGTTGTGGAAAAAAATATGAATGAATGGAATGAAATAAAAGCAACAGGAAGATATATGCTGTTTTTCTTGTCGAGTGTCTATTACAGTCTATTATATCACTTATCGCGCTGCTCCACTTTACTCAATATGTAAAGATATGTTGGGCTACTTGTTCTGGATAGGAAAAGGATAATTATGTGCTGGCATCAAAGCTACTGGAATAATTATGGACATTCCATTCTGAGTGGTCCATGCAAGAGCTGTAATGTGATATGATAAGCTCTGGTGACTACAGTTTTCGATTTCATGAAACATTTAAAAAATTTAATCATATATTTTTTTGTAATAATTAGTATACGATTAAACTCTAAATGAAAGAAACTTAATAAATCTGCACGAAACCACCTGTTTTTTGGTTAATTTCTGACACGAAGCAATTTGGTTAAGTTGGCATGGGTTACATACTATTGTACGTTATATTGATTAACATTTTTTTCAAAAAACATCAAACAAACATAGAAACACTTCTTTGAACACAAACGTCAATTTGAGATAAATTATTTTTGATGTTAAAGCCCTAAATTTGACATTTTTTTCCAATAAATTTTTAATTTACCAAAAAATAACTTCATATATGAAAACGAAAGTGGGTACTGTTTCCTCAGTGTGTTATCAAACTTTTTCGTAAATATTTATGTGTTGACTGTCCGCGAAGTCTCATGTCGGTAAGCGCATCTACCAGTTCAAAGTAAGGTTGTGAAAATGTATCCCACCTTCGAAAATATCACTTTATGTCACGATTTTTTTTATATGGGGCACTTTGCGTAATATTTTCTTCATTATCAAGAAGATTATTATATTTTAAATAATTAAAAATTTATCGAAAAAGATATACAATATCAGAAATAGAAATTCCCATAATTTTAGATCGGTGGTCACCTGTAGAATATAACATGTAAAGAGATTAGAATGTTGCGTGCCACGGCATCTGCTGGACTTTCGGTCAGCCTCTCGCTATATTCACGGCACGTATTTCGCACCAAATCATGAAAGGCTTCGTTATACTATGTAGAATATGTCGGAGGATGCAATCAAGCAACTGAATTGGCAAAAAACCTTATCTGAAACCCGAATTCATAATGCCCGTATTCATTTTTGCGCTCCACGTGAAGCGTTGATTATGCATTGTTCAATGTTATTATTGGTGTTTGTATTTTCGTGTATTGTTCTGCCCGATTTCGAGGTTATGATTTACTGGTCGTGAGTGAGTTATGATAGTATAAAATGCATACTTGCGCATTAGTATTTATTACGTCAACTTTTACTTATAAGATTATTGAATCTGGTTGTATTTTTGACTGATACTTTATTTTGACCATTGAACACATGACATTAACATGGGCTCCTATTAACGTGGTATTGTCAGACCAATATTTGTACCAAGTTAGACCAAGAATAATCTTATTGTTTGTTTTCCCAATAGTTTTTCTAATTGAATATACATACTCTTAGATTTTAGTTTTCATTATTCTAAATATCTTTAACCTATTTGTATTTTTCATAACATTTGTCATGTAAGGCTCTAGTTCAGCTGTCGGCAACCTGTGGCACACGTGCCATATAGTGACACACGTGGCACGCGGAAGGTTTTTGGTGACACGGCACAAAGAATGGCAAATAATGAAATGTTTCAATACATCAAACGGCTCGTTTTCTTACACGAAATTTTTAGTTTTTGGGGAAACAATTTTGGCAAGGAGAGAACCTAAAAATGTTTGCTGCGCAAAATATCACTTTATTTAATTTGAACAGGACGTCCAATTTATATTGCAAATGGGGCCATGTAAGTAATTTCAATTATAATGAAGTAATATCATTATCATTGTGAACCAGGGTCGATCCACTGCTGGATGAATGTGTCCCCAAGTTGACTCCAAATAGTTCGGTTTTTTGCTCGTTGGTACCATGTGATGCTGCCATACTTCCTGATTTCATCTATCCAGCATATTTTCGGTATTCTTCTGGGCTTCTTTATGCCTGTTGGGTACCATTGAATTATTTTGGACGTCCATCGGGAATCTGACATTCTGGCTACGTGTCCTGCCCATTGCCATTTCATTTTCTTGCACACCTATACGAGTATTACGACTTTTACCTTTGTTTTATTACGAATCCAGATGTTTCGTTTACGGTCTCTTTAGTACCTATATCGCAACATATATCTCTCCATGCACCTTTGTGCGGTCTGGAGCTTTTGTGTGTTCTTTACTGTAAGCGCCCATGTCTCATTGTCATGAAGTATTGTATAATAGTAATTAAATAAATATTAAATTTCTTAAAGATAGATTTTTCTTTAAACCCCCCCCCCTCTCATGAAAAATTCCTGAATCCATCAGAGAGACGCGGAGTGTCTAATACTAAAATGTGGCTCTTCAGTGCATATAGGTTGCCGACCGCTGCCCTAGTTGATAAGGCGCTGGCTGGACTTTTTACCCGGTGGTTTCGAATTCGATTTTTGTTGATACGTACATTTAAAAAAAAGGTTCCAGTCCCGCTATCACTTAAGGCTTTTTAAACATATTTTTGGTTGATTGGGTGTAATTGCCTCATGGATGTAACAGAAGTGTTATACAGTACAGTGCAGTAATGCTTCCTGTTCAATTTTAATCTATATATATAAATATGTTTTTGTGCTTAGTCTTTTTTTTTGTAAATCAGAATATACTTTTTATTAGCATTATTATAACGTTAAATTATGTAAATTGTTTAACCAATTACTACCAAAAATCATCATGTATTTTGTTGAACTGATATTTCGAATTATTAAAAGTTATTTTATTTAATGTATAATTTATATAACTCCGTTTCGCGGCCAAGAGACACTTCAAGAGCGCTTATAGGATCCAAATACGTCAGAAATTGAAAAAAACTAAAAATTTCTCATGCAGGCAGTCGGAACCTACGTGATTTTTAATATTTTATTCTACATAAATATCAAAATTTCTATATAGAATGAAAATACTTTGTTTGACTCGAGTTATAATCGTATCTAAAAACTTGAGCTTGTTTTTATTAACGAAAAACAAGGAAATTAGAAAAATAGAACATTTTAAAATCAATCTTCAGTTCTGTATCGCATGATTGTATTAAATATTTGTAATTATTTTCTATTTACAAATCTATATCTAGTATGACGGTAATCGTTTTCAGTAACAAAACTACTGAAATTACGCAATAAGGTTGTAAACAATTTCTGTATTTGTGCAATGGATCAAGGTTTACTTCTATCTGTGTATCGTATCGTATTTCCTAAATATAATTTAGCTCGTGCAACTTATGTTACAATTCAAACATATAAATGCGACTCCTTTAAAATAATCTATATAACTCATACATATACGAGCACACAAAAACATGATGAGACTTTGACGTTTGATCGATAGATAATATTCGTTTTGGATGAGTCACGAAGCTTCATTACTAACCACTCGTTGATATTTTTTCTTAGCAGTCTAGTTTCTCAGCATGGAGCAATGCGAGCAAAACTTTTGACTGGTTTGATTTTCCTTCACGTTTCTATAAATATGCCAACATCATTAATATAGTCAGGCCAACGAGTAAGACTTAATTAAATTTATGTAATTAAAAGACCATGAGTTAAGGTTAAACCTTATTAAAACATATTATGCATAAATCAGTTCACGTGAACTTTGATCAAAATAAAATAATCTTTTGAGATTTTTTTTTGTAATTTTATCTGATATAAAGTAATTGAGGAAATATCTCGTTACTTTGAATGGGCTTGTATGGAACAAATAATCATTTAACTGGCTCGGTTTTTTTACATACAAGATAAATTTATGCTTTTTCGATATTTCAAATAATTACATTTATACGTATTATTGTATTTCTTGATTGTCCTTAATTACTCTGAAAAATTGTTTAGCTTTATTTTAATGAAATATTAAAAAAACATGTGCTTTAATTTTTGCATAGGTTTATACCACATATCCCTCATAATATAAATCGATAAATAATTTTTTTTTTATTATTATAATTATAGGTTTTCCAAACATTGAAAACATTAAATAAAATATATGAAACACGAAAAAAGATACTCCTCAATATCGGTGATGAAAAAAAACGTGCCCGTATTGTGTTCAATTGCAGTTATTTTGGACAAACGTAACCAAAATAAATTTAAATGGTTTAGTTTATATAGTTAATATAATACAGTGCAATGTTTTTCATTTTTCATAAGAATTTAATTTCAAGAAGAATAACTATAAAATAAATATTCTACCCTCTTTCAAAGTATTTTTTTCTCTCTGGATAAAACGAAAACGGTCTTGTAATTCTTGTTATCGAATCATCGGATGATTCATAGTGGAATAAATTAGGGCTGAACGAGCTGCCACCCTAATTCTTCGCCCTTATCTAAACACTGGAACTAGTTTTGCGACAGGTGCCAATTAAAATGCATTTTATATGCACGTGGATATTTTTTTATGCATTAACGCACTATTTTGTTTTTATTGATATTTTTTTTGAAAAGCAAGTTAAATAAATTTTATATCATTATGGCAGAGAACTGTTGACAAAGTCAAATTAAGATTTAAACTATCTTCGTGTTTAAAAAATAATAAATATCGATGTCAAATATCTTTGGGCGTTGAATATGATAATGCTGTTCTACACCAGGATAACTGTTACTCTTACTAATGAAAATAGTGGAAATGACTCATTATTGTAAATGTGAGACCAATAGTTTAGAAATGAAGCGGACAAATAGTTAAAGACTTCCTGTCACGCATCAAAGGAGAGGGAATTGACTAACGAAACCTCTTTCCAAAGTGTCAGTAAAAAAATTTAACATTTCACTTTATTTCTGTGTTTTTAAAACTAACAATTCTTGAGCCTTTAATTATAAAAACTTAACGTTCTTCATTTGATTTCAACGTAACACCATTGAAATGTTAGATTGAATGGTTTCAAATTAAATTTAAAAACTAATTTGGTTAATACTATCTTTGTTTTACCCACATTATTAGACTGACTTTTTATACTGAAAACTATTGTCTATTTCGGTGTCATTTTTGAAATTATAAAAACCTATTCGTAGAATTTCGGTCAAAAGCATTGACGAAAATGGAAACGTGATTAATGAAATATATTATTTGCAAGCGTAAACTGTCAAATCGCAAACATATTAATATTTACTATGTGATTGGGATAAGTAAATTATAAATTTGCATGTAACATATATAGAAAATAAAATAAAATTTAAGATTACCGAATCGAAATACCTTGTCTAAGATATTTTATGGCAAAAAAGCATGTTTGTAATGCTAATTAAACAGTTTTTTTCAATATCGAAATGCTATCGATGCAAGTGGGTGTTGAGGACAGACAATAAATGAAAGCGCTCTCTAAAAGACGACAGAATGTGCTCTGGGACGATGAGCCAAATATTGATATCTCGTAAAATGTATGAATTCCTGACCACGTATTTATGGTTTATTAAGGTATATTGGTCAAAGACGATTTCTCTATTATACCATGAAAGCTCCTGGGTAAGGTAAATATCAAAAGACTATTACGAAAAAGATCTTCAAACCACCCTTAACAGGAAGTTGCTGTCTAACAACGAATGAAAGTTCTTTCATGTTCCGGAAATGTTGAACTTGAACTTCCTTTCTAATAAACGTTACCGTTAAAAAGTGATATAACGGTAAAATTTGAAGATTGATTACATTAAATTAGTTCGAGTATCCTATTTTTATGGATATTTTTAAGAAAAATAAAACGCACTAATGACATCCACGATTCAAAGGCAACTTAATCGAGGGGTAGCTAATACACCTGTTAGTTAGCATTGCAAACAAAAGCATGGAGGGTTGCTAGCAAACAAGTTGAATGCACCTCAGGGACGGTGGAGTTGTCCAAATTGTGCATTTTAATATACATATCTGAATAGGATCGGCGTCGCGTGCCCTGGGAGCCATATGTTGCACCAGGCCAAGTGCATTACGTCACACTCTTCCTAATTCTCCATTCCGTCAATGTGATATATAATACGATATAGATACAATCAAAATTAACTGTCACGCTATTCGTAACACGTGCTGAATATTACTAACCGCATATTAAAAAAATAATTTATACTCGCGGGCATATTATTTTTTTATAGCGAAACCATAAGTTTTTATGATCAGGTTCATTAAAATTATGTACGATGAGCTTATTGCGAATAATATGAAGAGATTTTTTTATGGCAATAAAATCGCCAAATTAGACGTTTATATGTAAAAAGTATCCAAACAATATATTATCTGATTTGTGATATTTGAGAAGGCATATCATCGATTTGTATGAGCTTGTATGGAACGACTTTTTAAGGTTGTAGTTAACACTGAAATACGCATTTTACTTCCATGACATTTTTTCGTAGTTTATTCGATATTTAAAAAAAACTAAAAAAAAATATGTTTCTGAGTTGATTTTTTTTGCATATACTCGTAATTCCAATTTCGTCGTTTGATCAAGTGCAAAAATTTTAAATTTTAAATAAGTTTTTTTATTGAAATACGTTGACTTAATCGTATTATATTTATCAGTTATACAAAAAAAGTAGTAATATGATAAAAAAATATGGATCTAAAACTCAAACTGAGCCAGACTTCACCGATTCTTTTTATCCCAAATATACTTCGTATATATTTATTGCCAGTACTATCCACCACATAAGTTTATATTGTTCAAATAATTTACGTATTTTGTATGTAGTTTGGTATTATAAAGCTCATTCATGAAAAAAACAAGAGGCCTATGTTCAATATTGGCTGTAATTCCATTGAAATTGTGTCAAGGATGATTTTAGCTTGGATACGAAGCAGTGTTTTCTGCGAACATTTAGATCGAGCTAATCTGAATATTTTTCCCTTCATAGGTATTATGGCATCTGGACATCTTTCGGCGCAGCTTCAGGGAGCTCTCTGGACACGCCTGTATGGGAAATGCCTGCATCTTTTGCGCCTTGAAGGTAAGGAATCAAACCAGTCTATTTTTTCTAAATATTTTTCGTTTGAAAGCTACAACAATCTGTGGAAAAGTTTTAATACTCAAATATACAGTTTTGGTCATAGTTATGTGTGTTTTTCGAGAAAATTAACAATATACGCGTACGTTTTGCAAATCATTTTTATAAAATGAATAACCTCCCTTTGTATCTGTTTATTTTGTTTCTAATTTTAAATTCAGTATTAATGAATATTATCAAATATTGGCATTTATTGATTTACACAATAAATGCCCAGTTGTGACATCACTGCTGAGGAGCGTGAGCCAAACTGAAATTGTTGTAAGTTGTGTATATTTTTCTCCAGTCATCCAGGTATTACGCGGTCCGAAGGGCCTTTGGGAAAGCCAGGGCTGTAGCACTCATCGCCTGGTCGCTCCAGCGCATAGGTAATATACCTCTGCTCCTGCGACCCTCCACATTGCCAATGACTATGAGTTTCTTCATGCCCTCATTGCACGAAATGTGACCAAATAAGTTAAACATGCTTAAACTTAAAAGCCTCTCAGATGTTAAGTTCATCCAAAATTTTGAACATTTCTGTTGTTTAGTATTAAAATAGTTTAACGCAAACGTGTGCAAAATGTATTTTTTCAAATAATTTATCAAAACCAATCCACTTTATATAATCTCCCACCAATATGCTTTTGACAATATTTGTATCAACTTTCACATCTTTGAGCATCAGCCATTCATAAAAATAGGAAGTGGTTTTGCCGGAATTAATTTCATTTGTATAATAAACAAACGTGATAAAATTATGAATGGAGCTCGTCATCACATTATGTTAATGATAATATCGTTTCCCCCAAAAGCAACTTACAAAGAAGAAGTGTCCAGCCCACGTTTTATCTCGACAATATGGACTGACCATTGACCATCCACCCACGTGGCGAAGAAAACGAACACTCGTTTATATCGAGTGATTTATACCGGTAACAAGTTTAAAATTAATCAAGTAATTTAAACTGTTGTGTATTAGATTTCTTTTTCCAGTTTAATTTGAAATTAGGCGACTTTGGCACACATAGTATTTGGTTTGTATCCATGCTTTTTTTAATTATTTTATTCGTTACCGAAGGTTATATTTAAAAGATTATGGTAATTGTTAACTGTATTTTTTTTAATGAAACTGTTACTTAATGCAGATTATGCTAATTTTAAAAACCTACAACGCTTTGTGAATAACTAGGCACTGATTTATCATTACGAATATCCCTATAACAAATCTGTACACATATTATACATATTCATGAAAATTTCAATGAGACATGGGTAATGTGAATATTTCAAAAAAATATTTTAAGTAGTTTTATTAGTACGACGCCTTTCTTTTGACCTGGAAAGTTCCATTTCCATTGGAATCTAATTCACTTTAAAAAGGATTCCAGTCTGCGTTTTAATTACGATTTTTTGGTTAATTGGAAAAGAGTGCCACGTGACAATAAGCCCAATAGGTTTTATTGTATACAAAAATGATGATGCAGATATGTCTTCGAAACATATCGAAAATCTTATCATTCAAAGTGCTATAAAATATCACAATCCAAAAATGGAATACGTAAAATTTGAATAGCAGATAACACCTAAAGAGTTTTCAAAGAAACTAAAAATTTAAAGTAAACAGACATAATGCCTTCTGAAGACCAAGAACGTTATCCAAAACTATATAAAGAGTTCAGAGAAGTTGAAGACTGGATAACAAGAAATACATATACAATATCCGTAGAGGAATTGAGTTGAACTTGGACAGAAACAAACAAGGGATCTTTTTCTGAAAGTAATGTTGAGTATATACCTACTATAAAACTGTGTACGAGTATTTACTATCAAATTATGTTTATAATTTTGCAAAATCTATTTTTTTTTTATGAAAACGTTCTTTGACTGTAAATATTATCCGTAAAATATAATACGTTGAATATATTGAACTACTTTCAATCCTGGTTTCGTCATAAGATTCAATTACAATTTTGAAGTCGCAATAAATAAAAGAGAAAAATAAATTGCATTATTTTAAACGTTCGTTGTATACAATACAACCTGGGGGTTATGCCATGTGGCAATCTCTTCCAAACAACCAGAAAGATGTTAAAGAGATCTTATGTGAAAACCAGATTGGAACCCTTTTTAAAATATATTTGGTTCCAAATGGAATCGAACTCGTAACCCCAGGGTAGGAAGACCGGCGTTTTATAGACTAGGTCACCGAGATCGTATATTATGTACATACTTACTATATGATTGCGAATTTTAAGATTTTTCTATGATTTCAATAAAGTTAATACTCTGGGTTTATTAAATATTATTAATAATAAAAAGGCCAATTTATGTAACGCCGCTTAAAAAGCAAAATATTTTTAACGGTGTTGTATAGTAGCTCGAGATTCGAACCCAATATATTAATATTGGACTAATTAAAAATACTACAAAATGAATAAATATAAATTGAGTGTAAGGATAGGAAACTTACTGCGGCCATTAGATTAAGTACTTACCCACATCTACATACTCGTATGTTGAGAAAAAACATATTTGGTAAGAAAACTTACCAAGGAAGACGAACTACAAATAAACCTTTGTAGATCTTCCGATATGTGATCGGCTTTAGGTGTAGTGTAGTGTATGTGTGTAGTAATCATATGCAGTCATAAATTTTGAAAATACCTCCCGAAAAGGGTTGTCTTTGAGTAGTTATTAAAACTGCTACGCCAACCGCATCTCCAAAACTAAGAGGCAGATAATTTTACACCATAGGACCAGCAACGGCAAAAGAAAAAAATCTTGATAAAACTAAAAAAAAACTGTTTGAAATGCTTGTATTGTTTATCATCTACATTAATTCATGGTTTTTGTAACAATTTTGATAAATGTATACTGAACATACGAGTTTAATGGAAATTTTGCAATATAAAACAGAAACCTCTTAGGTACCCTCTTTGGTTTTCCTGACAACTTGGTCTGACCGTAAATTGGATTTGGGTACTCGACAGTCCCACACTGCATGGGCGAGGGCGCCCACGGGCCCCTTGAATATTTATTTCATTGCAATCTTTTTTTCTTTTAATCACCTCTCAACACCAGTCCCTTTCTATTTATTCAGCAGTTTAAATATATTTGAATGAAAGGCGTTATTTGACGTCTGTGTAATTAAATTGATCGAGAGTAAAAAATGTCCAAAATGGGAAGAATTATTAACTTGTTTACTACCAATAAATATGTATTTACTACTATTTTTTATTATTTAGTGGCCAGTTTAAATAAAATTCAATATACTCGTACATCGGTTGCCTTTTTTTTCGTTCATGAATTTGAATCGAAGACCTCCGTGACCTATTTGGTAATAATACGCTTGACTTCCACCCAAGGGTTTGGGTTCAATTCAAGATGGTAAAAAAATCCCCGCCTGATAAAAATCTTGTAACAATATTCGCACACACTTAGTACGTGTCTGAATGCTACTGCCTATGCACGTGTGGTGGTATTGCAATACATGCAATGACAAATTGCGAGTTCCGTGCCTACTCGATTGGTTATAATCCTGAATGCTCGATTGCTGAGGCCGAAAACTTTATTGTTTTATGTCCAAATCACCAATTCGGATATGTTGAAGAGGAGAACCTTGCCAATGAAGAATAAAAAACATAAGGTAACATTTTCTATCTACAAAACATGTAGTAAATATTTTCGATCAGTCAGATGGTACGATTTTAAGGAAGTGTTTCGAAAAACTATTTAGATCACAAAGTCGCAATAATAAGAGCAAATTAAACTTATATTGAATTTTTTTTTAATTTTTTTGTTTTTTATTTCACCTGAATTTTTGACACATCTACTAAAGACCACTTCATGATTTCAGACGTGCCACGGTTTTCTAGTTATATCCAACTTTCTCGTAATATTTGTACTTCTCGTTTGGATTTATATGGTTTCACATTTTTAAACAGTATGTCGTTCGTCCGCTGAACGAAGGCTATCGATTCTCTTTTGATATATTTTCGCCAAAAGCTGTATTTAATATCATCCTTCCATCTCTACAATATTTTTGAAAAAATCTATTTTAATTTCAAGGATTACTTTTATGCATCAATACCGAGTTCGACATTTTATACTTTATTGTCCAAATTCTCCTCATTTTTTTAAAAATTCAATTGAAGTCTTCATTAGCACAACCTACATATTTAATTCGCTTGTTTGGTCGATTACATTTGCAGATTATCTGTAATAATTATAGGTTAACCTATTTTTTCTACCAGTCTATATTTTTGAAATAGTAATAAATTACTCGCCTATTCACTATCGAAGCTTTTGATGGCACTTAATTCGGAAGGTGGCAAAACCGCCGCTACGTTTGTCTCGGTTCGGCCCAGCGATAAATTAATGGCCGCTGCTCGCGCGCTCTCATTTCGCGCTCGTTTGATTTTTCCAAACCGATTATTAAATTTCCGCGTATGTTTGGATGACTGCTTGAATTTTAATTACAAACTATTATGTTAAGACTATCATTTGTCTTTTGAATAATCGACTATATATTTTCTACAAACAAGAGATCTTATGAATCATTTTACGAATGTGGAAAGCGAAAAAGAGGAAGACTGAGGAACATATGATTGAATCTAGTTAATAATATTTTAAAAGAATGAAACAAAAAGTTTGAAAAATCGTAATAGTTCTATCAGAAGGTGCATAAATGTAGAAGAGGCGAAGGACATGTGTCGATACAGGAAAGTCTGGTGTCTAGTCTTCTCTACCTTCCCTGACAGGGAAATGGCGCGATGGTATGTAGGAAGCGAAACTTGGATGTGGAAAGAAATTGAAAAGAGCCGAATAAATGGTGTAGGAATTCCTGTACTAAGAAGAATACACTGGGTGACAATGTATGACAGAAAACGAAATTAAGTGATCAGGGATGAATGTGAACTTAAGGCTGTATTGAGTAAGATCACTCGAATATGATTTGGACGTGTAAAAACATTTAATAATGTTGTTAAATATATTCTACACACAAGACGGCCTCTGTAGCCTAGTTGTCTGACGGCTGTCTTACAATCCGGGGGTTACGTGTTCGAATCTCGTTGGAACCTATATTTAAAAAAAAAAGATTTTGTCTGATTTTCACTTAAGGCCTCTTTTTAATCTTTTTGATTGGTTGAAAGAGATTGCCACATGGGAATAAGCCCACCAGGTTGTACTTTATATAATGAAAGTGTATTAGTTAAATTCAGGCAGAAAATATCTAGGATAATTTTAAATAAAACATTTAATTAATTTAATCAAAAGATACGAGCTACAAGGTGTAAAGACATCTTGGGGGTAATTAAATTTCAATCTGTATAAGATAAGAATAAAATGTTAAATTAAAGGAATGGAGCAATATAGTAAAACATTAAAAGAGTTATGTCATACTCTAAGAAAACACTATATTTGTATTGAATCATAGTTGATCTTCATTAAAAAAAACCGTTAGAACTAACTTGGGTATACCCATTTGGTAGATACATGTCAAATGGGTATACGCAAGACAACTTTTGAAAAGGATTATCCTATCTATTATTTAGAATATTCAGAATAAAACGCTTAATGGGGCATGTCAGCAAAATTGGGACAGTCGGATGACGCTGTTAGTATTACAAATGTTTTTTTTTAAGTAACTTTTTCCAATTCTTCTTCATTCGTTCGATGAGTTAACCCAAGAACAACTCAGAACTTTTACATAAAAATTGTTCATTATTTTTACCATTTGGCATACAATAAACGGTTGAAGGTATATACCACTTATCCGAGACTAAAAAACAAAACAAAAATCTTTATTAAAAATTATTTAATTGTCATGATGTCATTACACTGGATCCAGATGACCTTCGTAGCCCAGATGATAAGAATCTTCCATGCGTGGGGTTCTGGTTCGATTCTCGAAGGTATTTAAAAATAACTTTCAGTCTGGTAAAAAATATTTCGTCTGATCACAAAACTCACACACGCTAGACATATGAGAGTGATGTTGCATGTCCAGTGTTTTCAACACGTAAGATATCAACCTGTGAGTTAGTTGCCTACTCCAGTGGTTCATAACCCGAAAGTTCGATTGCTGGGCTCGATGACAATATTGTCTTCCGGTCACGATATTTTATATGTCCGCATCATAAATTTGGATATGTTGAGAGAATCATACGAATGAATACAAAACCTGGATGCAGAATATTTAGGGTCAGCATTCGTTGCTCAAATTGACTGCAACAGAAACTCAGAAATCAGCGATCCTACACACTAATTTTATATTAAACGTAAAAGATTTTTTAAACTTCTTTTTTTATTATTGTTTTCATAATATATTTGTATTTAGAACTTGTTATATTGATATAGTTTTGTTGTGTTTATTAATCGCGTTATTTTTGATAAGTCAATATCTCTCACTTGTCGACATTGATTTTAAGTTATTAAAATATTTTATGATAAGTACTCGTATTTGTTTGCAGATTTTCTTATTCGATTTGCTATACTTAGATTATCTATTGCTATCAAATATAACCATCAATTCTATTGTAATATTATTGATGTTGAAATTACATTTGAATCCTTTTATTATTAATATTTTAATTTGCGGTTGAACAGGTCATGTGTTTAAGATCCGTATAATTACTTGTACATAAAGAATTTCATTAGGTTACTTCTTTATCTGGAAGGCAATCGCTGTTGTAATTATTATTAACAAAAAAATATACACAAGTGTGCATGCATATTATAACTAGTCAAATGATTCGAGAACTTTTCGCGCAAAATCGTACAGTTTTCAAATAAGTTTCGCTCGATTCCTGTTTACTGTACTCGTGAATAACATTTTCATGTCAAGCTTACAGATCTACTGAATGAACAAAAAGGAGAATACTATTTTCATAAAATATTACTAACGAAGAACTTTTTCGTCTTTGGAATTTCTTCGTCGTGCCTTCGACATCATATATAATATGAATTTCAGTCGAGCTTGATTTTAGTTTGGCTTCAGGGTAAATGACTAAAGAAAGTAAAGATGTACAATATCTTAACATAAATTGGCGTTTATTTTATCAATTGGAAATAAATCTCTTAATATTATTAGATTACAAACTATCATATCTGTTAGAAGTTGGGGATGCTTATTAAACTGACTTTGGAAATTTGAAATAACAATAGATTTTCTTTAAGTACATCAAAATTTCCAAGCTCTAATAAAGTAATAATGATTTGTTTGCTTAGTTTTTAATATTTCAAATCATGTTTTGTGTAAGTACTTACGGTATCGTAAATGTACTTACATTTTCCAAATTAAAGCGTAATATTTGTTAGTATTCCTTTTGATTATTTGATCAAAGGAGGCAGACTCTTAAGGATATATAAGAGAGAGAGTTGAGAAATACTTTTGTTATTCCTAAAGGAAGATGTCATTATTCAAACCGAAATGAATATAATATGCTAATAGGTTAAAAAATACGTTAAAAATCATGATTGTTGCGTGTCTCACTTCTTATGTCATTGTCTCGAAATTCAGCGAAATCTATTTGTCTACTGTACCCAAGTTTACCACGCGGCTAAATCTCGCGGACTTTTTATCCAATCGACGAGCGGCAGGCGAGTTCGTGGAACTCGTGGCCTCGCTTCTGATTGGTCGACTGGTTTCCCGCTCTCCGCCATCTTGGAGGCTGTGTTTATTTGTCGGAATGGTCGACGTCTAATTTTTATCGCGCCTTTATACAATACCTATGTGTACATTTATTATTAATATTCATTACAAACCTCTAACTTGCTAATTTTGGCGACTCGATGTTTAGAATTTCAAGCTATAATTAAATAAAAATCTTATTTACGATATATTATTTAAGAACATAACTTTTCTGTTTCAAAAGTTTTTCATAATAATTCAGGATTTCCTTACGCTATGTATTATTATCATATATTTAATTTAAGACCTCTTCGTTTTTGTAATCAGATATTTTATCAAAATTTGTCAGGAAGCCATAATTAAAGTTTGCCGTAAAATACTTTATTAAGACACTTTTAAGTAGCTAAATTTAACATTTTAAATCATCTTCATTTTAAGAAATATATAGACCACTCTAGGTTTCTTGATATTTTTGTTTATTTGTTAAATGCAAGAAATAAATAAATAGACAAACTTAATGTTCAATGCTAGAGAACATTTATTTCGAAAAATCATGCAAATTAGGTTTTTACTAAATTATATTAGGTAAATCATTGATTCGTACTTGCATTTCATAACATCACATCTCATAATAAATGCGAATTGATAATGCGGACATGTTGAAAAGCGTGGCCGGAAAACAAAAGGCATTATTGTCTTGCGACCCCAATAATGGAGCTTTCGGGTTAAGATCACCGAAGTGAGCAAGTAACTCATAGTTCACCATTGTATGTGTCAGTTATAGCACAACGAGATGGAATCGAACCCGAAATTGCTATGTGGAAGTTCAGCGTCTTACTTACTAGACTAGACCATAGAGGTCGTCAATGAAACTGAAATGACATAAATCATTTTGAGTTTCACACAATTTTATTGCATATATATATGTGGGGATGTATCGAAGTGCAATAAAATTAAGAGATTTTATAAATTAATTTAATCAAATGAATTGTGTTTTAATTATATTATATACGAAGACCTTGAGTGGCTTTTTAAAAAAAATTCTCAGTACATCATTTCTATTGAGATGATCGTTCTCATGAAATTCACTGGTGAATTTATATATGCAAAATAATTGCTGAATGTTTAGAATGTATGACAAAATAGAAAGCCGTATTTAAAAATATATCGTTTATTGTATGCACTTAAGAGTTTATTTTTTGTTGTTTACTGCCAATTACATATATTTTAGAAGATAATGTAATATCTGTGAACTATTGTCAATAAATAGATAATGTAATATCTGTGAACTATTGTCAATAAATGTTGATATAAGCTTTCCATTTATATCAATTTATCTCAAATTAATTATTTTATCTAAGGTTCTCTTTACAAATTTTATAAATATTTAAGCGTTTACGAAAAAAAATGGAAGTTTAGGCAAATGTAAAGTTTAGGTAAAAATATTGAAGTTTAAAAAAATTCTTCCTCGTCGAATTTAATCAAGAATTTATGAAATACTCTTTGATAGTTTTTGTGACCATTTTTTGTGAAATTTTATCTCTGCTGCCTGAATTCTAACAACAAATTTTAGATCCTCAAATGCACTTTTCCAAGAGAAACACCACTAAATACAATCAAGTTTTGTATACAGTTTAATGTATTTAAAATATTTATTTTTGTTTGAATAGTCCAGAAGTACCGTGTTCAAAGTTCCTCAAAAACATATTAATTTAATAAAAATAAGGCAATCTAAAATCGTCTGGAATTATTCAACCTGTAATAAATGAAATCTTTATATTTTTCCTATTACAATAGATATGAACAACTCGTATTGACAACCTTGTTAATACTCACGTAATTTGTAAATTATATCTTATTACAAAATGAATTCTGCCGTTAAACAATTCTTATATTATTTACATGCACAATTTATTTAATTGTGGTATATTATTTAAATTGCATTCATCTTATTATAATGTCTTGCTTTGTTACTTCTTTGAACTGAAACAATATTAAGTGCATGCTTCACCACCTTCATTGTAGATATTGTTTTGATATTTTATGAACGATTGAATTTTAACTCCCCGTAAGTTGCAATGTAATTCATTGTAAAAATGTGACTGCCTTTATTTTACAAAATGGAAAATAATATTCATCATTGACATTCTGGTTTAATAAATACTTCCAGAAGTCAGTCTATCTGAATTCATTTAGCCACACACATGTGTTGTATTTTATTAATAAAAAAAAAACAGATAGTTTTTTTATGTAATATTTTTTTTACGAAACAGTGCTTTATTCGTGATTATATTACATTTAATGTAATTTACATTATATTAGTATTTTTTTTCTAAAAAATAAATGTGCTTAAAAATAATACTAAATATTCTTTTGAGATTTTAATCTTACCGTTAATTTGACGTTCTTCGTGATTTTATTATGTTTTATTAAATAAATATTTTAGGGGCATTCATAGAAGAAAAAAATGCAATGTATTCGAATTAAGTTAGTTATATTTTAGGAATAAAATCAAGAAGAAAAAAAATTAATGAAGATGAAAAAAAAAAGTTGACTTTAATAAAAAAAAATATTGCTGAGATAAATATTGTATTATATAAATAACCACCGTAGCCTAGTTGGTAAGATGCTCGACTTCCACCTGGAACATTCCGGTTCGATTCATAAAGGTACCATAAAAACAAATTTAAAAAAAGATCCCAGTCTCGTAACAATAATTGCAAGTGCCGAGTAATTGTGTGAGTGTTGCTGGCTCTTCGGGTGTGGTAGCGTTGCCATCACGTGCAATGACGAACCACGAGTTCCGTGCCTACTATAGTGGTTCTAAACCCTTAAGTTCAATTACTAGGACCGAAGATAATATTGTCTCTCGGCTATGTTCATCAATTTGTTTTGATCACCAATTTCGATATTTTGAAGGATACCATACGAAAGAATAGAATAAACAATATGTCATTATTTTTGTGCTTTGGTTAGGACAACGTATCTGCTAGCACACTAATGTTAGCAGTCGCTTTGCTAACCGAGATAAACAGGTTTGATGCCTTCGTATGGGTGCGGGTCCATGGTGCCCGCCACACAACTGTACTGTGTGTGCTCCGCGTCTCTACTCTACTCGATACTCCGCACTCTCCCGCGCCTAGACCATGCTAGGCACTCTCCCGCGCTTAGCTCTACCTACCACTCTCCCGTGCTTAGCCCATATTCGTCTATAGTAAACACCACGAAAGAAGGTGTCTGATTGATTTGGTTAATTCACACATTAATGCTTTTTAAACTTAAAAAAGTAAATCAGTTGATTATGTTAGAATGTTGTATGAATACCTTTAAAATTGATCTGTATCTTAGTTGGTAAGACGCTGATCTTGCATCCAGGGGTTTTGGGTTCGATTTTCGATGTAACTCAAAAGAATTATAAAAATGGTCCCAATTCGGTTAAAAAGTTCGTCTGATAATAATTATTGTATTCGCTAGACGTCAGCGAGTATTGTTGCCATACGATGGCGATGACAAATTTACATAAAATCTACCTTAAACTAACATGAAGATACAATAATACTTAAGTAGTAATAATTATAAAGTAATTGTTTGAATTAATGATGCAATAGAAAATCTAGCAAATCGTCACATTAAAAAAATGTATTTACTTTCATCGTTATTAACAAGTTATTACTTTATTTACGAGTTATTCTTACACCAGGACACTTCGATTGAGTCAGCTATAGTGGGAAATAAATAATGTACCCTTCGGCCTTTAGGCCCATACATTTGGGACCTCCGAAACGTTGAGCAAGCAAAGTTCAACCATGTTAAAAGTGATTCATCTCCTTCTGAGCACCCATTTATTTACCTCGTGATTGATGCTGTGGCATTAATCTGAAATATTTTTTTGATTCGAATTTTATTGTGTTTGTACTTCACAGTTGAATTCTAAGAATTTTGAAATGTTGTATTGAACATTAGAAGCTTTTGTGTAAACTCTATTACCTACATTTAGTGTTTAATTAAAGAAGATTCTTTATAAATCGAATGTGAGAAAAAAATAATATATTTTATACATGATACTCGTACAATGAAACTTAGAATTATCCAGATAATGAGTTGTGAATGACTAACAACCTAGGGCAATTTATATAGCGCCGTTTAGAGAGCAAACTCTCCTAAATGGCGCTCTAGCTCGGTATTCACCCTCTATAATTGTCATTAAAATAGTACAAATGTATAAGTTGAGTTTAAGGCTAGGAAGGTGATGGCTGAAGGTGGAGGAAGTGATGGCTGAAGGTGGTATGAATGACGAGGTCTGTGAATGTCTGTGAAAGATACCAAATCTTTGTGCGTGTATAGAAAGGAGTAGAGATCTGTCTTCGCTGATTATCCCAATATAGATATTGCGTATTGGTTTGAATGCTTTTTTATATACCCTCTTGTTTTTTAACGTTTTATTTTATACACAGAAGCGATATAGAAAAATCCTGTTTGTATAAAGTTTTGCATTAATATTTCAATTCATTAATTTTTCTAGTGCCAATAAGTCATCAAAATGTCTGTGTAATACGAGTATCTCTTAAAATGCCTTCATGCCACTCAGTTTGTATTGTTCATTATATTTGTGCAACCGAAGAACTTTTAATAAAATACATTAAAAATATTCAAATTATTACTTATCAACAGGTTTAGAACCAGTTATTTTCTTTCTTAGTTTTTTTTTCAAATCATCCACAATACAACATTTATAATTTACATAGTTCTAATGAAAATGCGAACCGTCGAGTACAAGTGTATAACAATACAAATATAACATTATTTTGTGACTATAGAAAACCACCTCACTAGACAAGGTCTGTATCATTCCTTTATCACAAAATTCATATTTGAATAATTATATTAATTTATTGGTGCTCATCATTGATGCATAGAAAATTGTATTATAATATTTACGGTTATTTTTGGTTCTCTCTTCAAGTTCGCGTCTAAACTTGCCAATTAAACAAATGATTATTAACATCATATTGCCGAAATCCATAACTTATTCGTTTAATATATTGTAACTTATCCATCTCATTTAAATTCCTATAATGTTTCATCCTCATGTATTGTAATGAAGAATACAGATTCCCTAAATACCGTAAATACTTCTGTCTTTGTATTCCCATATCATTTTGACGTGACTGTCTACTCCATATTTCCACATCAAGTATGCCTATTCATGGCATCTGAATAGAATCTCGTTTACTTTTATAGAAACATATTTAAATGATGACGCGTCCTGCGGTCTATAATGGTATTTATTGCCTTACTTTATCATATCTCAAAGATATTCCTATCTCGAAACTGAATAAGAAAAAGAATTAGATTGTTGCATACTAGGTTTTTATCAAGATTCTTCTTTAACTTGTTTTTTTAGAATTTATTTCATAATACACATTTGTTTTCATTTGTAGGCTTGATTTTTTAAATTAATAAAATGACAATTTATGCAATGCCGTTTAGAGAGCAAACTCTCCTCAAGGGCGTTTCAGCTCGGGATAACCTGGATTATCGACTTCAAGCGTACAATTACTTCCGTGGCCTAGTTGGTAAGATACTTGTCTTTCAACTAACTTAACGGCACACTTCAATATTTTCACTGACTAACTTTAAGGCACACTTAAAAAATATCGATTTAGTTCCAATCGATTATTTGTGGTATTCCATATAAAAAATCTAAGAACTAATATAGAAAAAAACACACCCTTCATTTAATTTTTTTATAAGTTTTATAAAAGTTCAAGAATCTGTCGTTGAAATAAAAAAAAAAGTGGAAATAGGTACATTAATTGTCGGCTTCAAGCGCAATATATTCAATGACGTTTCACTGGTTAACCTTAAGGGTCAACACAACTATTGATTGCCAATATGATTTGTATTGATTTATTTTATTGTTATTTAAGCTATTTATTTATTTAACATTTTTGTATTCAGTAAATTCAAGAATACATTTTCTCAAAACGTTTTTTTTATTGTTATAAGAGTTCGAGAGTCTGTCGTCTGTCTTTAGATTTTTGAAAGATTACATTGTGCATGCCAGACAGTTGACAAAACAGGCACTCAAAAGGCTTTGTTTGCAATAATTCCATGTCTCCGTTCGCAAAAGACAAAGGAACAATTCTGCCTGAGATGCTCGAAGCGAGTTGATAGCAGCGATGAAAAGGAAAGGGCATTTCAATACCGAATATAGAATTTAGACGCACGTGCAGAGAAAACAAAACCAGATATGATAATACCAGTTGTTTTTTATGCTGATATATTTTGGCGTAGGTGTTTGCAAAGGTACACGTAAATCGTTTAGATCCAAATATTAATAACTACGTTTTAAACTTTTTCGATAAAAAAAATCTTTGTTATAAATTAATGATTTATTTCGATAAAAAAAATCTTTGTTATAAATTAATTTTTATTAACCACTTTTAAAATTCATTGTCTTGTTTTTTTACAATTTTTGCTTAAGTTGTCAATATTTATTTTACACTATGTGTGAGTTAAAATTTCGAGCATAAATTACTTTTGATATAATTTTGAAGACGATTTTGATTAAATCTTTAAACCCTCAATCCAAATACACCAATTAATATTAAAAAAAAAAAGGTTTATCAACATTTGTATATTGTTTTATGTTTATAAATTTTATCATTTTATGCAATATATCATTTTATGGTATACTATGTATATATTAATTATATCATTTTACTTATATGTATTTACATGAGTTAAAGTATTATTTACTAAAGTTGTAATTTATTTCATATTGAAAATTCATTTATTATACATTGCATTGGATCAATTTGACGTTACGTGATATTTCTTCCCTAAATAATATTATAAATACAAAGCAAACGTTGAAACAAGGCATTAAAACAGGTACATGACTTGAAAAAATGAAACCTGTAAGTATGTTTCATTGTATATCTACTAATTTTAACTGGAATTATTCCGAGTCTGTAAAACTACAAATAGTATATATTAGGTTAAATTTTATTGTACACAAATTATTCAATACTATTCTTGAAGTTTTTGCCTCCTTGATAATACGTTTTTGCCTCCTCGATAATACGTTTTTGCCTCCTTGATAATACGTTTTGGCTTCCTTAAATCTTGGATACGCTCAACATGTAAGTAGAAACACAAAGAATTATTCGATAAATAAATATAAGAAGAGTGTTTTATTTCTATTATAGTATCTTCGCGATCTATCTTCTAAAATAATGTCGTTTATCTATCAAAAAGCACAGCGGTAGCGAGCGTGAAATTCAATTTATTATCCCTGTCATTTTTTAACGTAATTGAAACAATTCTCACAGGTTTATCGCGGTATGGTTAATCGTTTATTTATTCGCTAGGGCTCTTTTTGCTACACTTTAAACAAATTATTTACACATTATCCCATTTTCTCGAGTTAGTGTGACGAATAAATTGTGTGAGGTGAAGCTATTTAGTAGAAAGCTGAACGGAGAAGAACAATACTCGAAGTATTTTCAACATAAAGGCAATTCACACATACTAAAATGATATGTTCCATCACTGTTTAAGCCAAAAAAGCAATAATAAACCAGTCAATATAGTATATGAAAAATTATGTGACAAAGTTAATTTTTAAACGATTTAAAGTTTCATATGGTTATAAACCTTTAAAAAGTATTTAAACTAGTTGGGAAATGACAAAAAATTCACGAATTTGTAATGTATTGTCATCAATCTGTCATTTTTAGTCCACCTCCTGGTTTTGAGAATCGTGACCTTCTTGTACAATTTGAGATAAAGATTTCCTAAGAATTACCGTCCTCATTCCTGCAAAGAAAATAATTCAGCATGATTTAGTTAGTCTACGTTGATTTCTTAAGAAATTGTCCCACGATGTATTCATAACATCTTTAGATATCAGCTTTTAAAAGCAAGTAAACATTGATTTAAAGTGTATTATATCCACGAAGTTCTATAAAGTAGACTAAGGGTTTATGCAATTTTTAAGTATATCGTAGGTAAGGATCTTTTTTAATATATCATATACTGTTTATGTACACAGCTGTAAGGTATCCAAAATATGACTTGCAAATAACTGCTTATTGAATATCTTTTTATATTCCTGCCCGTTGTACAGCCTTAACGTATAAGTTGGAGAGGTTGTATAAAGGTTATTTGTCAAGTTAAAGTTTCACAAAAGGTTCAAGGGCACGTTTATTGTAACGTGTATTTTTATATAACTTTGTACTTAAAAAAACTAATTTTGAAATGTTGGTCTGATAGTATAAGAAGGTTTACTTATATTTATTTTTTCACGCTTTTAATTTCCATACTTAAATATTTCTTTGTCGCCCCCTCGCACGAATGTTTTGATTCATTCCTCTTTTAGTATTATGCTAATGTTTATTTGAAAATGTCACTTTGTGGTGAGATGATAAGGCGGATAGCTGTGGCCGCGGTGCTAATGCCGGCCTTTGAAGAAAAATCGTGGTTCGTGACCAGTCATCACGGAGACTGGACCCATCTCGAGATGATTCGTGATGATGAAAAGTGCCAGTGATATTACTCCACCTCGCTTCAGCTTTACCTAGAAGAGTGACTCAATGAGAATATCAAGAACAGTAAAAATTCTAAATATTCTTAATCCGGAAGTAACGTGAACTCAGTATACATTAATCAGAGTTGATAATGTATATTTTTTAACAAAATTTTATTTATTTTCGTATGTTAAAAAGCCTAATTTGTGTTTAAAATTGTTAATTTCATCAAATCTTATATGAGATGATCGTTTTTTGTACTGGAAATTAAAAACCCTCACCGTGAATTTCAGAGAAGTACGTAATTCTCAAAAGCAATAAATTTTATTGTAAAATTGATTTTAAAAGTAACAAAAAAAATTCTTCGTGTTTTTAATTCAATAGTTAAAAACGTTGTTTAACTTTCATTGCATTGCGGACCATTTAATACTTATAATATGCACTTACAGCTTGTTAGTTATGGTTGTTTTTGAATCCCTTCATTCATATTAAATTATTTGATTACTTTTGATTGTTGTGCTAAGATTTCTTAACATGATTTTCAATTTGGGGTACTAACGACACGCCATTTATTCTAATCACGTATCTGTTTAGAACTGATATTTAAAATAAAGTTTATGATAGTTTACCCATACCTACGCACAAAAGCAAAATTGGTTAAAAAATAATAAAACTTGGCCTTTGGATTGTATACAAAAAGGTTTGTTTTATATATGCATTAAAAGGTTTTTATTGCTGGTAATTTATACCTTTTTATGGCCGTATCTCTCTCGTGCCTTGTTTACCAAATATCAATTTTCACTCCATGCCTTGTGATTTTGTATCGAATATCTCATCAGTTATATATAGCTGACGTTAAATTCTATTATATAAAATATGTTTAAGTTGTAACAAAAAATTAAGCAATTTATGTACCTACATTTTGATAATACAGCTTTCTTTGATAAGACAGCTATATAAGTAAAACTGAGGCATATAAGAAGGTGAAACATAGATAGATATCTTCATAAGTATGGACTTGTGTAACTTTCTTTGGTGTCAATAAAAGTTTCTTTGTTATCAATAATAAGTGGGATAACAAAGTTATTTATTATCAAATATTCTAATATGGAGGTCAACAAAGTTAAAATAGAATTTTTTGTTACACTTTTTTGGTTTGTTCACAATTTTAACACTTTTCATTATAAAATATTTTTATCGTTGATTTCTCCAGTATATACTCGTACGTTTTGGTTAGTCTCGTTTAGTTGATTTACTTATTGTTAATTTATTGTTTGAAATTTTTTAATCGTTATTATGACCATATGTCCGAATCTGGATGATTCAGCTTCCGGTGGCTTAAAACCAGATAATAAAACGCCTTCGCGTTCTCCCAACCCTCCACGTTAAATAATTCTCGCTTGCCTTTGTATCTGGATAATAAGGATATACTGTTTTCAATAAACCATCAATATACTCGTACGTTTTGGTTAGTCTCGTTTAGTTGATTTACTTATTGTTAATTTATTGTTTGAAATTTTTTAATCGTTATTATGACCATATGTCCGAATCTGGATGATTCAGCTTCCGGTGGCTTAAAACCAGATAATAAAACGCCTTCGCGTTCTCCCAACCCTCCACGTTAAATAATTCTCGCTTGCCTTTGTATCTGGATAATAAGGATATACTGTTTTCAATAAACCATCACTTCGATCTAAAGATCTTTATTATTCCAATATAATTTACATAAAATTATGTTAAAAAATAAAAATACTACTATTTAAAGTCATTCTTGATCCTGAAGTCATAAGAAACACAATTTTAATATTTTATTAACGTCACATGTAAGCTGATATTTAAACATTATAATAAAATAAATTGCGTAGTTCAATTTTCAACATAATCCAAATATAAAGGAAATCAAAATTAACCATTACACAACATCCAACAATTTAATTCAAAATCCACTCGGCAATGGAATAATTTTACTTTAATTTATTTAAATTTTCCTAAGCACTTCGTTTAGTTTGTGATTGCTTTATGATATGCGTTTGTTTTATCAAAGAAAAATAATTTTGCATAAATATAAATATTGAATCATTTATTTTGTCTCATTAGACAAGTTTTTAATATCTTCATTCCGGTAGCGAACTGTTTGATTAATAAAGCAATGCAATAAAATTCCTTATTTGTCCATCTCAGTCCAATCAGTAATCAGCCGTGCATATTAACATGAAGTCTGCTTATACTTGTAACATTATGAACGTTGAAACAATTTTGTACGTTACATATAGCATACAAATGATCTTATTTTTAATAATAACATTTTTTTATTGAAATAACATTCTTGATTATTTTTAAAACTGTATTTATTTATTCTTCTACATGATTTCACATTGACGAATTTGAGATATTAGTTAAACGCAACGTATTATTTATAGCGTAACATACATACATATCATTACTCCGTGTCCCTTGCAGGGTACGCAGAGATAACGAATCTCCAAAATGTTCTATCCAAGCACATGTTTATCTTATTTTGAAAAAAATGTTCAACAGCCTTGCATCGGACTTTCTTGGGTTCCATAGACTGACCTTAATTTTTGACATCCAGGGATGACTTTGCATCAATTGCATTTTTTTTCTAAAATTTTAATAGTCTTTTAGGGTGCTTACAAATAAAGTAAATCACAGATATAATCATAACATTACAAACTTACTTCTTCTTCTTCTCAGTGTCATGTTAGGTCCCTACAACGTTGAATATCACTTGAGAGTAGATATCTTTGTCCCCGGCAGCCCGAAAAAGATCTCCAACGCCCCATATGCAGTCCAATCACGTATATTGCGGAGCCAGGAGATTTGCCTCCTGCCAACACCTCTTCGGTCTTCTATTTTGCCTTGGATGATCAGGTGCAGTAATTTGTACTTTGCTCCTCTAAGTACATGACCCAAGTAGGACACCTTTCGGATTTTAATATTAGTCAGCAACCCTTTATCAACTTTGGCTCTTTGAAAAACCCTCGTGTTGCTGACCATATCCGTCCAGGATATCCGTAGCATTCTCCGGTGCATCCACATTTCGAATGCTTCCAGTCGGTTCATACTACCAACTTTGAGGGTCCATGATTCCACTCCATGCAATAACACTGACCAAACGTAGCATTTGACTAACTGTTGTCGAAGTTTCAAATTTAGATTATCATCGCAGAATACACTTCTCATTTTATTAAAAGCCGCACGAAATGATTCAATTCTGCACTTGACTTCGGTTTCTGGGTCGAGGTCTTCCACTAGGATACTTCCGAGGTATTTAATTTTTTTCACTCTCTCTATATCAGCACCGTTCAATGTAAGACATGCTCCTACGTGATCCTGTCGGCCAAACACCATGAACTTAGTTTTACTCACGTTCATGTTCAGCCCCATCCTCACACCGGCTTCATTAATTTTTATCTATAAGCGTTTGAAGGTCGTCAATACTGTCTGCCAGAACAACTGTATCATCTGCGTACCTGATGTTATTGACGCATACACCATTCACTTTGACCCCCAGATTCAAGTTATATAGTGCTTCCTTGAAAACTTTATCAGAGTACAGATTGAATAATATAGGTGACAAAATACAACCCTGTCGGACTCCACGTTGAATTGGTATGCCTTTCGATTTGTTATTTTCCAGTTTAATGACGGCTTCTTGGTTTCAGTACTGGTTTTTAATAATATTTATATCCTTATCATCTATACCCCGTACCTAAAGCATCTTAACAAGGTCTGCGTGTTTCACTCTATCGAATGCCTTCTAATAATCGATGAAACAGGCTTACAAACTTACAGTTGAATTTATTTTAACTTTTTAGCGATTCTTGGGCCAAATGGCCTGTTGTCTGCATCGTGATTATCCCTTTCTCATTTCGGCGTGGCGTGACCTGAAGAGCTTATTAAGTACTTTCTATATCTTAATGAAATATTCGAGTATAGATTCTAATAGATGGGAACTGGATTGGTTTATAACGTGACTGGGTGGGTGCTGGGGTACTAAAAAATAAAGTAAAAATACCTTTCCTAATATTATAACATTAGAATTTACCTTGGGTTAATAATCTTAATCATTTTAAAAAAGTAAGTCGTTTTAATAAAATTTAATGTATTCTAGAAATATTGTTATTGTGTTGTATAACATTTTTATTGTATATATTGTAATACAACATAGCGGGCTTATTATCTTATGATGGCAATCTCTTCCGATCAACCAGAAATATGTTTAGGAGGCCTTCAGGAAAAATTAGACAGGAATCCTTTTTAAAAAATCTTGATTCTAATGGGAACCGAACCCGTTTCTCCCGGATTGGAATACTTCTTTTAACGAGGTCGTGCACTGGTGTCAGAAAAATGGTGTTGAAATTCTATAATTTACTACGTAATGAAATATACTCCGCAGTCTTAATACATACGTGAAGGTAATGTAATTATCAAAAGTAAACTATCTTTACCAAAACGTTTAGTAAATTTTACATACAATGATCTTGGCCGAAATGTTAGATCCATTGATTTTTTCAAGATCTGCAAACATAATCACTTAATCTTACGGATCATTGTTTCCCTTTTCGACTGGAAAAACAAACAAAATTGGGATCGACCTTCGACCATTCGTCTGAAACAATGGGAAAATTACCATAACCTTTCTATGTTCCAAAAGTATTAACATTGACACACTAATTACATCCTATTTATTTTCAAGTTCGAATTCATTAAATACTTGAATTGTGTCTCTTAGAATCTAGCGAATTCGGTTTTTTTTAAGAGCCCTTCAATTATATTTATCCTGACAGTTGGCATCAGAGATCCCCCTTTTTAACGGCGGAAGAGAATGACAAACAATGCCACATCCGGTTTCCTTTCTTTAACAATTGGCGCCACCTGTCTCTACATCTATGAAGCTTTTGCACTGTGCATTTAATTTTTTTTATACCCAGCTTTTTTGTAATGTCTGACAGTTAAATTTATAGCAACCTGTTAAGATAATATTCGTAGAAAGGCCTTATTATTTCTCATATCTGCCTAAAAACAAAGCTAAAAATTCCGTAGTATACGAAAATTAATTTGACGATATTCTAAATAGTATCTTAAATTCTTATAGTATTGTAAACGATTAGAAAGTATTAAAGAGGTCTGAGTTGAAAATCAGGCTGGAACCATATTTGAAAAAATGGGCATCAGCGGAAATCGATATCGCAACCCCCGGATCGGATGACAGGTAGTTTACCAACCAGATCACGAAGGTCATCAAGTTGAAATATAATATAAATTTTCTATTTATAACTTAATTCTACTGTTGTTTTTCCAAGAACAAAATGAAACGAAATTTTAGCTTTATTTTATTCGTTTCAAACCAAATAATGAATGGATTTATTCAATATGGTTTTACAAAAATACAAACATATGATAATTTCTTTATTGTATTTTTTATTACATTATCTTCATATTTTTGATACACACATAGAAAATCTCTGAAAATTGTACGATTACTGAAATTGAATTTAATTAAATGCTTGCTTTTTTTATGAATGGAAAGAATTGAAATAATTCTGAATTATTTAGTAACTCGTATGGTAGATTTGAAGCTTTAAAACATGTATGACATTTAATGGATGGAAGGTTATGGATAAGCCCCACCTGCAAGAAGAACATGAAGCTCAAATGTCAAGGGCGCTCATCTGCCAATTTACGGAACATGGGAAAATGAATGCATTTTATTTGTAACTTTTATAAATACTAGTTTTTAATAATACCATACCACATACGAAACGTCCAACCTTAAATAATAAAAGCTAACTACATGTATATAGTTACAAGCAATTCTATTTTTAATTTATTTTACATGTTCAACCCCTTCTTACTTCCACCTTTATGGATTCTTAGTTCCATTTACAAAGTGTAAGCCATGTATGGAATTCGTAAGGTCACTCACTGAAACAATTCTAGTTATTTATTTGCACCATTCTTGCGCTCCATTTGCGTATTTTAGTCCATAAGTCTTACAGATTACAATTTATAAAAAAAACACCTTCAAATATTATATTATGCATATATAGTTCAACACTTTTGTTATATATAGTCCAACCTGGCGGTTTTTTTTTGCCATATAACCATCTATTCCAACCTACCGGAAAGATATTCAAGAGGTATTAAGTGAAAACCAGACTAGAATACTTTTGAAAAAATCTGGGTCTGACAGGAATTGAATGGATAACCCTCGGACTGGAAGACATGCGCCTACTCACCTAGAGCACGGTTGTCGTCTGAATTATCTTTTAATGAACCACATTTGTCTGTTTCATATACACTTTATCTCGATATATTTTTTTCCATAAAAAAATTGTGTCGTTAAAATTTTCGCCATTTTTAGGTATTTCACTATACAATTATTTTTGAAAAACATTTCAAGTAAGTGAAATTGTGTGTCCCATACTCTTAAATTGGTATTTTATCTTAATGGGCCATCAACTAAGATGTATATATGGTAGCAGGTGTTAATATGAATTAAACTGATACCTAAAATTAACTTTGACGACTAATGATAGGTTATATTTTTAATGATGTGTAACGTTAATTCGTAGTAAATACTAGTTGTACTTGAAATTATAGTATAAAATGTTATCAGCTTAAACCAAAGTAGGTGCAAGGAGATAGTGTATTACAAGCAAAGAGATCAATTTTAGATAGGTAAATGTAATTGATTCGCCAAATTGTTTTTAAAGGAGGTACAAATTTAAATAACAACGGTTAAGTTTAAATGGTTATATATTCAAATGCGAATTAAGAATTAAACCGTATGTAAATTCTTGCGTAACGTTAACTATGAAAGGAGTTAAAGATGTTAAGGTGAAATATTTACATTTCTTCGGAGTTACTCATTTGGAGTTCCCGTTTTTCGTTCTTTATTTACTTCAAAGATCCAAAAAAACAACACAAAATGCAACATATTCGTATACAAGATTTTTTATTTTATATCAGATTATTTACGAAAAATAACTAAAAGAATATAAAAACATGTGAAGCTAAAATTAATAAAACTATTCTTTTATCATATTATATTATTTATAGTTAAGGCATTAACATTGTGGAGGTTTAAAGTCATTTTATTGGTTTTATCAACCACTGTTTATTCCACTTTTTGTAACGGTATAACCCTACCGGTTTCAAGGCTTTCACCTCATCATCAGGGGAACACAAACAAGCCTTGTTTGTGCTCCCTTGTTGATGAGGTGAAAGCCTTGAAACCGGTAGGGTTATACCGTTACAAAAAGTGGAATAAACAGTGGTTGATACAACAAATTTCAATAGACTTTTATCATTTACGATACGTTGGGATATCTTTCATGATCGAGAATGATTGTCAGACATCCAGATGGAATACACCCGTGCGTGTATCGGTTTACTATATATTATATTATACGAGCTGTTGCATTTTGTAAATGTGGCAAATAACAAGTATGGTGAAATGTTTTGTATACCATATAACAGTTTAACTATAATAGTGTATCGGCTCTCAAATTATTCATACTTACGAGAAACTTACTTTGTCAAAAATTAATTGGATAATTTATTAACTATACTTGTATCTTAAAATGTGTTATCTTTAGCGTTGCTCTAATAAACTGCGGGTCACCGCGATTTATTATACATACGAGTATGTGTTAACCGAAACATTTCAACAATGTTATTAGGGAAAATCTAGTTGCTCCAAAAATATAACGAATCGCAAGCGAATGCGTTATAATTTAAACTCCAGTATTTCTCAACAATCAAACAACCACATTTATTCGAAACACGCGTTGTTGATCAAATTAATATTCCTATACACACTTTATATACAATTACATCACAGGCTTAATATAATTGGCCTAATATATTTTTTTTTCCTTTTTTCAAATTTAGTTTTTTGTAAGATGCTCATGGCTTTAATCCCATTTTTCAAACATCGTACAATCCAAGTCTCGGTGGGCTTCTGGGAAATTGTATATATATACTAAATGACAACGTTAATATTATATTCAAATAAATTTTCGGCGTAATATTTAAAAAAAAAACAGTTAAAGGGCACTCAAGAAACTATAGATAAATATTCACTATATTTTTAAATTATTATTGACATTCTATTTTTAATTTTCATCATGAATTACTGAAAGGAGAATAGGTTTCATAAAACACGTATTTTAAAAAAGTTTTACAATATCTATTATTTCTTTGTAATGTCTTGCTTGCGTGAAAAACAATTGAAATATGGTAAGTATATATAATTACAAATATATTTTAATATCCATACATTTATTTTTTTAGCAGACTAGTTTATCTTCACACCAATATTTGTATTTTATAATCTTTTTTTTTAAAGTTGTTAATATTCATAAGTATGCAAACTCTAAAGTTTGGATTCCATTGATCTAGTTACGCCATTACCGTCCATTCATGGTAAATTTATTGAAGTTTCCTATCGCTGCACCATGGGTGTTTTAACTGATAACAATTTATCGCTTCCTAATACTTAATTATTTCACCAGTTTCGTCTAGTACTGGTCAATGATGATTAAGGATTAACCCGCTGCGTTTATCGAAGCGAATTAATATTAATTATGTATATCCCGTTTGTAAAAAAAAAACACATACGAGTATATCAGGTTTTTCGATTTGAGTTGACAGACATGGTGAGAGGAGCTTTTTTTATGTTTTTTTTTCATTTTCAGGTAGTGTAAGTAAATAAGAGCATATATTTTTGCGGATGTAAAACCAGTTTGCAGTAGATGACCTGTCGAATAAGTGCATATACACATATTGTGTGTGTTTAAGTAAATAAATATTATTTTGTTTTATCAATGTTTGTGTCTTAATTTATTGAATTAAAAAATTATTTAACATTTTTTATTTCTATAGGCTTAAATATCCTTTGTATTTCCATTCGATCAATAAACAATTTTCTTACAATTGTATTGTTTATCATTTTATACACTACAACCTGGTGAACTTGAGATATGACAATCTCTTTCAACCAACCAAAATCATGTTAAAGGAATCTTAAGTGAAAACCAGATTGAACTCGTTTTTTTTAAATCCGACGAGTTCCAGCGGGATCGAACCCACAACCCCTTAGTTGCAAGATAGTCAGCTTATCAACTAGGCCACGGAGATTGTATATTAATCCAAATAAAATTCGTTGGAAATAGGTATCGAATGAAATACAAAAATAACTCTTAAAACCCCACTCTGAGTTTGTGCTTTAATTTTATAATGACATTCAGCAAATGATTTGTACCAAGCACATGTTTTTTTTTGTAAAATATGCAATATGAATGAACTCACCGGAAGAGCAAATAGCGTGAAGTTTCTATGAAATGTGATTCATTCATGGTTAACTCTATACTTTGTCTCATTGTTAGGACTTACATTCTGATATTTCATCATAACTTGAATAATAAAAACATCAATTTAAACCACACAACCGCTTTGTGCAGTTACAAAATTTATAATTTTTTCTACAATATCTAGATATCTCAACTTTTTTTTAATTCGACGATTATTACATGCATGAGTGTATATCTTGAAAACAAAATTATAAATTTTACAAAATTTAGCACTAGGTCTTTCTTAATAATAACAGTATAGTATTTATGATTTATCTATTAAAAATGGGATTAAAATAATTTTTTGTCGAAAAGTGAAACTTTTAAAATTTAAATATAACTAAGTTAATATTTAGTCTAAATAAAAAAAATCTAAAGACAGATTGATTCAGTGTTTAATTTTATACAAGGTATATGCAAAAATATAAGTAGAATCGGAAGCGGCCGAAGCATATTTTTCAGACGAGTCAGTAACTTTCAACATTAAAAGCATGAGATCACCTGGTGAAAACCAAGCTGAGGGTGGCCAAGAATTAACAAAATGTACTATCATTTTTTGAGACGTATTATAAGACATGGTTATATTGAATTTGGTCTACACTAAAAAATATATGGTCTTTTATATTTATAGTGGTCTACAAATTAACCAACATGAACTCACAATTCCTTATAAAAAGTATTCCCGTAATACGCGCTTTTCATCATTGTCAACCTGAGTCGATCCACTGCTGGATGAAGGTCTCCCCAAGTTGACTCAAAATGGTTTTTTCACGTTGGTGGCATGTGATACTGCCATGCTTCCTGATTTCATACATCCAGCGTACCTTCGATCTTTTTCTGGGCCTTTTTATGCTTCTTGGGTACCATTGGGTTATTTCGGATGTCCATCGGGAATCGGACATTCTGGCTACGTGTCCTGCCCATTGCCATGTCATTTTCTTGCACACCTTTATTACATCTTATATGTTTGTTTTGTTGCGAATCCAGGTGTTTCGTTTACGGTCTCTTTTAGTATATCCCAACATACATCTCTCTATGCTCATTTGTGCCGTCTGAAGCTTTTGTGAGTTCTTTGCTGTGAGGGTCCATGTCTCACAGTCATACGTAAGTACTGGAAGAATACACTGGTTGTAGACCTTTCGCATCAAAGATATTGGGAGATCACTTTTGAGGATGTTGTTCATCAATGTGTATACATGCATATACATATATAATACTCCATTCACTGAAGACTTCTGTATGTGTTTCATAAGTCTATCACAATTCGTCCTATCAATATGACTAAGCCATTTCAAGATGCGGATAATACTTATATGACAGTATTTATCTCCAATAGTAAGTATTCAATTATTTAAGTTTCTAATGCAATAGTGCATGAATTGTTATATCGAACGATACGTGTATCTCTAGTTACGTTTATCTTCCATTCTTAGTTATATAAATTCTTCTAAGCGTTAAAATTAGAAATCCATGTTGATTTCTTTGTGCAAAATAAAATACTTTTAATTCCACAAGAGAACCTCAATTCAGACTTTACAACAGGAAATCCATGTTGAATCATTTGTGTAAAATAAAACATTTTTAATTCCATAAGAACATTTCACATTCCACTTACATTAAATATCTTGAATCACCATCAAGAGTATGTTGCACACAAGTATAGTACACAAAATCATATAAAAATGTCATCAATTTTAGAGGCTGATACTCTAGACGAGTTTATAGATTCGAAACTATGTGGGATTAAATTGATTTTGTAACGGATTTAAAACTGTGTTCGACTATCTACAAAGTATTCAGATAATATGAGCTAAATAATAATACTGGTATATACAGATAAAAAATGTTATATGCAAATTTTATAAAATCAAATTGAAACATTCGACGACCTCCGTGACCTATTTAATAAGATGTCTGTATTCCGACTCGGGGGTTACGACTTCCAGTATTATTCTAGATTGATATTGACTCAAAGTTTTTTTCACATCTTTCCGGTTGGTTGGAAAAGATTGCCACATGGTAATAAACCCGCCTAGTTATTGTTAACAACGAAAGGGGAATAAAAAAAACTCACGAGTAAAACATCTTTTAGTTTTGCATCTTATTTACTGAACCGAAATTTATGATAAAAGTCTACTAGTCAAGTCAATTATTTTTGTGATCTCGAAATATCAAAGAAATTTCGTTGGTGAAGATCTGATCTCTGAAACTTTTTCGTTTACGTCGTCCTCAAATTTCCTGTTTCTGCTGTATTCCTTCTTGCCTTCGTATATTAACCACAATAAATTATTTACATTTGAAAAAGTCAAATATGTACTGACTACATTTAAATGAAAAGTTTCCTATATTCCATATCGAATCAATATTACGCAATAAATTGTACAAATATATTCAAAGAATGGTAAGAGTAAAGAATAAACTTACTTCAACAATTGTCCCTTTTCACCTGCATACGTTAGAAGATGTCCAGTTTCTTCCCACGTTCTTCCACACCCATGTCAAAATTTTAAATGGTCTAATAAAGGTATAATTTAAAAGATTTGATCCTTTTGCTTTTCACTCTTAAGCCCCATTTATACTCGGGTATCCGGAAAGAGTTAACAGTTACTATAATGTTTGACATTCCATATTATTTATTTTTCATTTCATACAGGGTTAACCCAATCACATAAAATAAAATAAAAAATAAACAGGTGAAAGTCTAAAAATAATAACAATAGGAACAATGATTACTCGTGATTTGCTGTCAAGTGGCTCAGTTATACTTATAAAGTTTATTTATAAGATTAATCCTCAGTTTATTCACTTAGACAAGGGAGATATTAATATAGAAAAATTAATTCAACAAGATCATTTCATGTGCACTCTAATAGCTCAGTTCGTAAATACTGCACCGAAAACAATCTTATTTCACGATGGCGTAAATAATTGTCAGGTATATTAAATGAAAGATTGTCAACCAGCAAGGGATTCGCATTTTTCCCTGTTGATAATTTATTTACGAGTATGTAAATAAATTACAGGTGCATAGATCTCTTCTTACGCTTAAGGAGTAGTAACAAATCATACGCATTGAAAAATTGTGGTATAGAAACATGGGTAAAATCCATATTCCCTCGATTAAAAGTGTCGCATAAATTAAAGGTGTCGCTGAAATTAAAGGTGTCGCTCTTTTGAACTTGCTTATTATCGGAGAATTCTGAAACTATGGTTTCGTGTGATTGTGTCGCACTCCAATTTACTGCGAACTAGTGAATTATAAAAGGACTTAATAACAGTGCCACCCCTTAATACCCTCGAGACTTGGTTGTAAAAAAGTTAACATTAATGAACTCTGAAGAAATTAAAATCTCAGGGCTACTTTAAATTTCTCATTCATCGTTACACATACTTAGGCATAAGTTAACTTCTTAAAAACTCCTTATTTACTGGTAAATTTCTTTAATTTCATTTTTTTCTTCCGTTAATTGAACACTCCCTCTATGAATTGTTTCTTCCCAATATGCAGAAGCGTTTGTCAATGTAAGTATCTCGAAATACAATTCCAGAATTTAAAAAAAAAATCATAAGGAAGAGTCTTAATCTGCTGGTAAAAATATTTGAAGAATCAAATCAGTATTGAAAAATATTTTTTATGATTTATTTAAGATGTTAGCTTCGTAATATCTTTTAAAATATTTTGTTTCACAAGCTTTACTCGTCTTTGTATAAAAGCCCTCTTCTTGTGGATGGAGCTTTATATTATATCTCAGGCTGGAGCACCTTGCGTAACACAAAATAGGCCCCGGGGACAATCAGAAGAAAACGGATCCCGAATACAAAAGGGATCGTGGGAGAGACATCGAATTCGTATCCCCGTCCCTGTTTGGGATAACACCTGCCTAAGGTACTCGGATCGGGATCCATAGTAGGTACTGGGTACGGAGCAGATAAAAAAGAAATCTATCAGGATTAAAATAACGTCAATATTAGCTAATATTATTAAAAAAGATCCTTTTTTATTATTTAGAATTTTTTGATGGATTCGACTAATTCTTCATCATAATATATATCCACTAGAAAAATCGTTCCTTTCATTCTGACTTCAAATTTTTCGATGAATGATTAGAAAAAAATTCTAACCTTTTCCAAAATCACGGAACCCCAGCTTTATGAGTCAAGAGCGTTTGAAATGCAAATACTTTTATGTCTTTAAAATGCATCTCTTTTTTGTGATTGGTTTTCTAATTTTGTCTAATCAATTTGTAAATATTCTTTAACTTTATAAAACCAATTGGATGTAATTATGCCAAAAAGACCCAATCCACATTTTACCTGTGTTGAGATGTTTGATAAATCTCGCTGCCTTGTATGGAACAAAAAAAATGAACTTATTAACTTATTTTGCATATACTTACAGGATTAGGGTTTACTTATTTGATATCTTAAAGAAATATATGATAAATAAGTGAATTTTGAGAGTTGTTTCTTTCTGCAAAGAGGACGTCCAATTAAGTCTTCGATTTAAGGATAAATCAACTGATTGCTGATTTTTTTTAGTTGCTGTTTTTTTTTCAAATTTGTCGTTTTATAGTTTTTGCTTTGATATGATCTCCAAGTTCAAGTCATCTTAGAAATATGATTTAGCCAAAAAAGATAAAGAAAGCATATTTGATTACAAAATACTACTTTACAATTTTGTCATATCCTCACATGAACAACTATAGTTTATAAGCCATCTTTAAGCTTTTACTACATAATAGTTTTGATCGGGTATTGATCGATAAATTCGTTTGTGATAAGGGAATAGCGTTTCAATTTTACTGTACAAATTTCTAATTATTTTCATATGTTCAAGACCTAATTAACATATGAATTTAGATTTTATCAGAATTTAAAACGGGCACCACTTTCTAAACATAAACTTATCTACGACTTAAGTTATATAAAGTGTTGCAAAGAAAAAATATACCTACAGTGCTAATGACTAGAAATGATTACAAACTCATGGGTAATTTTAGCTCTGATTACTCCATATAATAACAACAATATTGCACACTGAGTGATTGGACTCGAGCAACGACGGTAATCAGTGTGATAAATTATTATTCTGGAGCGGCCATTTATGTTGTTATTTTACAGGGCACCACCTATTGTTATTATCGAATTATCATTTCCTCATTTTTTTATTGGAAAGAATCTCGAAGTGTAAGTTGTATGTAAGTGGGTTAGCTACTAAGAGAGTGAACTCGGAATTAGGGTCATGAAGAGCCCGAGGCCAGTGGCAGTGGCCGCAGAACGTTTGATAACCCACCAAACCAGACGTGGCGACTGAGGACTGAGGGAAATTGTACTTGTATCGAGTGTCTCCCATTATACATTCGTATTCAAACCACATTTAATATTTTTAATCCGATGTCAAGTAGGAGACTTGAGATGAATAAAATAATATTCATTCGTTAATTCGTATAATCCCTTCAATTTTTCTGAATAAGTAATTCAGACATATTAAAGAGCGTGACCGGGAGACAACAAATGTTAAAACCACTGTAGTACACATTTGAAAATTGTCAATATTAAGGTAATATATACGCGTAAAAAATAAATCATATATTCTATAAAGTTACAAGGATCCATGCCTGATAAATATGAATTACTTCAAACATATCAACATTTTTACATAATAAATCATTTTGGTTTAGAACTACGAGTACTAACATTGCATGTGGAATTATATCTGTAAATGACTTACATAACAGGCGATTTAGTTTTACTTATGAAGTTCGTAATTTAAATGGTACGAATGTGATGTCATTATTTTATAACTAAATTCCTTTTTTAGGCTTAATTTTTGAGTATCCTCAGTATTATTTACCCGTTATCTTACATACTGTTATTTATTAGAACACTCTTTTTGAGCCATAAATATGTTTTTTTTTTAAATTTTGTAATGGCTTAAAAAATAATTTAATCAATTCGTATGTTACCCTTCAATTGCTAATGCAAACATATTGGAGAATGTATGTCAGAAGACAACATTGTCGTCGGTTCCAATAATCGAGTCGTTGGGCTAAGAATCACTGAAGAAGGTAAGTGATTCACAGTTCGTTATCGCGCGTGTTAGAAATACTACTGCACGTGGATAGGCAAAAATACTCGCAAACGTCAAGTGCGCGCGAATACTGTAACCAGACGAACTCTAACACTAGACTGATATACGCTTTTTATTATTGTTTTTTATACCATCGGGAACTGAATCTAAAAACCCGCGAGTAAAAGCCGTCGTCTTACCAACTAGGCCACGGAAGTGGGCTTAGAAATTATTTATTTGGTCTTGGTGTAAGCATCCTTACCTTTTTAACTCGCTAGTAATACAACATATATATTTTTTATATTCTTTCTTATGGAATACTTACACATTATTCGTTTGATTGCTGTTTGTCTTAATATTATATTTCCTGCAATTTTGTAAAAATATTACTCAATGAAAACATGCAAGTGTTCGCCAATTTAATAGTGAGACACAAAAAATTATACATTTTGACAAAAAAATGTTCATCAATATTATCAAAAAGATTTATTCAATTTATAGCAATTATATTTGTATGTAAAATAAACATCCGAAGTAAGTTGCATTATAACAGTTATGAATTAACAAAGAGCCAATTTCTTCGCACATCATTAAATGACCGAAGCTAATTCATAACAAACAATTAATAGAGGAAATGCAATATTAAACAGTGGTTTTGATATTATTTATGACTCACCTGTTATTCTTGAACTGGAGTAAACTTCCTACTCTTCCCAGCGGCAGTTCGTTCGTTCGGCGGCTATATTTGTGCCTAAACCGCACATAATACTCGGACTCGGTATAATTGCTATCACGTTTCATGAGCATTGCATCCGATGTTTGAAATTATTGTTAAATGCATGCAACATCCGTTTATCGTTGGACAATATTACATCTGTAACAAAATTCTCTCTAAAACAGATTATTGCTTTTCAAATTAGTTTCTATGTGATCAAAGTGATAAGTTTCTACTGATTATTTAATATGTATTATTGTATTATTATACAATCTCATTGTATATAGAAATACCTGATGGGTTTATGGTTATGTAGTAATCTATTCCAATAAATCAGGAGGTGCAGTGTGACTCCGAAATCAGTTGCTAAATATTGTTACACTCGCTCCGTCATTGGCATGTTTTAAAAAGCGATCGAGAAACTCTTAATTTCAAGTAAGTAATGTTACATACTTCATTCCCCATTATCGTTTCCTCTCCAACATCCCTTCCATTTTCCTGTAATTGATAATAGTTCGTATATTATAATTTTGTTTAAATTAATAATATTTTGAGCATTTTTCAGCGATCATGTAACTAACTCCCTTTATTTAATTTTGTCTGATTGTTTGGAAGCGATTTTCACATGGCAACCTGCTCACCAGATTACTTTACAATGAAGTGCTAAGTAAGTAAACAAGTTGAAAAGGCCTTAAGTGAAAACTAGACTAGTTTCAACGGGATTCGAACCCGTAACCCCGGAATTGGGCGGACGTCTTATCAACTAAACTACGGAGGAAAAAAATATAATTATTTTTCCTTAATTTTATCAGAAAAAATATAAGTTTTCCAAACTTAAACATTAAACTATAAGACTTGGTTGTTAATATGTATTTAAATAGCATGATAAAAATAGTGGTTCATTACAGATCCAATAATATTTAGTTGATCCAATAATATTATATTATATTAAAAAGATTTGAATTTTCTTATATTTTATAACTTAATTTTCTTTCTAACTGGTTATGAAATAGCATATTTTTGAAAAAAAAATGATGTGTTTGTTATTGGGATTATTTCTTGATTTACAAAATTATATGGAAAATGTTTTTTTTCTAGAATTCTCTTAAGCAGAAGATTAGCCTCTCAATGCCATAACGCTGAAATGTTACTTAATTGGGTACGTATTGCAAAATAGTCCATAGGAATTTGAGTACTATAAAATAGTTGCTCTCCCTGAACCGAGTTGTATATTTGATGTTGATTTGCGTCAGAATATTCAAAGCTCATTTATTAATTCATTTGCGAAAATATAAACACATTCATAATAATAATATTGCAAAATATTAAGTCTTCAACTGACAGTAAAAATCAGAGAAACGAATTTACTATATTATTTTATTCACAAGTGTTTATGGTACTATTATATAGGTACCATCTACCCGTTAAATATTATCACCTCCGTGACCTAGTTGGTAGAACGCTTGACTTCCAATCCTGTGGTATAGGGTTTGTTTATGGATGGAACATAAACAGGGTTCTTAGTCTGATTTTGATTTAAAACCTTTTAACATATTCCTGGTTAATTGTAAAGATTTACCGTTTGACAATAAACTCGCCAGATTGTACTTTATACATCGGAATAAAATACAATAAAGCAATAACAGAGTCACACCATCTATTAGAAAAAAAACAATATTGGTCCATTTTTATTATATGAATATGCTCATGTATTTTCATATTGTATTTGTATTATACTTTTGTTGTACAGAGTACAAATAAGCAGATACATTGCCGTGTGACAGTCTCTTCCAAACACTCAGAAAGGTGTTTATGCAAGATCTAATAGAAAATTAAACTGTAACTCTTTTTAATAATCTGGATATCAACGGGAATGGAACACCCTATCCCCTAGGCTGAAAGACAAGCGTTTTGCTAAATATACCACGAAAAGCGTCGATAAAGTTACCTCATTATTAAATTATTAACTTAAAATCAAAATAAAAACGCTTTGATTTTCACTTAAATTTATTTGTAAGAATCATTGCAAAGAAATGTGTGTAATAAACAAATTATTATATTTTTTATTGTGAATATTCAATGTCACTATATATTAGCGATAATTTTCAAAAGTAATATACTAACGACTAAATGATATTCAATCATTAAAAAACCCTTAAATGTGTGAAGGAAGTCTTCTTCGCTCTATTAAAGAATTTTCGAACTTTAGATAGCAAAACAGGCCTGTCACGTATTCTATGTTTATGATGTAGAATTTTGTAACAATTTGGTTGAAAATCATTTAGTCGAAAAAAAATGCACAAAAAGAATATAAATTCAATAAATAATATATTAACTTAGCAATATATTTTATTTTCAACATATTAGAGCTTATGAATAAGTTCAATCCAACATGGTCAAATGCATTATTCACATGGTAATTGCATTGCACGTAGACGGTCAAATTATCTTTATCATGCACAAGTATGATCTTAGTAATTATATGGATTGACAAGTATATTTTGAAATATTAAAACCGTTTGCTTCGTTTATTATTTCTGCAATAATCTGGCTTTCTCATAGATTACTTTCCAAGGTTCAATGGTTGAATCTTTCATCAACTCTGTTGTTCCTTATGACTGAGGGTCGTGATCTATGGGATGCTGGTGCTGCAGGTTGCGACAATACGTGTCCACTCCTTTCGGTCACTTGCCGTTTGCGTAGCAGTGTACAGGCTTCCCGCTTCCTCCCTTCACCTGATTACTCCATCTGCCTTGAGGATGTTGGAAATATTAGAGGTTGGTCTAGCTTTGTTTTAGCACGATTGGAAATACCCCGATCTCTTCATATTTTTATGAATCGGGTCATGGTATTTTTGGCAGTTTATATAGGCCTCTTTATTTACTTTTCACAACCGCCTTCTGCAGCAGCTATACATAAATACATATGACCATGCCGTGTCCCTTGCAGGGTAGGTAGAGAAAACTGATATTTAAACTTTTCAATCCATGCACACATCTTTCGCCTCCACATTCATGCATCTCGTTATGCACAGCCTCATTCTTCTCACTTTAACCCTCTTTTAGAGTCTGGCCCATTTGATCCAGGCATGTTTACCTCTTACACATACCTTGCACTTCTGACTTGTATACTCGCTTAGTCATTATTTCATATTCATTCTCTCCAGTTGCACAAAGCGTCTATACGAATATTATTACTTAACATTTAGTAACTGGTGAATACTATCAATGAACAAGGCGCATATTACTTTACAATAACTTCTGTTTTAATGAGAATACTAATGAATAAAATAATAAAGCAAACTAGTTCAAATCATTCAAGGCATAATAAGTCAACCTTTTACAAAAGTCATCTTTCCATGTTTAGTCATATCAACTTTTAGCTATGTCCATATTAAGTCTTTTTTACAATTTCACTTTCGACAATTCCTCCGTCGAGCTTTGTGCTTTGCGGGACACCTTAACAGGAGACAAGTTTTTCTTGTTGAACCTCCCCGTTTCCGCCGTGGGACGAACGTCATATTCCAAATGCAAAAACACCTACGTTTCCTTTTTGCGATGCGTTTAGAATGTGCACAGCCATTACCTGGCGCCTTAAACGAATGAGAAAACGCAATACGGCGGAAAAGAGATAAATGCTCCTCTATACAACCTGTTTTATACTTCATCAACTAAAAATAGTATAACGGCTCTTACGTTAGTGTAAAACCAAGTAAACTAGTCTCAGATGGTTTGATGAAGATATATCTATAACCTTTTTACTTTGCACAGTTGATTTGGTAGTGCTTGAGGAGTATTTTTTTAACTCGGGTACGGCTCTTTTAACATTCTGTTCGCCAATACACCTTTTACTTGACCGCGACAACGTCTTGCAGACGATCGACGGGACTTGATAGACGCGGTCGGTTCACGTAGTGTATTTTTCTCCTTTTGTTACTAGTTTTGTGTTATGTTCTTTCTGTTGGTGCTTTTAGTGGCGGGATTTTTTTATTTTGACTGTTGAAACGAACGAAAAATCGCTAAACGAAAGTGCGAGTAGTGTAACGAATACAACAAAGTGCCGAATTCAACGAAACTAAATTGGATTACGATTAAACACGTGCAAAACATGCGAATTGGTTTGTTCATTTGAAACTAAAAGCGATAAATCACAATTTCAATAAATTTACCTATTTAATATTTATTTAGCGTGAATTTATTGACATTTAAGTGGGTTTTTTTCCGTAAAGAATTTTTGTGACGTTTTATTTGTTATCAATCAACATACTGAATTTCATTTTCTTTGTTTTCATACACATCCAACGTAGAGTAAAACAAAAAAAAAACAAAAATATGGCGTTAGAATCTTAATATTAAATGTTTTTTATTGTTCTTATTTGAATAGAAAATAAATATTATCCCAACCACGACTTTTTAATGCATTCTAAATATTATATCTTTGTCAATGATTTTTAATCATTACTGAAATAATTTTTGTAAAGATTTTTTTCATATAACTTATCTACTTATTTCTAAAATGCAATATTGTTTATTACAAATTTCATCGATGCCACGTGCAAAAAGGTTTATTTCATTGCCAACTACTTTTCCTATTGCATAAATGCTACCTTTTACTTTTTGAGTGTCTTGTTTTAAAAGTAGCCTATCTACATTAAAATATACTTACGTAAAGTGTTTTTTCAAATTGATTTACAAATTATTTAAACTTTACAATCTTATTTTCAAGTTTTAGATTATGTCTATTGAATTTTATGATTATGATCTCTGTATAATTTCCAAGGATGTTGGACATGTTTATTCCGAAAAACAGGTTTTGTCAGTATAGTGTTAAAAAATATCTATGATTTGATTTTCATATTTTTCTGATAAAATAAATTGAAACTTCTTTGCTTTGCTTTGAAGTTTGCATATGTTTATATTTTTTGAACTTTTTATTCTTGAACGCGTTCTTACAAATGTTATTTTACTAATTCAACACAGGCAAAAATATATTTATACGTCAAACAGTTTAAATACATTGCCTTTATCGATATAAACATAAAATGACGTTGATTTTTTGTTGGGGTAGGCAGATAGTAGAGAGCGCCGGACTTTCCAATCGCGACACACATATTTCGACTCCTCTACATCCATACACCACATCCATACAACTCTAACGATATTTCTGTTTTTTTTGCCATTTCTTTCTTTCAAAATATTATTTATTCAATAATACTTTCCTTGATCTTTCTCTATCACGCTTTTCACTCAATTTTTCACTATATCATATATTTGTTTTGTTAGCATTTCTTTATTCATTCTTTCTACATTCCCAAACCATATCAGCATACTCTTCTTCATCTTACTGAATGTATGAGCTTTAAGGTCGCATTTATCCCTAATCACTTTATTGCGTATTCTGTTATACATTATCACCCCGAGTATTCTTCTCAATGTACGCATTTCTACAGTATTTATTCGGCTTTTTTCCACCCCACATTATACTCCCTGCTTTAAAGTTTGTACTGGAATACTGTTATGGACTATCATTTAAGCTGATTTTTATACTGCTCGGGTCGAGTATACATGTTTTCTAAATCTTAGCTTTATAAATTAATCTTATGCGATTAATATCCACTTCAAATAAACAGCACCTTAATAGATTTTGTCAAAGTAAAAACAGTAAGATTATAAAACATTTTTAAATATAACATGTTATTATAATTATCATCTTCAAATACTACATGGTTCTTTTATAATTGTTAAAGATTTTAGACTTTAATATTTTTATCGCTTTTTTATCAATTATCCTTTCATTCTTATGATAGTCCTAACATGTCCGAATTGGTGACCGCATATATTGAAAACCGCGGCTCGGAGACAATATTTTCTTCGGCACCATTTATTGTACTTTCGGGTTAAGAACCACTGGAGTAGGCATAGAGCTCGCGGTTCGTCATTGCACGTGTTGGCTATACTACCGCACGTGACACGAAAATAATACTCACCCATGTTTGCGGCGGGCGAGTATTGTTTCCAGAAGATTTTTTTCGCGTGGGGATCTTTTTTTTTTTCGGGTTCCATCGGGAACACGAAACCCTCGGTAAATAAGTCAAGCGTCTTACGAACATGGACACGGAGGTCGTCTTTGTCGATTTCTTTGTCATAAATAATCGCAAATTATTGTTGATACGTACAAAAATTACAAAACATAATTATATTAGCATATAATTGCAATAAAATTGTTTGAATATTAATCATAAGCATATTTGCTGAACACAATTAAACATCAGTAGAATGCAAAAGGAATATTAAATTAAATATTAGTCATCCTGAAACTAATGATTGTTTTCAAAGGTTATGTCAGAAATGCAATAAAATATAACACAAACATGATAGTAAAATTATATGAAATGCATTCCTGTCTGCCACTCGAGATGCATTTCTGCTTGGATGACGTGCAATATTCAGGTTTCGTATTACAATATGTCAACATGTATTGTGTAAGTATTCACTGAATATATCTATCTGCTTTTACCAGATACGGACTAATATTGTTAGGTTTTCAATTATATCATCATTGTCACTTAGATAAAGCCTTGTTGCCTCTCTTTGCACTTAACTTAATGTGCCTCTAACACTTGAACAATCTTTATTTAATCAATAAGTTCAATCAATGCTTTTCTTAGTGTGATAGCTTTTAAACATTTTTACTTAAACAATTAAATGAGTTGAAAACATCAAACTGTAGAAAGTACTAGCTTAAATTTTCAAATAAACGCTATCATTTTAAGCATATTTGGGAAAATCTTTCTTTTATATTCACGTTAGCAGATGACGCGGAAATAAAATTAAAGTGGTCCAAAGGGTGCTGATTCAAAGTTCAGTAATTAAAAATACGAATAATTTACACGAAATTGAAATGCGGCTGAAATTTAGTAAGTCTTACAAATTAATCAATAAAGCAAGATTCTAAATTTATATTTGAATGCCCATTTCCATGACGAGTGTAATAGAATGCACAATAAAAGTGGAAAATCAGGCTACGTTGGTACCACCGGATTTCACTATGTACGACAATTTGTTATAGGCATATTTTGTTGCACAAAGAGCAAGGAGCTTCAGTACTTGCAGCTTGTCTAAATCTTCTTTCTCTGTTGGTACCTGATACTGTTGTTTGCTCCCAGTTATGCTGAGCATTAATGTTATTAAGCGGCTTATGCAGTACGTCTTTATATCTCTTGCGCTGCCCATTATGCATTTTCTGCCTTCCATCAGCTCACCAAATTGCATATTTCTTGGGAGTCTGTATTCTGGCATGCGAGTTACGTGTCCAGACCAACGCAGACGAGAACACGACACCAGGATCTCGTTGATGCAGCAGTTTGCTCTTTTTCAAACTTCATCATTTGATATGGTATGCTACCATCGAATCTTTATTATTTACCTGAGGTGCCTGTGCTGATATTTTTCGAGTACCCTAATGGGTCGTCTCTAGGGAACCCATTATTCGCATCCATATATACACTGCCTATATCTAAATATATGATACTCAAAGAGTATTTTGAGTATATCGCAAAGAGCATTTTCGAGCAAACTTATCTTGATATATTCTATAGTTGTTGGAGTGAAATTATATCAAACAATATGTATTCTAGAGCGTTAGAATCTCATGGCCTGCATTGCATCTGTCGTACCTCTCTGCACTCTTATACTCGGCTGCATCCATTAGTTCATTCCTGTTATATTTAATCCGTTATTTTAAATGCTCGCACTGATATTAGATAAAATCTTCTACGGTGTAGCAATGAAGATATTCAATGGATGAGGTACTCAAAAGTTTCTCGAAGAGGCTAATATATTTATTTAAACTGTACTACCTATTGTACCAATTAAAACATTTCACATAATTGTTACTCCTTTGAACTGGAGCAACTCTGTATAACGCAGTCACGTTCGACGTAACTTGGCAGCAATGTTTCCTCCAATTATTTTACTTGCTGCACGAAGTAAAATATTTCTGCGCGACAAAGTTTTAACCGTTTTTTTTTCGTGGAAGTTATTGACTTGATCAAAATTTTACATGTTTTAAAATTCAGAGTTAATCATTTGTCAAAAATAAAAATACATGAAAGTGTCTATGTACCTATTTACAACACTAAAACTAGAAACAAAAATTAATTAAAAATAATTTACCGAGTTAAGAATACAATTCCTTGGTGCCGTAGTACAATTGTTTCCTATTAAGTACGAAATACAGCAATGGAATTGGCCCTCGGTCGGAAATCATCATCACCTTACGAATGATCCTTACGTGCTTCTTCGAGGTTTTAACCTGCTACGAAGATTGTCGAGTATCCTGAATAGTGTTAGATGATGCCATGGTTGCATAGGTGGGGTTTCATTGATCACCCTTGTGATCTTGTGGAATGGTCCAAACTGAATGAGTATCCAATATAACATATTTATTCCCGAGATGACTAGAGAAGATCCATCGGGCTACTCCTGAGGCTGTCTTATGGATGAGTTGACGACTTTGAGAGAGAAACCAAACAAGAGATGAAGATTGAGTGTACATTTGTGTGGTCTCGTGAGTGTGGGTTTCTTGTTGTTTTAAATTTTGTTGTTTTTGTATTTCTGTATGTTTTTTATTTTTATTCTTATGATTGTGTGCGGTATATTGAATATTTTTGGTCTTTCTGGAGTGATGATGTGTGAGGAGTTTAATTTCGCATGATGTTTCCAGTTGTAATTGAGTGTCACTGTTTGTCAGGTTGATGAGGACGTGCAACGGGGTTTTGTTTTTGTGTAATCAAAAATCGGAAAGAAGTATCGATTTATTTTTTCATGCTAAATATCCTCAGTGAGATACAGGCAAAAGCCTAGTTTACTGGGGATACGAAAAATGAAAGGCAACAAACTCAGATCCATTAAAATTGTATGTCTAAATTAAATTACCTGTTGTATTTTTCACAAATTATGTATATTTCTTGTCATGTGTAATAATAAATAAATAAAAAATAAAATAGGTACTGATAAAACATCTCATAATTATATAGTCGAAATTTTTTTTAAAACAATTCGTTGCTTTCTTGAAAAGTGTCATAAATCTTTTGGAGAATTTGGGGAGATGTTTTAATGTTTATTTATTTTGTCAGAATGAGCTGCGCATTCGTGCAGCTTACAGGGAACACTGCTTGGCAGCTATCTTGAATGTTTACTTTCGTGTTTTTAATGTAGCAATTGTCTCGTATTCATAATGAGAGACATCCCGTTATCTGAAGAGTTCAACATTTAAATATTGTGCTTTTTTATCAACTTGATCAGCCTTTATCTAGTACAATTTAAATTAGCACAGTTATTTATTGATAAATACTGTGTCAAGTCGATTGTTTTTGTTTAACTAAAATGAGAATAAACGTAATGTGTATAAGTTGATCGCATTTTGGCGAAAATAATTAATTGTCTATGTATTCTTAATTGACCACATGGATTTCCATAACTTGTTTAAAACATGCTTAATTTTTTATATCTCATGACGTAGCTACATCATGTCTTTTATTTATTAGTGTCCATTAAAAAAAAAGTGCTAACATATTATTTCCATAGTAAATTTTCTCTCAAATTATATTTTTCAATGATACATGCATTAAGAATACCTTTCATTGCTATTTTACAAAATCCATTAATTGTTCCACATGTCACTCTTAAATAAATACGAATCGGTGATGTCGAACATATTAGAGCGTGGCTGGGAGACATCATTAAATTTGACCCCAGTAATCGAAACTTCGGCTTTAAAAGCACTTGAATAGACCATCGCACTTATAGGTGAACCCCCACCCCCTCTCCCTCCCGCACCTAAAGAGGCAATAACACTTGTACACGTCTATCGTATCGAGCGTACGAGTAGTGTTACCAGACGATCTCTTTTACCAGTCAGGGGTCTTTTTTTTTCGGGCACCTTTAGGAATTAAATCCGAAACTAGGCTACGAAGGTCATCAGTTGACAAAATAATTATTCATAAATTACTTTTGGTTAAAGAAAATAATTATTAGAGAAGTTCAGTAAATTGATTTAATTGGTAAGTTTTCATCAGTATGCTTATTATTAAATCCTAAGGCAGGGGGCAGTGAAAATCCTATAAAAAAATAAACACCGTCTCGATATACACTTATTTATATACGTATTTGTATTTAAATGCATATGCATAATTTTAGTATGCAGATCGGCATCGCCACATCCACAGATAAGATAGGCTTTGTAGGAATACTTAGTATTTTATTGGTTTTCTGTTGAGTGTCACTTCACTTGCATGAGCTGAATATTAACCCCTTTTTAAGTCGAGATAAACATACAGGTTGTTTCGAACTTATATTATAAAAAAAATACATAAACTTAACGAGATAAAACATAAATATTTTTTTATCTCAGAATAATTTTGTATCCACTTCGTAATTTTGTCAATGATTAAATTTTCAAATAACATGCTTACAATAATGATATTTATATGTATGTGTATACCCGGGGTTGCGGGTTCGATTCCCATTAGCACTCATTATTTTTATTGAAATAGGTTCCAGTCTGGAATTCACTTAAAGCTTGTTTAACACCCAATTGGAACAGATTACCATTTGGCTATAAACTTGACAGAATTTACTATACGAAATTAAAGTGTAATACAATACGATTTATCACTTCAATTATATACATCTGGTGGACTTATAGCAATTTCTTTTTATCAACCTGCTTCTGTTTCTTTTAATCAAATATTGAAAGCAATCGCCATTATTCAAATAGTTTTCATGGAAATAATTTACTTCTCTTAATGTTTTTGAAATAAACTCTTTTAAAAGAGCAATAATTTATTATTTTCTCTACGAGAAAAACATAATTTTACTTAATGTTTTAATACAGTTACAATGTCGTTGTTAGTTTTATATTTTAATTAATATTCTACTTATGTTTCCGTATATTTACGTATTGTATTTGTGGACACCCTGTACTAATTGTTAAAGCAACCGGTTCTCAAAAGTTGTTGCTGTTCATTTCAATAATTCGTTTCGTAGTGTGCCAATGAGCAAAAATAATATTATATCCACAATACCAGGTTGCGATATAAATCGTGGTGTTCTACTTTATGCTACTTATTTTAGGCAAGAAGTTTATTATTTTTCTCAATAGCAGCACCTGCTTAAAGTAAATTTACATTTTCAAAAAATATATATCCCGGGAATTTTCCCCTATGAACAGTATTTATTGTCGTAACATCTATCAATTATTATTAACTTCAAGGTAATGATTTTACATTTACATAAACCTTTCAAGCAATGTCTATACGTCCGTGTGTTACTCACAATTGTAAAGTATAAATACATATTACTTTGTTAAACATATAAACAAAGTTTTCAAAGCGTATTTTCATATAGAAAATCATGAATTGAAACATTACTTGAAACCAGAATTAGCGTTCAACGAAAAATTTTCATCTTTTATGTGTTTATTATTGCGTTTATCTTTTCTTCTTCATCTCATTAGATTTACAAATACACAAAAGAAGTTTACTACCAAATATATGCAAACATAAAAAAACGCTTTTGTTAGAAGCAATCCGTATCAAGCCGTTAATTGAATAGTCAATGCCTTTGAATTTTATTTGAAGTATTATCTCTATTTACTCGATGGGAACTATTGACCAGTAGTTTGAAAGCACATTACCTTGAAAGCCTTAGAGTGGTATATTATTCAAGTCACCTAGCCTTCTCTTAGCTACCAGCCGCACCAAGAATGGTAATTACCGGGCCTCGAACGCGAGACTATTCGCTCGATTGTTCTTTATGCTAACGACTTCGTGGACCCAGAGCTCACTGAATTACAAATGACAGTTTTTAACGTTAACCTTTACCGATCGACAGGATTCGTGTAATTGAATCAAAGACTTATTACGTTCTTCGAAACGGAATGGACATAATAACTTAATTATACTGATAATTATTGTATAGCGGAGCTTTTGGTTTAATGTTTCCCTACATTTGGACGGTTTGTTTCAGAAAGGACCCAACCCTCAAAATATGTTTTTATGGTTGATGTATAAAATATCGAGGTAGTAAAATATCTATTTTATGGTCAACGAAATGTTAATGATTTGGAACCCATTTTTATTAAAAAAACATTTGCGTGTTTTTTTCTGAATTGAAAAAAAAGTAGGTACAATATTTGTACATGCGAAAAAATCAAATCATAAAACAAGTTCGTTGCGTTCTTTGAGTTTGTAAAAATTTATTTCACTTTATGCATCATAAAAATATATGATTCTCTTCATAAAAAGACGTATAATATGGATCAATATGAATGAATATTGATTTTTTACTCTCCTCATTAAGTTGATTTCTAATTTTTATATGATATAAATTATATTTCTTGTTTACGTGGATACATTAATAGAAAAACGATAATGTACAATGAATTAAATATGGATTTTATTGATTTATTTTATCCTTAAAATTTTTATTTTTCGGCTTGAGTATAAAAAACGATCAACTGATTTTTATTAAACACGAAGGATTGAAATTTCATAGAAAATAGGCATAATTCAGTTTGAATGAATAGTTGGCCATTTTTTCATTTGATGCATTATATGTTACGTTTGTATTACGTGCCCAAATAATAATTACCAATAATGACTTAACAATTAAATCCCACTCTTTCGGAATATTATTCATGCTTTCGCATCAGGTGTTAAAATAAATGTGCTTGTAATTACATATATCGCCATGGACTTATATCGTGGGCACGAGTTTACAATAGACTATTGCCACGAGGAACATCAGTAAACATTAATTGATTTGTTTTTTGGTTAATGTCAAACAATAAAAGCAATCACAGTTTTACATTGTATGCTAATAAGGAGATACCTACTTTTGGTTTCGTTCGGAGCAGATCGTGAAGTGGCCGATGAAATTGTGTGGGTCGAACGCATGCATATTCAGTATAAGTTAAACTACAAGATGCCTAATTTTAAATAACATGGTGGGTTTTGTTTTTTGCGAGCTTACGTGCTCGATTTCTTGGAATATGAAATACATTATTATATATTGTGTTTAACAATTTTTCCATAAAATGAGGCCATCTACAATATGCCTTGCAGAATTGATCATTGAATGTATGCAATTTTAGGCTCAGTTTAGCCAAGCAGCGTTCTTAGTCAGTTACGAGATAAACCGCAGTGATTTGGAATCATGGTTAATTATCTCATCATTTCGACACCGATAATGATTCCTTTGTAAAAAGGTCTGGGTTTCTGGTTTTTCCTTTTTTATGTATAATTATAAGGCAAGCATCCTTTGGCAAATTATAGTATACACGAAATAAAACATTTGGTTTTAAGTAGAATCCTTTTAATATCTACTTTCTAGATAATTTTTTGTAGAACATATAACACACCTATATTTAGAAATCAAAATTCCAAGTTATTTTTAAACCATGTTTTCTTTGAGTTTTATTATTTGTTTTGATAAAATATCAATTAGCGTATACAGTGTTTTCTAAATACAATTAGTTTTGTGAATCTCTCAACGGTATCAAAAGCAACGTACCTTATTTTTTATTAACTCCATTTTTTTATGCAAAATTACACAAATAAATAAGCATTAATTATTCAAGAATATATGAAAGAAATTTTGAAACGGATTATTTATAATCGTGATAAAAAGGAATTGTTTTATTAGTGAAGGATTTTAGGAAAACCACCTTAGATGTATGTACACTGATATAAATATTCGTGTGGGTTGCAACTTTATGTTAGTTTTCTTATTCGAGGTTACGAAAACAAGATAATATCAAATGAATCTTATAATATAAATTTATTTAAGATGTTCTCCTAAAAATGAAACATTATAAATGATATATTAACAAGTGGCATTGCATAAATTTGTCTATGTTAAAACAAACGTTGATAACTTATGGGTAACAGATTTTACCAAAAATAAATGCAAACTTATTCAAAATTTGATGTTTACAAAATACACAGTGCCAAATCATAGATAATAGTTTCATAATATTTTGGAAGCCTTGATTCTCCTAAATAGCAACATTCAGAGTTCTTCTGGTTTAATTTTTTTTTTATCTCTAATTTATCATTCCTTGAAATAGCCAGCCACCCTTTGTTCATGTATTCTGAGGATTGAATAATTGAAGTAAAAATTTCGATTGTACTTTTCTGTTTAAATAATTTCAGTATAGATGACAGTTCATTTTCATTGTTGGATTTAAATATTCTTTGCGAATTCTAAAAACTTGAAAGAATGATCCTATCAAGTTTTTTTTATAACATTGAAATGTTTTGTTTAAATAAATAATATTTATAACAAGTTCTAGCATTCATAGAATAATTTACAATAATGATTATTAAAAAAATATATCTAATTTTACATTTATACTCGCTGAAACACGATAAAAATTACATATAATGTTATTTTAGGTCCATATGAGACGGGTTTAATTTTTTTCTAATTAAATCGTTTCATTGTCATTTAGAAATCCTTCCATCCAACCGGAAATATGTCAAAGAAGTCTTAAGTAAAAACCAGACTGAAACCATATTTGTATAAAAATGGTTATTAACGTAAATCAAACTCGCGCCCCTCCCCCGGTTGGAGGACAGGAGCCTTTCCAACTAGGCCACGGATACTTAATTATGACCAGAAAATAAATATTCATTCGAATAAATATTGTGATTAGCGTTTTGTTTGGACACCTAAATAAATTATGCCAAGAATACAGTAGAATGAATTATTGCGTTTAATATTGTATGAATTTTGATAAACGTCTTCAATTTCAATTGTGTATGACTGTAATCGTGTATCTTTATAGTTTCCTAAGTACCCATTTAATAAAAGTTTCCATAATATATTTCTTCGCTTCTTTCAAAATAAATATAATAATATTTATGCATTGCTTAAACCTGTATTATTAATATTGTAGGATTCCATTATAGACTTATCATCGACTTTTACCGAAACATGAATATATTCTACAAAACAAACTTAAAGACAGACCCGTTTCACTTTGTGGATGCATTACAACAATTAAATCTGTATTTATAAGCTTTCGCGACTGTAAACTTATAAATAATTCTTTCTCTTTCTTGTTTTGACACTTCTAATCAGACATAGAAGTGTGGTAACGATAACTTATAAATAACACATTTCCCACGAAATTATGGCGTGAGGCCAGCAAGTGAGTAATTTAGTGTATACCACTTAACGATATTTCACGCACATTTAATTTCACTCGATTACTTTGTATGGAATAGCCTCATTTAACATTCTTCAAGATCATTATGAGTATGGTGTGTTCATATCAGAAATATTTGTAACGTTACTGTAAGGAAGACTCTGACATTCCTACAGACTGATTCACCGCTGCGGTGGAACAATCTGCAATACGTTGGTATTCCGAGACAATAAATAATGCCATCACTTGAGTACATTTCGCAGAAGCATAATACCAAAATATTATTTGTTCTTTGTTCGGTGGATACAAGTGTAATCGAATCTTCATACGTACCCAAGTAGCATTTTTTTTCTTTTTGCATAATATAATATAATTTACTTAAACGAGAGAAATATAACAATATTTTTCAGTCCTTGTATGTGGTTTGCTAATACTACTCGTATACTTTTCAGTTTCATTTTATCTTAATTCAGTTTTTATTTGTTAATTTTATTTATTCTTTTTTATATAAGAATAACAAACCAACAGTTTGAAGTAACACTTCAATAATATTGTAATATAAAAACATAATATTCCCCTTCACCATCATGTTTATTTTTTATGTTCAGTTACCATAGACTTGCTGGTCAACTAACAAGGAATTCCTGTTTTAAGTCAACCAACTTATTACCTGTGTCAATTAAATACTTCCGTCGTTGAAAAGAACATTAAAAAAACTAACTTTAAATATACGAGATTTGCACTTTTTCAGTTATAGGAACAAAAAAAGGAAAACAATAATAGCAACTAGGTATATGATATATGAACATCAAGATTTATGTTTTTCTATGTAATCACTCATAGACCCCCACTACTATTTCTCAATGTGCAAAAATAATTCAGTTGTTATATAATGCAACTTTTATCAACAGTGCCTAACTATTATATCTCGATACAAAAATGTATGCATAAAAAAAAGTGTTAGTTTAAAATACGACTACGACTCCTTGAAAATATTTATTTTGACGAAATAGCATAGAAACCATATGGCTGATTCAATCTTATATACTATATTCTTTCACCCCAATATTGATATGACCATATTCGAAATATCTGAATATTTCTCGTATATTTCCCGAATAATGTATATTTTTTTTAAATGTGAAAGTGAAAATAAATTTTACAATATTTTTGTCTTTTTATATTTTATATTGAAACCATCTTTTATTTCTGCATTTGGTCACGAAAACATGATTAGTGCAAAACCGGAAACTAGAATAAATACCTTTAAAAACAATGTGATATATTACCTTTAAAATGTATGCTGTTAATTTGAAAACCTGTCCATAAAAGTACTAAAATGTTTTTCGTTATCTTGACTCAAACATCACGTTAAAATACTATATATCTTAGAATGATAATAAAAAGTTTCAACAATAGAAATGCACGTGTGCGTCTCGTCTTATTTTTGTTGAGATTTAAAATCCACATTGAGAAGGACAGAGAAATCTCGTAACAATGGGACCAGAAAGGGACCATATTTGTTACCTGGACTCGAGGTTACCTGGAATCTCTGACGTCATCCCTTAGGTTCTGTACATCACAGTTCTGCGACCTGAATTTAGTCTCGTTTTTCCTGTCGAATCGAGAGTCTCTATAGTGAGTAGTTGATTTGGCAAGTCTCGTGGCTTTTGGTTTTGCAGAATTATGTTACGACTAAATATAATCAGTGTTGAAAGATTGACTTAATATGTTGTGTCGTTGATATATGGTCATTTCGATCTGACGTGTTGACTGCGATAGTTTTGTGCAATGAAAATTTTTTGAAGAAAAATATTTATACATGTACCATAAATATATGAAAAACATGTGTGAAAAAAATATTTTGAATTTCTGACACTGTTTTTGTTTCTTAAAAGTTTAAATAGGTTTTTTACTTTAATTTAATAAATACATCATCTTAAATTTAAAAACCTAAAATAATTTGATTTATAGAACGATTATCTTTTTTATTGCCTCTTGCTTGTCTCTTAGTATTGTAAAACAAAAAAAAGATCGGAATAATTTTCAGATAGTTAAACGTGTATACTGGACAGTGAATTTTCTAAATTTGATGTATAATTAACTGCGAACAGAAAGAAATGTTTTTTTTACAAATTTTGGCGGTAAAATAGGTAACTACCTACCTGCCATATCTACCTGTTGCGCCAAGGGCAGACCAATTTGTTAGGCGAGGACCTCTAATAGTGTTTCTGACTCGGCCCTAACAGGCATAATACAAAATCTATTCGCCTACGGAAAAATACCCACTTTTATTTAAAAAAAAAAGTTTTAAGTGTATTATAATTTGCCCTATTTTACAGAATCCATAAACGAAACATTTTGTTAATAATCGAAAATATATTTAAAAACTTTGTGTATAGTTTAAAAAAAAACAATAAGTTTTGGTGTTATTTCATTTGTACGAATATATTTTTTTTATTAGACATGAAGAATTTGATGTCAGTGTTGTGCAATTTAGTATTAATTTGATTATAAATAAAATATAAACATGATAAAATTTCGCTATAAACGAAAAGAGCCCACCGATGCAGCGGCGACTCTCCCGCCGAAAGCCGTCACAACAAAGACTCAGAACCTCTCGAATAAAACCACGACATCGCAGAAGACTGGCTCAATCACCGAACTGAAGAAAAGTGCAATTATCAGTGGTCTCAAGAAAAATGGTATCGGAGGTAGCTCAAGAACCGCGAACTGTAACAGTCTACAGAAAAATTCTACCGTTAGTGCGGCAACCAAATTAGAACAATATCAAGGGTTGCAGAAAGTTGGATCCACTGGAAGCCTGCCGAGAAGTGGAAGATGCACGCCCGTGACACCGATAATTGAAAATGGAAAAACTCTTCCAAAAGCGCCCAAAGGAAATATTCATAAAACGAGCACTTTGCCAAAAAGTTCTTCGTCTAGTTCGTTATACAAACAAAATCTTGGGCCATTGAAAAATAAAGAAATTTTACCATCAAAAGAAAACTTTATCAGTGATTTCACTGTGAAGAAAAACAATACCCTACCAAGAACAAAAAATGATAAAACATTGTCTGCTAACACTTACACCTCCAATCCGATCGAGAAGACAGAAGTTTCCAAGAGTTATGAAGTAAGTAGTCCATTATTTAGTCATGATCCTTGTTAAGTAACCATATACTATAACGTAACACATTCTAATTTTGAAGGTCTCATATGTACCAGTTTATTTTTATGTGCAACGTTGGCTCGAATGTATCCACTCTGGTTTGTATTACAAACTATATTTTTCTTATAATTTATTTATTCACGTGTGCTCACAAAAGGTCATACTATTTTTGTCATGTTGACGCGTTTGATGGAATTGGCGGTGCATCGTGTGAAATTATTTTTAAATCCAAACGAAACAAGATCACCGAATAAATGTCAAGTCTCCTCCATGAAATTCAATACGGATGACGTATCTCCAAATGTCATCATCAGAGGAGAGTTTAAAAGTACGAGTACTTTAGTTTCCATTCGCTGGCCCAGAATTATTATTATGACTATTCATAGATTGTATAAAACCACAAAACGGTGATGGATTGAGTAACCTTTTCGATACAGTACGAAACAGGGCTGACAGAGATTGTTATTTACAATTTGTTAATATTATTTAATGTAACACCAAAATACACTGTTATTGATTACTGTGGTTACAAGCTTTATAGAATTCGTGAAATTACATTCAATTTGCTCGTAAAGGTGTTAAAATTATATCATTTCGAGGTCGTGCAAGCACGTTACGCACAATATTCGTATCCATCCAATCATAATGGAACTCATAAACATAATATTTTGCCCACTGGAGATTGATTGTGTAATTATGTTGATTTTATTCCAAATAATTACAATTGGTGAACTTTATAAAACTAGTTTAAAGAATATTGATACTTTTCTTTTTAATTTTGATTCAATCGTAGGTGTTTAGTTATAGTGGTGTTAAACGATGTGTTAATAGTAAATTTCTTTACGCTTAAACACTTTTAATACCCACACAATTATCTTAATCAGTAACGAGTAATACTATATACAAAGTTAGTTGTTATTGTACTTTAGAACGTTTCTTCTTATTTATGTTGAAATAATTTATGCTAAATTTTGATAATAATTTTAAATCTGAAATCAATTCATTATAATCATATTAAATGTAAATTCTGTTTGTTTTAATAAAATTGAGTGTAATAACTCAACATTGATTTGAGATGGTTGCTTCGCAACTTAGTCAAATATTTACTAAAAAATTTAAAAGGTCTAGAAAGCGACTTAACACATGCTGGGTGGGTGGCTCAAGAATAATGGATGGTATAAAGTGGTAGCAAACGGCAATTGACAGGCAATTTTGGGGAATTTAAGAGAGACCTAATTTTTCGCAGTGAACATAAAATTTGGTTTATTTATCATATACGACCTCTGCGGCGTAGTCGGTAAGAAGTTAGTCTTCATGTTTAACTCCCGTTGGTATTTAATTTTTAAGGTTTCTCGTCTGGTATTTACTTCCAACCGTTAACAGTTTTCTGTTATACAACGAAAATGTAATAAAATACAAGAAAGTCCGTACAAAATAAAGTAATAGTATAATATAACTGAAATAAAAAAGTTATAGGTAGATTTAAACAAATATTCATTTTAATTGGGGGACTATACAACGAAAATGTAATAAAATACAAGAAAGTCCGTACAAAATAAAGTAATAGTATAATATAACTGAAATAAAAAAGTTATAGGTAGATTTAAACAAATATTCATTTTAATTGGGGGACTATCAAAAATCTTGGAAGACTTACGAGTATGCTTCTTAAATTTCAAGTATAAGCGGTTTAGTAACAAGACTCATTGAAAGGGAACCAAAGACAACCCTGTCAGCGCCGATGTATGGCATATCACCTTCCGTGAGAAGATCTCCGTTCTGTCCGACTTGCCACACTTGTACAATATAATATTAATATCTCCCACGCGATTCAGTTCCCACTGCTGCTATTGAACTTGCTGCTTGCGCGGTGACCCCGGTTTCGGAGAGGCGATACATCAAAACAATGCCTTCATCAAGTTACCCCCGTCTCGTCTGATATCATATAATATCTATCTAATCTCGTTCAACTTATCAACCTCTACTGCACACATACGAGTATATTGATAAAGCCATTTGTCGCGTCGTTTTAGGGCTCCTGTGTTTATTTACATTATTTTTATACTACACATCAGTCGAAATGCAATCATTTGTAATTAGTTGTAAGCGACAAACATTATGTGTATTTTAACTACAATCAACAAACTACGTTAAATTAATATTTTGATAAATTGTGGACATAATAATTGCATAATAAAATTGGAAATCTAATACGTTAAAATTAAAATAACCAACACGAAATAATTTGTTATTTTTTAAATTTTTATCGTGTATATCATTTTTATTACACATTCATTGTTTTTTTACATTAAAAATTAATAAAAATCATCTTATATTTTACCAAAAACTTGGCGTGGAACAACACTTAGACGAGTAGGCTTGTGTTCATTATTTATGCAAGGCCCATTATGAGTTTTCTTGTAGGAGTATCTTGTACTCTGAATGTGTTTTCTTTGATTTCATGATTTTTTAATGTTCTCCACACAATGTTTATCAATGTCAACACTGTGTTTTCCGGTGTTTTTTCCTCTTACATCATATACCTGCTTAAAATTCCAAGTAACAAATATTTGAGTCGAAGTACAATATTTGTTACTCAAGTCAACAACGAACAAGTTATCAATTTTCTCCGAAAAAAAAACTAATTTACACGTTAGGAATTATAAAAAAAAATTAAAGTTTGAAAATATGGTGTAATAAAAAGGTTGCATTTCGAATTATGGATTTTTCACTATAATTAACTGGATAATATACGAATTCTCTAAAATAAGTGGATGTTTTCATAAACTGATATACCTGCTGGAAGGGCCTGAACTCTTCTGGACATGGCTTCTTCGAATATTCACATTTTCGTAACACATTGCCAGAAGTCAAAGCTTTTTTTTTTGTAAGACTGTAAATGTTATAAAGCACTTAACAAATTAATAGTGACTATTGAATATTTGTCTTTTTGAAATATGTTTTGAAATTGAAGTTCCAATGTAATTGGGTAAACCTGTATTGCGAATGATAAAAAATAAATAGCATTGCAAGTAAAGGCACCTGAATAATTATTGAAAAAAAAAGGTAATTCTCAATACGCAAGTCTTGTTTTATTTTAATTATTTCTCTAAGATGTTAACATACTCCTAATAACCTAACCCCTACTATCATGAATAAATAAAAGGAATTAACTTCTTCGAAAAGGTCAAACAATGCTTAATGCCATAAAAAGTCATGTTTACATGCTTTATTTCCAAAAATTCTAAAACAAAGGATTTGTAATTTGTCTTTCGGAAAATGAACATCCGTTCTGTGACTCACCCATGTCGCGGTGTTTTGAATTTAAATTCAAATTTTGCATAGAATGCTCGCTGTAGACTAAAGAAAGAATAAAGATCCGTGCGGTGTACAGGAAACTACTCCATGCTTAGCTTATTATTAAATCTTTCTCACGGTTCAAAACTAAATCACTTCCTTTGTTCCTGAAATTTATTTAAACGCCAGCAAGAATAGAACAGTTGCGATATTTTATTTTTCAATGAGGAAATATAAGACATGAAAACTCAAATACAATAGACGAATGAATGTTTTAATCTTTAGTAAGACATAGGTGCAAATAGACTTCTTGGAAAATGTAATGTTTTGTAAGGTAACAAATATCTATTATTACTATCTTGATGGGTGGCACACCCCATCACGAACCTTCTTATTTTTCTCCAAGAATCATTATTACCTTGAAGTCATAATTACAATCATAATATTCTAATATATTTTCTATCATGCTCCAGTGAAATATAAAATAACATTTTAGCAGCTCTTATTAATAAAATCTGCTTTTCTGTGATACATCATTTGAAATGATAACTTTCTTTCTTGAACTGACGCTTATTTGCCTCTCCTCTTTTTGCTCCACCAAAATGTTGGAAAAAGTAGTATTTCTCAATTGAATTGATTGGTCCCATTTCGAATTTCAGCCTTATTCAAAGATCTGCGCAATAATTTCCAAAATTCCAATGTTTAATGAGTCTCCTCTTCTCTTATTTCATACTGTTTGGCTGAACGGATTTGGTCGAATGTTTAGTATATATTAACCAGTTACTCACTCGTAGTGCTATTTTCGTCTCTTTTTACTATCTTTTATGTACTTTTTGTACGTTAAATTGGCAATTTAGTAAATTATACCGGTAAATTTAAAATAAACATTACAATGTACGTTACGCGATGCTTTGACTGTGAGCTTTAACTCAATTGCACGGTATTTTTTTGAGAATTATTAATATGAGATATCCATCTTTATCACATCCGTGGGAAAACACTCTTGCAGCAAACGAAGCATATCATTCTTGTAGTTGTCTTAGAAACTCCGTTTTCGGGATACATTAATTTAATGCAGTTTTGTTCTTTTCAAGCGATCGTGCGCCCGATAAAGAAAGTCTTCAGTCATTAAGTCAAAAAAATATTTTTGTTCCCAATGATTCAAAAATTATATTTTCAATGCGATTGAAGCGTTTTCTCACCTTGATATTAGCTTATGAAACAAATGTTATACTAATTTAGAATGAAATTTCACAAAAATCCTGTCACGCAGGAGACTTTTGCCAAGTTAGTAGATGCCTCATTACTTTAATTCTTGCCATTTTTTAATTGTAAGAGTTCTCGACGGTGTACTCGGTCCACTTTTCAACCTCGATATTAGGTCTATAAAACCACGATCTGCACTGATCTGTAACATTTAAAAAAATATATATATGAGTCATTCGGAACGCTTTGGTCAATTTCACAAGTGAGTTGTAACAAGTTTGGTTTTACTTTTTGACTAAACCCTGACTAATGGCAGAATATATAATTATGTTTAATTCGAATCCATTGTTTTTTGTAAATGTCAAATTTAATTAGTTAATTAAGCAAATTAAAAAAAAGAAGATTAAAATAAATTTATATTTTAAGGGAAACATGACCTGACACAATAATTAATGGCTTTATCATTTTTATATTTCAGCTTTTCTAAATTTATTTTTACAAAGTTATCTAGCGAGACGATTCCCGTAGCCTATTTGATAAGATGCTAGTCTTCCAGCCCGGATATCACAGATTCGATTCCCATTTGTATCCGATTTTGTAAAAAAAGATTCTTGTCTGGTTTTCACGAACTTCAAAGTAAAATTTTTGATAATGTATTCCAATAAATATGAACTCAATGCTGATTGTAGGCGTTTGATTTTCATTCTGTAATTATTTGTCCCTCATTAGTTATTTCGGGCTACCGCTGTTACGACAAACGACTCGTGATGTCATTTTCCTTTTACAGAAATTGTAGTTAATAAAAGTTATGAAATTGATGAACTGCCTAAAGTCTGAGTTATATGACCACATCATTTGCATATGAAGTTTACTTCAAAATTAGTAGCGTTTTATAGTGTGCACGCCATTAAAATAATACATTCACACTTCCTTATACAATAAGAAATTAAGTTTTTGGCTTCATGTGCAGTAGAAAAATTGTTTTTTTAAATATCCAAAATTGAACATTATTGTTTCAAGTGTAGGAAAAAGTAAGCATTTAGGACTACAAACGATGAGCTCAATTGGTAAGGCACTTGTGTATCTTCCAACCCCGAGTTGGCGGGCTCGATTCCCGTTGGCACACTTTTTTTAAAAGGGATAACAGTCTGATTTTCACTTCAGGTATCTTTAATGTCATTCTGGTTGGCTGGAAGACATTTTCACATGGCAATAAACTCGCCAGGTTGTAATGTTTACAACGAAAGCCTAATGCAATACTATTTAATTGTTAAATATACTGCCCCTTGATTTTTCTTTCTATTTCATATAAGATGTCACAAGGCGCTCGGGGTGTATTGTATTAGTAAATAAACTTATCATCAGATGTGTGTTTGTATGTCGGTACCAAATATTTACATACACAACAACATAACACGAATTAATGTGTTACATTTAAAAACCCGATCGATTTTTCTTTCATTGGATCGCCGTAGAAGACGTAGTAAAACGTAACCTAGATAAAGAAATACCTTCTCCGAATGTGGGCCGCGGAGAGACATGGACCACGTTATCGCAGCCTCCGACCAGACAGCCAATACCCACAGACTGACTGCCTACCACTTTCACGTCACCTTGCTGAGTAAAGGTAGAGCCTTCAGTGTTATTCGAAGTTAAGGAAAATTTATGTATGAGTATACATACTATCACACCGTTTCTCTGTCAAAGTAGGCGTAGACTAGAGAGCGTCACTTTTTCCTATCATGACACACATCTTTCACCTGTATGGATGTATAATAATACATCCGTACACCTTATCATACTACACTTTTCTTCTTTCTCTGACTTTTTTACATTTCCTTCTTTCGAAATATCATTCACTTGATCCAACCATACTTCCCATGGTCTTCTTCTTCCACGCGTTCCACTCTCACGTTCACATTAACTTTTTATCATACACGAACAAGAAAATAAATAAAATTATTATTACACCTTCAAATTGAGTAAAACGATAATTTTTTTTAATAGCAACAGCAAAAGTTTTGTACACATTATATACTAAGACACTTTTAATAAATCATTTATAAAAAAATAAGAAACGCAGTTTTTCAATGTGCAAAACCATTTATCCGCATATGACGACGTAACAACCGAGAAATTGCTTACTTTTTGGTCGCACTTTTATAAATTATTACGGTTTACCAAAACAAGCGTTGATTTGTTTCCAAACAAAATAAAGATTCATGAAAGAAAATAACAATGACGCCTTAATATTAATTGAAGTCGTCAAAATATCATATTTACTCTTTTTCCAAAATGCCTTTTGAAGGCTTTACTTTTTCAAACCTGTATTTTTTTACACCTTCTTTACTCACTACAAGAGAGCTTCTTGGATCTTATTCCACGTCTAAAGAAACTGAAATCAACTGAACTGTTCAATTCTTTATATTTCATCTGAGGGTTCATATATTTCATGAGTACGATAGAGACAAGGCTCTCCTCGATAAAGTTGGTTTCATGTTTCTCATAACACGTTCAAAGAAACTGAGTTGCATATTGATGAACAAAACCGATCACTGTTTGTTTTTCATGCGAGATTTCAGATCTTAAATAAGTGTGAAAGAGAAACCTATCTTATCTGTGCAGTTGGTTGTGTTGCATATCGATGAACAAAACAGATCACAGTGTTTGTTTTTCATCAAAAGGTCCAGATCTTGAATGAGTACGAAAGAGACAGGGGCCTTCTCCGAGCAATTGGTTGAAGTGCCCTCTTAGCGATGGCCGCTGGCTTATATAACGGTTCGGCAACATATTACCTGAGAGGCCCCATGTGGCATACATAGTCAATAGGGAGCCCACACGATTTTTTATTATTGATTCGGGTCCGTGAATCCATAAATACTTTTTTTATTCACACCTGCGCGTTCAAATGTGTCTCTACACCTCCTCTGAACATTGGAAGTCATTACGTATTATTTCGAAAAAAAAATGGTTTGAATGTTTTTTACTATAATCCAAGTTGTTCACCATATAATTAGCACGTTCACAAAACTGTTGGTAAGCATTTGATTTAATGTTGATTAGAGTGGACAACAATTAAATTAATTTGTCACTGAAAAGTAATTTTTGGTTTACCTTTCTTGATATTATCACTTAATCAGAAACATGGTACATATTTTTAATGTGCTTTTTTTCAGTTTTCAATTTATATAAGGATATTTTACATAAATTTGAAAAACGATATGCTGACATTTGGAAATGTGATCGTGGGTGATCGAAATTGACCTAATCCGAACTTTCAACATCGCAGACGATGAAAGAAGAAATTTGGATTTTCTAATGGTTACGAAATCTCAAGGCTTCTTTATTTGCAATCTTCAAGTGGGCTACATATGAAACCTACAATACATAAATTCACACAAAGGTCTAATTCGTCGGGCTGAGAAGTTTCATATACTTGGCTCCTAAGGTATTCAATTGATTAATAAAAGCCAATTGATTAATAATATATATTAAAATATACGATAAATATAAAACTGAATTAAAAAAATGGCTTATAGAAAATAAATCAAATTTAGTAAGAGAACGTCAACAAAAGATAAACTCATATTTGATCAAAATTATACAATGGAAAACTATGACAGGTGTAGTTTTTTCCTTGATTCTGTGGATTGTGAGGGATTTTCGTGTCTATCATATAAATCAGTGAACTGTCCTTAAACTGAATGTTTCTGATTTAAATGTTTTTTACTCTGTTGTAATGATTTTATTCATATGACTGTTCTTAAAGATATATTTTTTGTTTGGTTTTGTGAAACCTACTTACTTTAGAATAAACATATATCTTGTTAGGTAAGCGAGTGCATATTAAATAATAAATAGGATTCATTATATAAATGGAGTTCATATATACATGTTAAATACAAAATAAATCAAACTTTTCAATATTTATATTGAAACTATGTACCCCTGAGTGAGCATTAGTAGGAAAAATCAATCGACGGGAATAAGGTCCAAAATACAAGTTAGCTCTTCGTATTTTACTGTATTATACTTTCAATGTTTAAAGTATAACCTGACGAGCTTATTGCCATGTGGCAATCTGGCAACCAGACTCGAATCCATCGTAAATATCTGGGTTTCAATGGAAATCGAACCCGCAACCCCCGGATTGCAAGACCGTCTTACCAACTAGCCCACGAAGGTTGTCTCTTCAAGACAACAAAAAATGACAGTATCAAGCAAATGCCTACAAAATAAAATTTGGACAAGTTTTAAATCTACTGCATGTTGCAATACATTCAGGCGTACTTTGCCCATCCACACATGTGGTAACAACCTGTTAAATTATTTCATTGGATTTGTTAATGTTGAGGTGCTTAGGAAAAAAATACTTAGCGGACACCTGTACGATATTTAGTACTTGGTCCCACTTTATGTCTATACGAATTTGATACTCGCGCATGAACCAGTCTCTGAGATGATCGTGTGATGGAATGTTTTGTATTTGTGCCCAATTAAACCGTCGTATTTAGCTTGCATTTAATATAAACTGATGGAACATGATATTTTTCGTATGAAAATAAATATTAATTTTAATTTATTGTAAAAATAAACAACAAAAGAAAAAATATAAACATCAATATAGGTTTTACCATGCAAGATATAAGTGTAAACAAAATGTTATCAAAGAACTGGGCTCATTTTTTATGACCCTCTCGATCTGACATGACACCAACGTAACTAAAAGAAACAGAACCAGAAGCATCATATATGTTTTTCAACCCATACCGTATTATACCACGAAATGAAATATTATTTTTTAAATGGATAAAAAAAATTAAACCATCATATTAAAATTCAAAATAATTAATAAGTTCAAAGTACGAGTACATTGAACTTAAACGGAATAAAAAAATCGCCGTTATTTCAAGCTTTTTCAATTATTGTACTGTATTACATTTTCGTTATATATAGTAAAACCTGGCAGGTGTATTGCCTTGTGGCAATCTCGACCAACCAACCAGAAAGTTGTTAAACAAGTCTTAACTAGACTTACACTTTTTTTTAAATTTGGATACCAATGGGATTCGAGCCCGTTAGTTTCCAGATTTTCTAGTCGTCTACGAGTGCTTACGAATAATAAACACATTATTTTAATGTTTACATCACGTGTCACATCAAAACACATCAAAATTATCGTTTGATAATAAAAATTAAATGTTCTTTCATACTAATACACCAACATCTTTTTTCTGATAGTATAATTTTCGTTATATTCACAACCTAAATGCATCGGTAAAGTTTTAAAATTTGAAATGATCTTGTTAATTAATCCGGTGATTATTTTTAATTAATAGCTGTTGATAGTATTATAATTTATGGCGTAAGCTTACAATTTATTATTAATTAATTAGATTAACTAATGTCTGCTTATAAAACAGTACCGTAAAAAGTGTCAAGATTAAGATTGAAAACGATCGTCTACTTCCTTAAAATATCTAATTAGGCGTTTTCACAAAGGAAAAAAAGTAATTTAATACTGCAAGTTTCTAATTTCATCCCAGAGTTATTTAACAGGTATATGTTGAATGCAAGAAATTTATTTTAACTATCCTTAATGCATATGATTCTCTATACTTCAAATCACGCGCTACAAAAATGTATCATTCGACATTTACTATCTTTTGTAACACATTTTACAATGATTTTTTTTTACAAAAAGATGTTTTTACTAGTTTTAATAAAGCTGTCGGAAATGAATATCAAGAGTCGTCTTTTTTCGGATTACGAACATATTTCATATATTGACTTACCTAACAAGTTTATTTAAATAGCTTGGACACTACCGTAAGACAGTTATTTTCTTTACCAAGAAATCGCAAAGGAAGTTAGATAACTTTTCTGATTAAACTATCTCTTTAAATGTGGATGAAACGGGGACAGGAAACCAGGATTACGGTTACGCATAATGAGAGTTTTTTCACTTCCTTTTTCGTTCATACGTGTACACTGTACAACGATCAGTTGTAATAATTTATAGTATGTATTGCAGTCTCAGTTTGAGGCGACGGAAACTCGAGAAAGGATAGTTCTAGGTAGAAAAGATGCGTTGACAGTTTAGTTCGACTTCAGATTGTTGCTATAAGCAGAAAGTGGATGTTCAAAACACGTTTATTAGTTGCATGCTTTTTGCCATTTTCAGATAAACCACTTCTTTTCCGTATAGGGAGTTCGGAAGACGTACCGAACAACTCAAAGTATAATGGAAACTTGATATTCTTCTATTTGTTATTGTACTGATTCGTTTTATTTCATATAGGTTAGCTTCTTACAGTACAGTCATTTGTATAATTTACTCTCTGGTTTTAGTTATAGTATTATAGGTCTATTTGGCCAGCACTAAATGATAGATGAGGTATTTAGCCAGGAGTAAATGATGGATGAGGTATTTAGCGACAGTACCTGCCGATAGTTGCATTCGGACAACTGTTTTTACTTCCTTCGGTCATAGTCCTGTGATTTATAATGCTAACCAGGATGGTAAAATGTTATTTTTGTATTTTAGCAAGATTATTGAGATATCTTGACGGTACACATCAAATTTCATACCTTGAACATTTTTGTCGTTGTAATTCAGTCAAGAGGGACGTGAATATGATGAATTTTTATTTTCTGAGTACTTTAGTTTGCCACGACTTGTCTATATCTCGGTGCTAAGCATCTCTGGTGTATTCAAGAAATTACTTTTTTGGCTAGATCTATCTAACATGTGTCAATGTATATTTTACTCTTCTCTCCACCACGATTGAATCACGATTGAGTCACTCCTAATTAACTTACCTTAATCTTATTCCATGAAAGTAACTTGGTTATGAGAATGTATTAATATTTCTATTTCTCTTGTTCCAGGAGCTATTTTCCCAACTGCAGTTCTCTCGCGAGCGCGCTCTTCCGCCCGATGAAGTCCGGCGCGCCCTCGCGGCGCCCTTCTGCGGACAGCGTCGTTTTCGTCTGGGCTGCATGGCGGACGCTGCCGAGTGCTTCGAAAACATCCTGCTGCGGGTGCACGCACACGCTGCACACGCCGAGCCGGAGGATGCATGTCGCGCGCCGCACTGCGTCCCGCATCGCAAGTTCGCCATGGCTCTGGTTGAGCAAAGCGTCTGTGGGGCTTGTGGAGCCACATCGGAACCCCTGCCATTCACTCAGGTAAGATAATCATTTATTGTATTTCTGTTCTTTAGTATAGTTGAATGTATCGTGCTAATAAAAAAACCCACATTCTACCTTTTTTGAGATATTTAATATTATCGGTTTGTATATGATTGTATATAATCACTATGAGTTTTTATGTTAAAATACAAATCTTAGCGCATTGTCGTTCTTTATAGATTTTTCTCACATAAAAATTCATTCATTCATGTGGTAACTCTCAAAACCTCCTTACTTAGGTTCCGGATATATTGAAGATTGTGGCTTGAAGGCAACATTGTCTTCAGCCCCATATATCGACCTTTCAGATTTTTGAACCACTGGAGTAAGTGTGGAATACATAAGAATGAAGTACCCTTATTTAATATTAAAAAAATGGATTGTTTGCATTAATACACCTGATCGAGGGACTAAAATACTACTGAACGTGTCAGTGAATCTGAAAAAAAATGGATTGTTTGCATTAATACACCTGATCGAGGGACTAAAATACTACTGAACGTGTCAGTGAATTTGAAAAAAAAATGGATTGTTTGCATTAATACACCTGATCGAGGGACTAAAATACTACTGAACGTGTCAGTGAATCTGAAAAAAAAATGGATTGTTTGCATTAATACTTCTGATCGAGGGACTAAAATACTACTGAACGTGTCAGTGAATCTGAAATAGTAAAGGAAAAGTACTGTGTCAAATGTAAAGAATTGTAAGGCAAGGCATATGGATGTGGTAAAAGCGAAATATGTATACTACGATAATAATATTTATTCTCTCTGCTTATTTCTATAGAGACATAGTATAATTTGACAATAACGATAATAACGATGTGCCAAAAAGGAAAACCAGGTATGAATATACAAAGAGTAGCAAGTTTCGTTTTTTTTTCTATTTTTTTCCGTATCATTTATTCCCTTAATGTGTGGGAACAATAAAACCTGAACAGTTAATTACCGGTCTACTAACACTTTTGACATTTGCCACTTTTCCCGTTTTTATAACTGGAAGTAAAGTTAAAAATACAGTGAAAATTGGAAACAAGTTTATAAAAAGCATAACAATGCACTATAAATTTAATTAACAATAAAATTCGTAGTTAATATAAAAGATTGAGGTAAATATAAATATTTAAGATTTAATATACATTTGATACTTTATTTTTCGAACTTTAGTGAATCTTATAATCTTGTGTTAAAACAAATACTTTTTTGTTTTCTCAAAAACTTTATTTTTATGGTTTTTACCCATTTTCTGATAAGTTGAATATTTAATTTAAAAAAATGAGAAGTAAATGATGTCCCGTAAGACGGCCTCTGTGACTTAGTTGGTAAGACACCTGTTTCCAACCCGCAACATGTGGCTTTCATACCCGGTGTTTTTTTAAAGGGTAGTCTGGTTTTAACTTCAGATCTCTGTAACATCTTTCTGATTAGTCATAAGAGATTTCCGTATGGCAATAAACCCACCAGATTCTACTGTGTACAACGAAAACGTTATAAAATAATACAAGTTCTCAAAATACACATTCTACTGTTTCGAAGTCTTATTGATATTAAGTGTAAATATACGAATTTAAACAAATATAAATCCGTAAGATTTATTTTATTTTATAAAGGTAATTTTTATACTCGTGCCAAGTAAAGCGATCTACACATTTATTATACCGGTCCAAAATTGATCGAAAGCTACAAATGTATGTTAATATTAACTAGAAATAATAGTTTATCAATATTTCTTAAATAAAATGAAAGGGTTGAACTTTTTTTGAACTTTGTTTAAACTTGTATAGTTATCATTTAAGATTAATTCGAGTTTTATAATAAATTGTATAGACTGTCAAACACTTCAATTATTTGTTGTAAAATGTATTCAAATAAGCTACAAATTGTTGATGTCTACGGGGAAAAGGCGGAAGAAATGTACGATGTTCGCTACTGATAAAAGGCACGTTTAATACGGCTAAAAATGGTCACGATCCCGTGAAATACTCGTATTTACTTCCTTTTTAGTTTTTACTTTTTGAGAGCTATTTCCAGCCAGTGAGCAGTGATCAAGTGATGACGTTAATTAATATTATAGAATAACTGTACAGAATATTATTTGTTTTATAATTATTACTGTAATAAATAAAGATCGCTCAAGTGTCATTTATTTTGTTCATCAGTTAGTATGAACTAGAATAATAATCACAGTAAGCTCTCGATTTGGAATAAGAAAACGTTTATCAAATAACAATACTAATTTCATATCTTTAATTCCTTACAAACTTTACACTTAAAATCCTGCTTTTTACTTCCCTTACGAAAAATAATTTCAATGACATACATTGGACCAGAGATACCGTTGTATGTTAAATTAAAATAAATTTATATGTTGTCTTATCTTCTTGGACATCCAACATATTCAATTTGAATACATAGCAAATTTTCCATATTGATTTTCCTTCTATGAATTCTTGCTAACCATGAATATTAAAACAAATTTACGACGCATTTATTTAATATTACAAAAACAATAATTGACAAGACACTTAAATTTTATATGCGCAATTCAATTTTAGACGCAAAAACTCCTTGTTATACAGGCATGGTCAAACTTTCAAATAGGCGAGCTATAGTACTTTAAATACTATATAACTCAAGATTTAAGGCGCAAAATATTTATTTTATTTCCATCTGTCCGAATCGATGTAAGAAATATAGATATTGTCATTTTCTTTCAAAAATATTATATTTGATACATCAGAGCTCAAAGTAACCGAGTAAATTAATGAATTTTAAATTGTTTCATTTAAAAAAGTAAAAATTAAATGTACTGTGTTATATTACCCGTTAGTTGCATATAATATAATCTGGCGGGCTTATACCGTGTGGTGATCTCTTCTAACCGACCAGAAATATGCTATAGAAACCTTAGTTAAAATGAGTCTCGAAATCTACTTAAAAAAATTAAGTTCCAACTGGAATTGATCCCGTAACTCCCTGGCTTAAGGACAGGGGTCTTATTAGGGTTATTCGGCTTTTCTCTTCTTTTGGAAATTATTTCAATGCGTCGAATATAATCAGATAAATAATTTGGTTGCTAACATTTTTCTTGAAGGTAGTTCCAAGACTACTCGTATAATCTAGGAAATTGATAAAAAAAATCCGGAGAAAAACATATTATTGAATTGAAATTAAGTTAAAAAGTTTTATTGAAATTAAGTAATGAAAGCTCATAAGACCCTCATATGGTCCGCAAGCCGTAGTTCGGCCATACAGGTTGCCTGTTGTACTCAAGTCGGATACTCGTAGCATCTCTTAAGTCTCACCTCTCAGCATTGACCCGCATGACATCATTGCCTACAACAGTGCGCTGTAAATCTTTTCAGACTTGTAAATCTTTCAAATGGACGTTTGTATGCAAAAAGGAGCCAACCCTCAAAGCATTTTTTTGCTATATTCGAATTATCGAATAAACATAAGCTCAATTTCGAAAGTGCAAAAATACCATCGTCATCATCATCATCACGCCATGTCCTTATTGGGGTAGATAGAGAGAAACTTATCTCTATTTAATTCGATCCAAGCATATTTCGCTTTTACCAAGTCTATACACCACATCATACATACTCTCTTATTATAAAGGCTTTTCACTCAAGCCTCGTTTTTCTAGGTTTTCATTAATTTGGCCATGCCTCGTTTTTCTAGGTCTTCCAAACTTCTCATAACTTCTATACTACTATACTATAGATTTTTTTGTAAATCTTTCATAAGTCATTCTTTTGCGTGACCGAACCATCTCTATACTCCTTTCTTCATCTTAAGCACTGCATCTTCTTTCGATCCGCATTCTTTATCCTGCCATTCATTATTTTTTCCCTACATTCTAAACGACGCTCTCATTTCTACCGCATTTGTCTTACTTTCGTCACTTTTTTGCAAATGCAAACGATTATTTACATGGGTTTTCATGTCTAAATTCTGCTTTGAAGAAAAATTGTTTCATTCAAAGCAGTTGGATATTTCCTCAATTATCTCAAAACAGGTAAAATGTGGGTCGGGTCATTTATGCATAATAATTTCCAAGTGTTATTTAAATTTATTACTATTTGGCAATTTATGATTTTTAACAAGAAACTGCTTCTAATTTTAACAACTCTTATGGATTATTATAACCATTGAAACTCGGCCGATTTAAAACAAAATATAACAACTAATTCCCTGTCCAACGTGCCTTACTTAAGCTGAATCTGAAAAGCGTTCTTTTTACAAATATTTCTATAAGTAAAGAAAATACTTATATACTGCTATTTTTATGCTCCGTGTTTTTTTTAAAGAAATCTTTGTCCAGAAAGATCGAAAATTATTATTCACCAAAATTTGGGTGTTCAAAAACACTGAGTAACGATAAGTTGTCACATTAATTGAGAATACTAAATATATGTATCATACTATTGTAGAAGCGCAATTACAGGCTCAAACTATAAAAATATGGAATTATAATACAATAGTAATCCAGATCTATCCGGAACGCTCTGAAGTTCATCCATGCAGTGATGAATAAATAATAGTAGCGAAGGATTTTATAGTTTTGAAATTTAATTGTCAGTTGATATGCGATATTGTTGTGTTTAAATCTTCTTAAGTCTTTTCTTTGAGAAATTGGTATCAAATGTGCTTATAGGATAAGTCGGTAATTAACCTCGTGAATATTTGTTGTAATATTTTATTACATACTCGTGTTGTAGTGCGTATCGTATTTAGCAGTGGTGTAGTGCGTATCGTATTTAGCGTATTTAGCAGTGTGTGAATAAATTACATATTGATGTATCCTTTTTATGAATATATTTTTCATTTGTTTGTCCTCCAGCGCCGTTTTATATCAGTTCAAAAACATAATAAAATCTTAAATGGACGCGGATTAATCGTCCGGTAATGCGATGTTTATCAAATTACTAAAGATCTTTAAATCATTAAAAGTCATGAACTTTCTTAAAACTGCAAACAAAAGGAGACAGTTTGTAATAAGCGTTCTCATATTGATTGGATATGGTCGGATATGCATCATTTAGTGAACATTCAATGAAAATATGATACAATATTTCTTCGTGAGGTCACATTACTTGTCGGGTCAGATTTTCAAATTCGCTCATTAAGATAATATACTTACTGGCGATATTTTATATCCCTTGTTAACTTTAATTCAATCCACTCAGTGAACCCTCTTAAAAATCTGGTCTAAGACCTTGGCCCGATTGATCTGTTCTTATACCATAGCCCTCTTAATGATCCAAATGTATCAACTCGGACTAATAAAGGTTGACCTGTAAGTCGCGCTTCTATCCAAGGTGTTGTTGGTCTTATAGCTTCAATTCTTGCACCAACTCCATTTTACATGAGATATGCAAATCACTTCTTGGGATTCGTTGCAGTCTCGTTCGAGGCATTCAGCTGAGCTAAACGTCGTATGGTTGAGGTTGTTTGATTATATCAGTCACACTCTCTTGTTCCACCCTTTGAATGTTTTCATCAGTCCGAATAGTACGCGGTTTTACGACTCTAGGCAAGTAACCCTTGCTCTCGAAAACACGCAATTAATCTCCTAATTGTCGATCTTGCTGGACAATCGCCTTCGGTAAAATGACGTCGATATGCGCGATGTGTTCGAATAATTGACTTTTGATTTGCGAAATAAAATTCGACCACTTTCGTTCGTTTCTCTTTTGTTAAATTCTCCATAATAAAACTTAAGAATGTCTTTTAAATTACCTAAAAAATAATAAATAAATCCAAACAATTATAAATGTTTGAAACTAGAGCGCGACTGATGGGGCCACCTTATAATTTAAACAAGGTCTTAAAGTTTATGTAAATCAAGGGACCGTTAATTAATCGATCATTTATCTTAACTTTCTGACTCATACTTGTATGTTAAGTATGAATCGAACAGGTTTTCATTTTAAAAAAATGAATAAATTGTCCTATTTCAGTCGACTCCCACACCGACAAGTGTAACGAAATGAACGGTGTCGTAAGAAAGATGTGACTCCTACAAGCAGAATCGAGAGTAACCAAGTATAGCTGATACTTGGTGTTAGGTTTAGACAACTCTAGGTTTGCTGAGGTACCAGTACAGACTGAAGCTAATAGTATGTCTTGGCCCACGCCGGTCAGTCGCAATCCTCTCAGACGGCGTCTGCAGGCGGCGCCGTTGAGCTGAGGACCTTTTATGGATTAATATAAGTTCAACATAAGATAATATGAAAATGACAACTCACTAAAGATAAAGAATAAGACAGAGAACCACTCAACCAGTATTTGTCTTTGTTTTACAACTTACGAGTATTTACATTTATGAACCTATTACGTGTCTAACTTATAAAATGTATTGTCCAATAGTTAATAATATAATAGTTCAAGCTTTGAAAAACAGTAGCTCGGAGCTTAATAGGTGTGGTTATAATAATGAAAGTTTACTGGATACGCTTTTGAATGCTAGATAAAATTCAGCAATTTTCCAAAAAAAATATAAATAGTACATTTAACATATGTAAAATACTCGGTAATATTTTTTACATTTATTTCCACCTCAAAATTTATTTTTGCATTTCTTATCCAATCAACCTATGAAATTAAAACTATAAAAAATATAAATGATATGGAATAGAGAACCATGTCTAGCGGGCATTACACTTCACATGATCAAAATTCGTTGTTTTATCCAAAAGTACAAATGACGACCTCGTAGGCCTAGTTGGTAAGACGCCTGTCTCCCAACTTGGGGTTGCGGGTTTGATTCCCCTTGCTACCCAAATGGTTTCAGATTCTTTTAATTTAAAACCTCGTTATTATATTTAAGGTTAGTTAGAAGAGATTGTCATATAGAAATGAAATCCGTAAAATATTACTGTATACAACGAAAGAGTAAAACAATACAAATAATCGTTACATTAGCAATAATCTTTCATACATATAAGAATCAAAAGTTAATTCATACAATTCTCGACTGAACTGTTCAGTTGTCGAAATCGAAAAAAATTGGATGTATTTTTATTATTACCTTTTGTAGTGTCTGTTTTCTTTTTTCGGGATGTTAAAACGTTCGTTATCGAGTTTTCCGTGTAATTTATCTCAAATGATCATCAACTTTGTTATGTTGCATTTATCCAAAATACTCGTATCTTCTGATGGTAGTTTTGCTAACGCAGATAATTTAATATTAACAGCAGCCTTCGATCTATGCTCTGACACCGGGGAAAAGTTGTTCTTATCTTGTATCGTAATTCTAAGAAATTTTCAATATCGATTGTATAAGTGTTGTTTAACTAATGACGTAATACAAATTGAGAAATGCTTCATTGAAAGTCTTCCAAGAACTTAAATGTAACATTTCATTGAGCGGAAGAATTGAAGGTCTCGAAATATTTGAATATTTATAATAAAACATGTCATTAAGCAATATTCTTTTCTGACGACGTTTTGCTTATGTGCATACAACCGCTAATCTCTTGCATTAAATTTTTCTTCGAAATGAGGATTTCGGTAACCTCAAAGACGCTTGATTCTTAGATGAAAAAAAAAATCGGCTTACATTTTTGATCTTTTTTAGCTAATGCGCCTTTATCTATTCAGTGGGATACTGAATGCAGATACCCAGTGCGAAGTCACGTATTTTATAGTTTAGCTCCAGGGCTTTTATGCCATATTAACACGTTTTCCTGACACTAACAAAGATTGTAAAATCAACAGAGAGTAATATTATAGCGATCCACCTTAAATTTTAAACATACTCGTATAAACTCCTTTGAAATATACAGCAGTATTAAAAATGACGTAGAACTTTATACAATGAGATTTTTAATTGAATTTGCTAACTTAAAAATGCAGTAGTATTAAAAATTACATAGAACTTTATACAATGAGATTTTTAATTGAATTCGCTTACTTAAAAATGCAGCAGTTTTAAACATTACGTAGACTTTGTTTACCTCAGGTTCTAATCACCGATTGGTTTGTTACGTTTATTACCACAAATTTTTAACACGTCTTTAAACTATAATTAAGTCATTTTTTGGTTTATTTTAATCTTAGTCCTTTTACGAGCATAATCAACTCATTCCTCCCCCTAAATAGTTCATTTTAGTTTGACTCGTAAAGTATCTTAAATTGTGTTTTATGTATTTATGCCTCAATTTTAGGCATGTTCTAGAAAAGAAGCATCAAGTTAAAAGTATAACACAACTTAAGAAAAAAAATGTTTTTGTTACAGATGGTTCACTACGTTTCGGCTTCAGCATTGACAACTCAAGCTAGGCAGAATGGAAGTAGTATGACTAACGGAGGGCCACAGGGGCCAGATCTCTTCGGAGATCTTCTCAAGAGAGCTGGTGGCATGGGAGACATACGTGATTGTCCTGTAAGTTTCTGTTTTCTTTTACTTATGTTTAAAAATATTAATTTTTTTTTCATTTTTTGACCAGTATTTTAAACCATATTCCTATACTTATAATTTAATTTTTTTGCAGAGTTCCTGCGGAGCTAAGACCCAAATATGCAGATCTTTGATGAACAGGCCAGAAATCGTATCCGTCGGCGTAGTTTGGGATTCCGAACGGCCCACTTTGGAACATATCATGGATGTCTTCAGCACTGTTGGGACTTCTCTGCAGTTAAAGGACATATTCCACAGCGTCATCGACCAACACTGGGCTTCACAGACCGTGCACAATCTTGTCGGAGTAGTAACTTATTACGGAAAACATTATTCCACATTCTTTTTCCACACAAAACTGCGTCTCTGGATTTATTTTGATGATGCCACTGTAAAAGAAGTGGGACCGAGGTGGGATCAAGTGGTCGACAAGTGCAGACGAGGGCGGTATCAACCGTTGCTTTTGCTTTACGCCACTCCTAATGGGACGCCTTGCAACACAGAAAGCGCCCCAAAGACGATTATACCGTTTACTAATTTGAACGGTGGAAACGTTTCTGCGCAAAACATGATGAGGAGATCGGTAACACCGAGTCCTGAAAAGCCGAATATCGGAAATACTCGACGTGCCATCACGCCTAATCCAGACAATCATATCTTCACTCAGAATAGACCCCCTATTAATAGGTCTTACAATGAGTATCAAAATCTTGCTGTGATCCAAGACAACTTATACGGCAAACAACCACAGATAGATGTGGATACTGTGGATGGTGACATTGGAAAAGAACCAGATTATATTAGCAGAAAAACTGTCGAGTCAGTTTTGAATGCTCAACACGCCAAGAAACAGCAAATGCAGTTACACAGAAGTTTGAGTACTGGCTCCACTTCTGCAAACTTGATGGATAATATTGTCATACCTGATCATTTGAATGTTCCACGACGTCGAGATTCTGGAAACTGGAGTGGTGACAGAAACAGTACTTCCTCTTCATCTTCTACTACAATGGACAATCCATATTTGTATTTAGTAGGAAAAATACAGCAACGGAATGGAAGTCTCCCAGGTAGTCCAACTAGAAAGGGAGAGCTTTCTAGTGGCAGTAGTGGAAGATATGACGCAGGTTATGACTCGTATTCTCTCTCCTCAACCGACAGTCTTCCATTGCAACAGAGTTTAAAGCACAATCTGCAATTAGCACAAATTCCAGAGTACCAACCTCAAGCGAGAATGTTTGGAAAACCTCAAATAAGTCAAGATGATTGTGAAAGGCTTTGTCTCGAAGCTGATCAATTGTTAGATAAATCAAGGCAAACTGAGGATGCCAATGATTTAGAAACAGCTCTAGTTTTATGTAATGCTGCTGCAACTAAGGCTAGAGCTGCCATGGATGCCCCATACAACAACCCGCATACAATGACATTTGCCAGAATGAAGCACAATACTTGTATCATGCGAGCAAGGAGTCTTCATAGAAGAATGTTACAAGAACAAGGATTTAACGAAAAGGATAATGTTATTCCTGATGTAAGACATACAAGAGAAGGTAGCAATTCTAGTGCACGCCACTCTCGACAAAATTCAAGAGACAAAACAAGCCACTCCAGGCAAAATAGTAAGGAAATGTTAGCAACACCGATTCCAGTTGCAGAGAAAGTAACACCTGCTAGTAAAAATATTGAAATTTACGCCACATTACCGAAAAAGAAATCAAGTATCAAAAAGTCTCCTCAATCATCAAATGCGATAGAAGATGAAGAGTATATGATTTACGATCGACCTAATAGAGAAAGTAGAAGTATTTTTGGTAGATCAAAAAATAAAGATGATGAAAAAACTAAAGAGAAACGTTCCAGAAGTGAAGACAGAAGTAAAATTTCTAAAGACTTATCAATTGCCCCAGACACTCTTGCTAATGCTAAAGATACCCTGAAAAGAGATAAAAACAAGGAAGAAAAAGACGAGAAAAAGAATGAGAAAGATAGTAAACCTGGTAAAAAACAACACAAAATCAGGAGAAAGCTTTTGATGGGAGGCTTGATACGTAGAAAAAATAGATCCATGCCTGATTTAACAGAGGGTAATGTAGATGATGGCCATAAATCTCATACTGATTTAAAACCATTGAGCTCGGTAGATGATAGTGGAGTTGGTTTAAAAGGAACCGATAAAAATATATCAGGAATGAGCGGATATTTATCTGAAGGCCATTTAGAATATTCAGGAAATAGTACTAATCCTAACCTAGAGAGGAGTAAGTTAATGAGAAAAAGTTTCCATGGTAGTGCAGGTAAAATGTTAACTATTGCTAAAGTACCCCCACCCCCTCCGTTGCGAACTACTTCCCAGCTTAGCGGGTCTAAGCAAGGTGCAGAAGTGAATCATGAACTCGCAGACAGACCTCCTTACCCATTACCTGCAGAAGTGCAATCAAATTATTTCCAACAACAAAATTATCCAAATCAGGAATCTCATCAAAACCAGGCAGATCAATATGATACATTTGACCATGAGCCACAGTCACTTCCGTTTTTGCCATCATATAACCAAAATGGGAGTACTAATATGAATTATGTGAAAGCACCCAGAGCAGATGGTTCTCAAACCTACAGTCATGGAAATATGAGTATATATGATTCGTGTAACACATCAACTCAACTCATCAATCCTCAAAATGGAATCAATTATCATACTGTTATAACAAAAGCTGATGTTCACCAGGAACGTAGCCCAGTAAAACAAGAAACACTAAATCCTGCACCTGTTACTCAATCTCATGTGCAGAATTTAACATCAGCTTTCAGTAATGATATTGATGAAGTTGATTGTATTTCTGTTCCCATGTCAAACCTGGAACTTCCTCCTTATCCGAGTCCTCCGGGTTCTATAGCACATTCCCGCCAACACAGTGAAGAATTTCCCCCTCCTCCACCTCCAATAAGCAATTCTCCTGCTGAAGATAATAAACTTGATATTATAAGTGAAAATCAAGTTCAATCTTCAACTGATAACAATAAACCCGCAACAGGGTTATTAGCTCAGTTACAACAGAAACGGCAGCAAATTCTTTCACAAGAAGCAATGAAGAAGAATAACTCGGAAGAAGCACCAAGATCTACTGGTGAAACATGGCTCAGGGAACTTCAAGCCAAACAAGCTGCTCTAAGACTTAAGAAAAGTGGCCATTCTGAAAATCTGAGACAACAAAATGAAATATCAAAAATGATTTCACCCAACAGTATTGATCAGTATCAATGTTTTGAAAATGCATACAAAATTAAATTACAAGAATGTGATAATTCTAACTTGGTAAAAAATTTAGCATCAAGATTTGAATATTCTCATTCACCAATCAATTTTAACGATAATGAGTCCCAAATTAAAAAGATGGACAAACTACCTCCTCCTCATGGTATTGCGGATAATTGTACAAACATCTTTCCATGCTCCACCATACCTTCAAACAACATGTCTAACTTTGAAACATTGAATGCTTTTGTTAGTGATCACTACTCTAACAGTCGTCACTCATCAGAATCTTCAATAGATAAGAACCAGATTGAAGAAGAAATTCGTGAAGTAGAAATGCTTAATGCTGCTGTAAATCGTCAGCTTAGCAAAAATGCTTTGCAAAACAATTCAACAGATATGTTGAATACTATTGAGTCAAAAGTCGACCACATTTTGAGGACTAAAAAGAAATCGGTATCCTTTTGCGATCAAGTCACTCTAGTAGCTACAGCAGAAGATCAAGAAGATGAAAGTTATATTCCAAATCCAATTTTAGAGAGAGTCTTAAAGTCGGCTATGAACAAACCAGAAACCACTACTCAACCTTTACAAGTTGATAGACCATCACTTCAAAGACAAGACTCAATGGAAAGTCAAAAATCTAATATTTCATGCATTTCACAACATTCAACTAATGTAAAAGAAATGAATAGCCAAAATGAATATGCCAAACTACCTACTGGAATATCTCCGTATCAACATGTACCAAACCCACAAACAAACAATGACAATATTATTCGACATTCAGAAATTAATCGCCTTAATATACCTTCTGTGCCTTTACAACCTCGAACATTAAGTGATTCGCCCTATCAACCACTTCCTAACATGAGCAACCCACAGTACAACAATCCGAATGTAATTCAGCCACCTTCCAATAATACATATAATCTTAATCAGAGACAAATGTTAAAAACAGTACCTCAGCAATCACCTACTCCTTATCAGACTCAATCAAATAGCTCAATGAATAATGTATACAATAGTCAACAAAATACACTCATTACAAATGGCACAATGTCTTCACCTACACCCATACCTGTGCAAAATTATACAGCCAATATGCAATACACCAATCAGCATGCTTTGCCAAGGCAGGTACCCAATATTTATCCACCAGTGAATAATAATTATCAACAACAAAAGCACAATTCAATGTATTTCCCAGTTAATCGCACACAACCTTTCCAAGGCAATACTCAATATCAACAGTCACAAAATTCACCCTATCAACTCATTCCTACTTCATCTCAGATTCACCTCAATAATGAAAATAACTCTACAAATCAGGGTTATGATAGTGATTTCAACATCATGAAATTTGTTGGAAATGGATCAAATCAAATTAAATCTGACGCCTACATGCAAAACCCTAATAACCCTCCTATCTACAATTATAATAATAACAATAATAATAGTTTGCAACAATTATCGCAAACTTCATATAACTCTCCATATCAAAGAGTCCCTCTGATTCATGGGGATAATCCAGTAAACCCTTCGTCTAATTCACAATTATATCAAAGAGTCCCTCAACACTACAACAATGATGCACAAATTCCTAATAATAACCCACAATTACAAAAGACACATCAACCATACCTTGAACAGAACAAAGGTCCATACATGACACATCCTCAATATTCATATCAACAATCTTATGGCGCAGATAATATGAATAATGTTGTTCATAGTTCACCTTATCAAAGTGTGCCGATGAAGCAGTCTCCTTACCAACAACCACCGATGCCTAAGCAACCACAAAAGAAGTCTGTGTCCTTCGAACCAGGAACGAAAGGGGGATCCGACTCTCCTGTCCCTAAAGGCAGCATGATTCCCAATAATGTTTTAGTTAATCCAATGAACAATACTAATGTTAATAATACTCATATTCAAAATAGTATGCCAATTAATAATAATCAAATGAATAGTGTAAATAGTGTGAATAATAGTGTAGTGAATAATATTGTAGTGAATAATAGTGTAGTGAATAATAATTCTATTAAAACTCCTTGTAATCTCTGTAGAAAGAAACAAGTTAGTCCGCCAGCTATGTATTGTGTAGACTGTGACTTTTATATGTCAAGATTTAAACCTCGGACTTGATAAAGTGGAGTGCCTTTTATGGGGAAAATTTGAGTACAAATTTTATTGATAAGTATTAGTTATAAGGACTTTTAAGTGAATTTTTAAGAAAATGTTTTCTATGTTTAAAATTTTAAAAATATCAACCCATTCAAATAATTGTTTTTTTTCGAAATTATGAAATAAAAATTTTAATATTGTTGCCAGATTGTGTATAATTAATTGTTAATATAATTTATTTTATATACATTTTTAAGAGAAAAAATTGTGATATACGATGTAAGAAAATGAGAAATATGAGGATGCATTTTTACCTGATCTCAATATTTTATAGAATGCATATTTTTATATTGTTTTAAAAAGTATTGTAAAAATCTTATTTTGTATGAAAATGTACATGAAAAATATTTTTAAATAAAGAAATAATACCTTCCTATCCATGTTTAGTTTAATTTTCTCACTATTATACCAATATTTATTTAAGTACCCTGACAAATTTTAAAATTAAATAATAAATTACAGAAAATTTTGATAAAACTAAAAGTATTGTGTTACTAAAATAATTAATTTGTCTTTTTGGCTAAAGTTCATCAATGACCACTGTTTTATTGTACACAAGACGTTATCCACAGAAGGAATAAACTGTCAATAATGTAAAATTAATATAAAACTTGAAATGTACCTATCTTTGATATTAGGCCTTTTGGGACACACCCTATCTCTGAAAGTTGTACCCTAAAAAACAGAGTATAACAATATTTTTCGTTTCAGGTAACAAACAAGTTCATGTGGTTTTATAATCAAAATTAAACAACAGCAGAAATTTATATAATCCCCTTCACATTCTACAATTAATTTCCAATGTGACAAAACTGTAATTTCCTCTTTTATTAAGTCTTTTGGTGTTCATCTATGATCATAAATTATTGATGGTACACTGTCTTTTTTCAATAATTTAAGCTTGAAATATGAATTTGCAATCAACATCAGCAGGTGCAGGATGCACTATAGACATTTTCTTTTCTATTAGTCATAGGAAATGTGCATCGCCTCTAAATCCCCTTTCAAGTGGTCATGTAGGACACAGTGTTATTCACAGATATAGTTTAAATAAATCAGTAATCTTATTATTTATTTATTTATTTAACACTTTTATTGCAATACAATCTGGCGGGCTTATTGCCAGGCGGCAATCTCTTCCAACCAACCAGACAAAAGTAAATGAAGCAAGTTACGTGGTCGCATAAATCATTCAAATGACTATCCATCCCCACGACATCCATAAACATATATGCAAGCACATGCCCACGAAAACCACAAAGACGGACAATCACCCGAACATTATTTTTCATATAAAGTGAGATATCATCAATCAAAAGGAAAGGAAAGGATGGTGGAGAGGAAAGGAAAAGAAAAATCAGGAATGAAACACGTTATTTTACTGACTAGAAATTAAGAGTTTTTTCAGTCGCTTCTTAAAGTATGCCAAGGACGGAGCGAGTCTTATATTGGTTTGTAAGTGATTCCAGAGTCTCACTGCATGGACAGTAAAGGACGACGTAAAGAAAGAGGAGCGGTGAACTGGAAAGGCCAATAAACAATCTCTGTTTGAGCGTAGCGCTAATCCATGATTGGAAAGACGCTGAAAATTTTCGGCGAGATAAGAGGGTGCGGCGGGACAGTTAAGGATATTATACAATAGAGACAGTATGTGAATTTGACGTCTTTTTCTAACATTCAACCAGTTCAATGCCTTCTGGTATGAAGTTATATGATCGTACTTTCGTAGGTTGAAAATAAATCTTAGACACACATTTTGAAGACGCTGTAATTTGTCCAGCTGTTCCTCTGTAACATCCAAGTAACATACGTCCGCATAGTCCAGAATCGGAAAGAGCAGAGATTGAACGAGTAAAATTTTGGTTTTAGTTGGTAAGAATCTTTGCAACACTTTAAGGGAATGAAGGATGAAGAAGATCCTTCGGCTTACCTCATTTATTTGATCTCGCCATGAGAGAGTGTTATCTATTAGCACTCCTAGGTTTTTAACAGTTTTATGTAATGGTATGATAGAGCCGTCAAGTAATATTGGAGGAAGTAAGTCAGTGTTGAATTTACCGAGAAGCTGAGGATCGCTTGAGATCAGATTCATAGTCAGTCCTAGGATACTTTGACATAACAAATAGATGATCTCCATCTCATATAAATGCAGACATAATCTATTTGATAATATAGTTGTTTCTTGGAGATTTCCATATATAGAGTCTGCGAATATTATTTTTGAAGCTGTTGTTCACATCAGTGGATTTATTATTTTTTTTTTTACTATTACACATGACAAGAAATATACACAATTTGCGAAAAAACAACAGGTAATTTGATTTGGACATACAATTTTAATGGATCTGGGTTTGTTGCCTTTCATTTGTCGTATCCCCAGTAAACTAGGCTTTTTCCTGTATCTCACTGAGGATATTTAGCATGAAAAAATAAATCGATACTTCTTCCTGATGTTGCAAACAAATCAAATAAGCTAACTATTTCATCGTTTCTTACGCATTGCTATACTTCCCTATAATCTCTTGGATAGAAACATTATCATGTTGCCAACTTTACTATTGAAATGTATAAGAATTACACTACTTGTACAACTAGCTATATTCTTGATAAGGTTTTCAAGCATGGTGTAGAATTCATCAGCCTCACAATGTGGAGCTTCAGGTGTTTGATATTAATCTAAATATCAATCAAGTTTATAATACATAAACTTGAATAATATTAAGTTTAACAGGTTTGGTATTTATTTGAATATCCAGTATTCTATCATCAGCAAGAATATACCCGATCTTTGATACTTGTATTCTAGGCTCCAAGAATCTTCAGGTTATAATTTTTCTTTTAATTTCTATAATTTCATTTAACATGGTTGAAGCAGAACATTGCACATGGCTATTTTAGTAGTGCAGTTCAAATATGGTAATATGTGCATAATATCATCAGTCCCGTAATTTTCATAAGCAGCTTTATTATCCATTACACTGTGGTCAGCTTTATTATCCATCACACATCACATATTGTCCGTTAATTCGGATACTCATGCCTTTTCAATCTTGTTTCCTAAATATTTGTTCAAGTAGGAGAGATGGTGTCACCTTGATGAATTTTGCCATCAATAGTTGCTGATGAGTCTCGAAATATGCTTTTGATGAATTTCATTTTTCAAAGTGTTATGGGTGTCACTTTTTTACTTTGAGTATAACTTGTAAATGATCAATGTTGCAGAAGTCACTTCTAAATTCTGCATGCTCCTTTGTTGATTTTCTTTTATGAGAATCTTAAGCATATTATTGTTTAATATATTAGTAAGTAATTTATATAAAGTTGACAACAGCTAAGGCTAAGAAATCTTAACTTTTTTCAATGGTCAAATTAAATACCAAAAACTCTGGGGCTGCATTTATATATACATATATAATTTTTGCATAATTGCTCGAAATAATTATTTTACAAAACAATAAAATCTTATTTATTCTTCGACATATTATTATTAGTAAAATTCTTACCAAAATTAATTCTTCATATTGTTATAAATAACTTTTTTTACATAAATATTAAAAATCTTTTAACAATATTTTGAAAAAATTTAAACCTTAATGGAAGATTTGACACTGCTTGGCAAAAAGTTTTTCAATGTTTGGTGGCACACCGGAGTAAGTATAATTTGTAAAATTCAGTAAGAGGTGTGTTTCGAAAAATGTGTTTTGATCTGTGTCACATGTTTTAGCTAGCTATAAGTACACGATACAGTTTGTTCATATTGCATTCAGATATTTAAAGTTTTTTTTAATATGTTAACTTTAAAATTTGGGTTAATCTGTGCTGGGCTGCGGAAATTCATCTCGCTTGCTCCTCACTGGGCTAAAAGGGTTTTAATTTTTTAGATATCTCTTATGTCACTACTTATGAAAGAGTGTGTTAGCATTTTTTTCATTGTTCAGATTTATTCTCATTTACGTTTTTTAATACGAAATCTAGTAAAAGCTTTGTTCGTTCGGTAATCTGTTTTTTAAATTATATATTGTTCATTTATTTCACGTAGTCTCTTCATGTGTAGTTGAGTGTGATGCCCATTTTTCTCTTATTTAAAGCGAAATTTGATTCTTCCACTCTTCTAATTATTAATTCTCTATTTTCAGCCAAAGTTTCACACTCCCCAAAAAGTAACGTTTTTTAGCATTGGTATCACTGCTGGGTCTTTTTAAAGTTTTTGTTTCCTCAGTTTCAATCTGGATTATTCTGATTGAAAATTTTCACCCTCTTTTTTCCCATCTACCTAAAATCCAACAGTATCGACAAAAGGTGTCAATAATTTGTAGTGGGAGAGACTCTTTTGGGAAGGCGATTTTGGTACGTCAAATAGGTAGTTGGTTAGTATTCAGTTAATGCAATCTTTCACTCCAACACAAATCTTCTTGCTACTTAAAAAACTGAATGATGAAGTCTATATTATTTAAAAAAAATTGTAAGATGAGTAAACCATAAAATTGGAAGAGTTTTTGTTAAAAATGTAATACAAATTTAAATATTAGACGTTATTTGTTATTTTATTATTATCATTATTTAGGAGGTAAAGTTATTTAAAGGACTGAAGACATCTATGAATATTTAAAAGCGCTACAACTTCATATAGAGCATAAATAAATTTCTGTGGTCAAGTTTTCAAACAATTTTCAATACTAGTTTTAGTTGCAATTATTTTGTACAGATGGCAGTATTCTAGGGACCGTGAAAGCTTCTTGTTGAAGCTTGCGCATTCCATTCATTGCAATGTTATATTGCTAACTTCAGTAGGCTCGATTAATGGCGATGTCAGTGACGGGTTGTTTGGGCTAACGTCAACATTGTGTCAGAAATAACGCGTAAACATGACGTCCACGGGTATTTTACCTACTTATGTGCGTTTCGTGAACGGTGTTCCTGTTCCCTCATTCTCCAGACGATCATTTAGACCACGCGAAAAATATCTCATACTGTTAGTGTTTTTGACATTTGGTGTAGTTTGTTTTGGGGCATTCTTCTTCTTGCCCGAGTTTAGAAGTTCGTCAAGTACTGTTAACAGTAGTGTTTACAAAGTGTACCAGCATATGCAAAAAGCCGGGCCGGAGTTGTTGATTCCGGCACCTCCGCATTTGGACGATCTGGGTGATGTCCCCAACGTGATACGGCACAACGATCACAAGGGCTTAGATCCACATTTTTTAGATGACAGAGACCGTCTGCAAGCAAAGATCGAGGAGGACCAAGCGCTGAAGGTGCTCGAGAGGCCTAATATCGACATGCCTCCACCTAAGCCTTCTCCTTCGTTGGAAATCATGAAAGGAGGGAATGGGTTCTTGGAGATGCCCATGATGGGTAACGGCATAGGAGAGCAGTTGGATGACAACAGTTTGGATTCGTTCCCCGTGGTGACAGTGCCGCCAGCGCCGAGCAACCACTATCCAGACGTGAACAAGGGGGAGGACAAGGACCCTGTGGCCAGAGAACGGAGGAACAAAGTCAAAGAGGTGAGTCACAGCATTCTTACCTGGTGTGTGGCTGGCCTCAACCTTCATCAAGGCCATCACATGTTACACTGTTTGTAGACAAACTTATTTGATATCGAATTATATCTTTTTTAAATTAGTGGCTTTACAAAATTTGCAAATCATTTATTGAGAAATCGAGATGGCTAGAAAATTTATTGCCCCGTGAATACTTTTTTTACGTTAAGTCATCGTTATATTTCTTGTTGAACGATTTACAAAATAATCTCGAAACTTCATATCATCTGTTTCGAGTGCGATATGTAAATTTTTGCCACATGGAATACGAATTATATGAATGAAACCTGATTTAAGACGAGGTTAAAAAGTAGACTGAATGTGTAATTTTTTTAAATTAAGAGTAAAACATGTGGTAGAAGTGAACGCTGACTGCAAGAGAACAAACACTAACTCTGTGTCATCAAGCTACCGATGATCAACTTAGGTACCTGGAAACTCGCTGTAAATTCATTATAAATCTGGACAGCTATATTCCACACTATCTTTCCAAGTGCTTATTTTTTTAAGTCTGTTTTTAATAAAACGATTTGATAAAAATAAATTAACTGAAGAACTACCTACCTTATGTGATGTGAAAAATACTGATTTCTAGGAAAGCAATTTCTGAAAACGATTAACAAATACGAAAAACCACTTTTTATGTTTTTAATTTGATGAGATCAAAATAAAAATCTTGGCGCCTGCTTATTCACCTCCACTTTTACTCAATTTTTTTTAGTGAATATCAGAATTCAATATTAGTTATTACTTATACACTAAACAAAATAATTAACGAACACGTGGTACTTACATCATTAGTGCTACCAATAAAATTTATGTTTTATAAATATTATTTTATTATAAATTTAAACAAACAAATGTTAATTGCCCCAAACATTGAGTACTGCGTGACGTTACAGTGCTCAAAACATTGACATTTCGCGGTTTGATTGAAAAATATGTTATGCACCTAATTAAAAGTACTCACTTGCAATGGCCGTAAACCTCCTGCAGAGCTTTGAACCTTGGAATTTGGTTGAAATAAAAACTTAAGTTAAAAATACTGGTTAATTCGCGTGGTAAAAACTTTCTCCCGAGTGTGAAGAAATGGTCATTAGAAGCCCTTTTACGATTTTTTCAAGTTGACACTTCTAGATATATGTATACTTAGCATTTATTGGAACAGCCTTTAAGTGACTAGACAATTTTCCTAAAACGAGATAGGAGCGCTCTGTCAGACTCATGAGTATGTATAAGAAGCGAAGGATGTATATCGAGATAGGAAAGGCTGGCGCTCTGTCTTCTGCCACCCAAACAGGGAAATGGTCTCTTAGATACTCAGTTCTGAGTCTACATAAGTATGTGTGTAGACTCATAACTAAGTATCTTGTGTATGTATTGTAAACTCCCAGCTTACAAGAAGCGGTCTTATCGCTGTCGTTCAATCGTACGAGTAGCTGTACATTTTTCACAGTTATTTTAACGAATGTGTAGGTAGTATAAACATAAACAAGCCAAGGCCGCTGTATAGCCCGTTAATATTATAGTATAGTTTCCTTTTCATTATGATTAATTCTTAATATGACCTAGATTTTCAACATAAAATTATTTGGATCTAAATGATCTACGCACGAGGATTGCTGATCGAGAAGTCTGAGAACGGTTTCGACCTTGTTTCGACGGTTGCGCGGTATTTTGCTATTTGATCGTTCAGCACTATTGTGAAACGTGGCATTTTGCAATTCTTGTATCAAATTGTTATTATTAACCTTCATGTAGTTTGGTTAAGATTTCTAATTATTTTATGTCTAGTATATGGCTATTCTCTAAACTCTGAGGTTCCCGATACCATGTATAAGAAACAAGAAAAAAATCTCAAATCAAGGACTCAAATCAAATCTCAAATAATTTGTCTATTTTCCATTTTAGCACATTTTTTTGTATTCTCCGAGTTCAAGACAATTTTCAGACATTTCAGTTATGGTATTCAATTTGTCTGATATTCCATTTATGGTTACTTTGAATGCGCTTCTGCGTCTTTTATCATTTTGAATTTATAAAAAAACAGCTTAAAGGCGCCGATAAATAATTCAATTTGAATTATTTATATAAGTGGGTTTTGCTATAAACATTAGCAATGTTGTGAGACATTACAATCTAACTGCTGAATACACTTTACAAATAAAAATTATTCGTATGCTATGCGAGTATCTAAATTTTGATGTAATCTTGTCATATAATATTTTATTTCAATAGTTCTTCAATATTTTACGTCTAAAATATATTTATTAGCCTTGTGCTCCCGCCATACAAAGAACGCGATTTTTATAAAAATGTACTTGACATTGATATTTTCATAAAAATGTACAAGTACTTGACGAGTTTCTAATACCCGTACCCGAACATCTGTTAAAATTAAGGAGTTGATGGATTTATTAACGTTTGGTAATAATGTCTAAATATTCAATTTGACTGGTAATTTTTTATTTGATTCCCCTTAAACTTAAAGATCTGCTTTCATAGTCCTGAATAATGCACATTTTTTTATTTCAAACTTTTATTCAAACAAACATAAAGCAATTTAAAACTACTGGTTTTCCCTACTCTTAACAGCTAAAATCGAAAGAGAAATAATTTAATTGTATTAATAAAAAGGCCTGTTAAATGTTAAGCAAATTACTATTAAAAATATTTTCACATAACAGGGAGACGCGTATCTTTTCAATTTTAACCATTAAAATGTTAAAATTTCGCTGGCGAAACTCAAATGAAAGTGAAAATAATAGGTATGACGTAGACCTGAATAAATTAATATTATAAAATATAAACGTCCAATCCTTGTACTTGATTGGCAAGTTTTGTGAATTTTATGTGAACCAGCGGAGTTTATGTTCCCTAAACTTTTATTAACGTAATTTTTATTAAATTATTGTTTAATTGATTGCCACCATCCGTTTTTCTTCTCAAAGTTGTTCTTCTCGACGGATTTTGTCAATCACCATGAACATATTATCTTCATTTGTCTACGCATATAATGATTTTGTTCTGCAGCGGAACCGCTTCGTAAATTTTTCGTGCCGGCAAATTTCATATTCTTCCAACTTTGCGTCTGCCTTTTATCTTTCCGTGCGATACGACCAGGAATATTTCACATTTACCACATCCTATAAAATGTATTGTATTAAATTTTCTACAGTACACCTCATAGTATTATTACCATATGAAAATTTCTTCCAACCAGCCAGAGATGTTGAAAGGCCGAATCCGAAACCTTCAAGAGTACCAATAAGGCCACGGGGTCCATTTGATTCTTAATTAAGTATCGAGTCTTGGTTTTATTTTTACAAAATTGACTTGTTCTTAGAAGGTTGTTGAAATATAAAAAATATGAAGAAAAATGAACTTTTACAAAGTCGGGATATTTTGTTAGGTATCTGAAGAAATGCGTGTACATATTATTATTATTTTTTTAAAACACGCTTTAATTATAAGCAACCATCGAGGCACTCGATTGGCTAACTTCAAACTGTTGAGCCTATCAAATGTTAGGTATATCGTATTTAGTCTCCAATCAGTAAAACGCTGTTATACGCGATTTCGTTCTTTTCCCGATTTCGAGAATGACAACAAAACTAACATTTTGCCATGTTAATGTAGAACTTTGTAAGTGGATAGTTATATAATTTATATTTATCTATTTATTTGGCGAATCCTCGCATTTGCGGGTTTATTGCTCTACGGCAAATTCTCTTCCAATCAACATAATGAAAAAAATTTACAAAATATAAGAGTAGTAATAAAATATTAGAAAGAAACAAAATACAAAATGATTTAGAAATAAATCAACAGTCACTACACATTAACGTCTATCCGGAAAAAGAGTCTGGACAATAGACAATTTAACATTTAGTTTCGGTGGTTGATGGTGGAAAGCACTCCCGATCACCTCGTTGGTGGCTCATGTTATCATATCTCTCATACTCGCCATTCGATGCCTCATCTATGCGTTCTGCCTTCTGCAAACATGGAAAATGCGCTACAATAACGCGAGTCACTAAATATGATTCGATACGCGATGTTATACTGCACCCTTAGTCGTTCTATGGAGACCCTTTTATACTATATTTTACCCGGAGTTAGCGTATGTCCTTATTTATAACGAGAAAGTTGAATGGGATTTTTTTGCTTTGTCTCTACATCGATAGAATTGACATGATATGCTCGTATTCCTTTGTTTTCCCACATTATCATCATCTGTGAGATCTTCTTTTTGATAACATGTCCAATGTATTTTTCCTTGTTTGTTATGGTGAGTTCGGTGTTATTTAGATATACTGTAATAAATTAATTGTGAAATTGTTTCGTGTCTTCGTACTTATGTCTTAATTTGTGCTTATATTCCGCAACTATGTGTCTTTTACCATTTTGAAAATGACTTATGACATTAAATAAAAAACATCTTCATGTTATAAGATGGGTTCAACATTATCTGGAGTGTCAATACTTATATTTTTTTACGTCTTGTGTTCGAGGATACTTGAAGAATATTCCATGTTTCTAGCCATGATGATCCTTCATCTTGGAGCATGAATATTTGTAAAAATGTTATATTATATCTATAGAGTTGATTATTTATTGTGTAATTTAATATTTTCGATCAATGTCATCATCGCCTTACCAATAATTTATGACTTCCGTTCATTCATTTTTGTAAATCTGTGATCACTTTTGTAAATCTGTCATCATTCATTCTTTATACGTGGCCGAACCATCTCAACGTTCATCTTCTTCAATCTGCATTCATTCCTAATATTCTCGTTCCTTATTATGCCATTTTTTTCACATTTAATACGCAACGCTATAATTTCTACTGCATTGATCTTCCTAAACTTTTTTGCCATGTTAAAGTTTTATATGTATTGTATATCATAATGTTGGAACCAAGGTTCCATTATGAGCAGCCACCTTTACATTGTAATGACGACCTCTTTCACCTTGTTGATAAAACGCTTACCTTCCAACCTGTGATTTGCGGGTTCGATTTCCATTAGCACATATTTAAAAAAAAAAGGTTCCAGTCTGATTTTCACTTAAGGCTTGTTTAAACACATTTCTGGTTGGTTTGAAGAGATTGACAAATGCTGATAAACGACTCAGTTTGTACTGTATTTATCGAAAGTGTTAAATAATGCTAATATACTACAATAAAAATCACTTAAATAAATCGAATCACACGACTTGATGTATTCAATTTTGCTGAAATGGACACTGAATTCTTGACTAATGAAATCAATTCGAATTATTTCATGAGTAAAAATAATTTTCCACCAGCATATGTATTACAAGGCGAGTGTATTATGTGTTGTCACACCTTAGTTATGTATACAACCTTGATCGTGAAAATCTAACGAGATATGTTGATTTCATTGATAACTAACTATGAATAGATCTTTAAACGCAGGTGTTTTAGTAAACAGTTGTATGAGAGTTTTAAAAAACAGGGTTTTTTTTTCGTTTTAACATGCACATGTAACATCTTGCGGATTTATTGCTTTAAAACCATTTCTTTCAATCAACCATATTTTTTTTCATAATAATTATTAGTATTTATGACCATGTCTTTAACGTAGTGTATAAAAACAAAAAAAAACAAATTTAAAAACAAATCTCAAAGAAAATATAGATAAGGGAATTTTATGGAAGTTAAGGACAAGGAATGTCTTAAGGTAAACAATGCTTCTTTATTTCTTGAATCTTCAATAAGACTATAGTTTTGTGGGGACATTTTTTACATAAAAGGAAAAAATGAGTAAAATAAAAAACTTATTTTGTGTTCACCACATGTTTAAATTAGGTTCACAACTAGTTTCGAAGACCACCGTCTTCTTCATCAGGTGAATATAAACTAACTTGCTAAAATATATTCTTTACAAGTAAACAAACATTTGTATCCACAAATTAATCAAATACAACAGAAACAATAGAGACACGGAAAGTAAACTTACTCAATCCGGGGTTTACAAATTACAATGTAATGATTGTTCTTATTTTTATATTGGCAAGACGAAAATAAATTTTGAAAAACGAGTTAAGGAACATTTAAGATGCCTGCACAACAATAATTTTTCAGAGTTCGCTAACCACCTAATTGAAAACAACCATTCGTTCGATATTAATCGTGGTTTGAGGATTCTACATATAAACCGAGGGGGATTGCATCTTGACAATTTGGAAATTCTCGAGATTAAAAAGTCCATAAAATTAAGTCGAAATATCATCAATAACCAAACCAATTTTCATAATAGCCTTCTGCTTAATATGTTTCCAATTTAAACTCCCCCCCAGTCTTAAAGATTCACATTCACTTTCACATATTTTTTTTCCCCGCCCCATTCACCATTGATACATCTATCCCCACTTCACTCCCCCTACCTCACCTCTTTTATATTAGGTTATTTACACTTGTACAGAATATATTTTAGCAACTTAGTTTATATTCACCTGACGAAGAAGACGGTGGTCTTCGAAACTAGTTGTGAACCAAAATTAAACCTGTGGTGAACACAAAATATAAAATAAGTTTTTTATTTTACTTATTTTTTTCCTTTTATGTAATGCTTCTTTAGTTTATTCTTAAATATCGATAAGCATGAATCACATCTGATTGTAAACTTATGTGTAGAATGTAAAAAAAAATATATATATATTTGTAGAATGATGTGTAATGTATTGATTTACATAGGATTCGGCCATCACCAGATCGGTGAGACAGTCCATGCTCAGAAAAAAATTAAATCACACCGATAATGAGGAAAGCTTGGATTTTTCAACACTCCAAATAATGTTGACAGAACGTGAAGATTTAATTCATAGAATAATTGAAGCATATTGATTTATTGGATATTCTAAGTATCAACTCCCAGGCTTAGGCTAACAGTAACGGGTATCGCTTATTCGTTATTTAGAGAAAAAATACCGCGCTCTTCGGTTATTTACTTTTTCAATTCTAATTTGGGAAATCTGAGAAAAAAGCTTAGACAATTTCGTTTATGACTTGAATTAAATTTTAAATGTTTGTAATGACTTATACAAAATCTAAAGAGCGACATTTTGCAATAAGAAACTAAAACCCGATTTCGTAGTCCGATCTTGACAACTACTATATACTTAATACTAAATCTTAACACTTTTATTGAAGAAATTAGTCACTTGGTCAGTCTAACGCATTGGGATTCTTCCTCTTGTACGTCATCTTTCCACGCTTCCAGTAACCACAAACCTTTCCAAACTGTCTCCTTGGCCACGAGCAATGTGACCAAATAATCGAAGGACTCGTCGAAGGCATAGTGTCGACAATCTGTTGATGATTCTCAGTTCTTCGAGATTGGATGCGTTAGTTCACCTTGCTGCTTATGGAATTCATAACATTCTTCTTCAACGCCACATTTCAATTGCATCTATTCTACGTCTCTCGTTTGCTCTCTGAGTCCAAGTCTCCGCGCCATATATGAATATTGCGAAGATGAGAGACTTAAATAGGCGCAGTTTCGTCGTAATGGTGATAATTCTGCTCTTCCATGTCTTTTCCAGCTTTGACATCCAGAATATACTAAAGAAGCATTATTTATTTCTTCTTAATTTTAAAATATTCTTGTCTGTAACTGCCATGCAGTACCCATCCTATTCTCTATCTTCCTTCAAATTTATCATTCATTTTAGTTTAACGTACTCGTATATTAAATATTGTTTTTGTCTACGTTTGCTTCCGTTGTTATTAGTTTTTTTTGCGAAATATTATTTCCATAGTCAAATACACGGTCATAAATACCAACCTACCAAACAAAAGCTGGTTGATTGCAAAAAAATGTTTTAAATTGCTTTTTATTTTTGCACATGTACTCGTCTTTGCACGAAAGTGTTAAATAAATCCGTTGGTTTTTCGTTTTTTTTATATCCAAATACCAGAGGCAGTATTGTCAATGTCAATGGTCTAGGAAAAATAATGCTTATTATTCATACTCGTATTTTACATCCTGATGTTCATATTTTTCTTTCATAACCTACTACCTAAGTTTATTTACCCACGCTTATGACCTGCTGTTTATAATTTTAAACACATTTTTACAACTCAGTGATGTAAACATCGTCTATTTATCACACACCTCGCTCTTGAGCAATATTTTATTACAAAACAGTACAGTTCACTTGGGCATTTAAAACGAAAGAAAGACTAACAAACTGAATGCAAATTTGCACGGAAGGCCTGTGAGAGGAAGACAGGGAAGTATGGTTGGATCAATTGAACAATATTTTAAAAGAAAGAAACATAGAAATTTAGATAAATCGTAGAATCTGTATGAGAAGTATGGATGTGGAGGAATATTTTATTACACAACATACTCGTAGATGTAAAACTCGTCAATTTATCTTACACTTCGCTCTTGAGTAATATTTTATTACAAAACAGTGGTGTAAAAGGCGTCTTTTTATCATATACTTTCTCTTAACAAATATTTTACTACATAACAGTTTATCATTATTAAATTGTGAGAACAACCGTCTGTTGTGGAAAGTTGATTAGCTTCCTAAAATGATTGTCACTTGACACTGCAGTTCCGTCCAGACCAAGCGAATTCCCATCCAGTGCACTGGAGCTTGAACACAACTAATATCCGTCTACCCACTTTAACCGTAAGGTGAACGCCCTCCGGTAAGCGCTAAACATACACATATATTTATTGTTCCGATGGCTCTGCTCATTACGTTTCATAATGGATTCATAAAAAGCACGACGATCGCTTCGTGAAATGTATGCCAATACTCATGTCAGTCAGTCGAGGTTCAGTAGGAAGACCATTTAACCAGTTTGCAATTCCCTGGGTTTTTACTAACGATAAATTTTTTAAACGTAGTTTTTAAATACTTTCGAGTATAATCGATCTTCCTGCTTATTTTATATTTGATTACAAGTTTAATTCAATAACATTAAGCAACTTAATAATAATAAAATAGGTAAAAGTCTAAAAATAATAAAAGTAGAAACAACGATTCTTTATTTTTATTGTTTTGTGTACACGGTAAATCTGGTGGGCTTATTGCTAAATAGCGATTTTTTACAACCGACCAGCTCAGCTTGAATACATTAAACGTTTTTAATCCATGATAGATTTTTCAAACAGAAATATTCGTTAAAATTTGAGTGAAAAAACAAAGAATAATTTACATCTGTCAATAATGAAAGAACTAGAGGTAAGGGGCTCGTTCAAAAATAAAAGGGTAAACAAAAAAATGGATAGAATGATATTCTGAATAATGAAATATTTTTTCAATTCTCTGTTAAACGTAAATAATGATGGTGTACATCTGTTAAATCTTGGAAATTAGTTACATAATCGCGCTGGGTGAACCGCAAATGAAGATGTGTAAAATCTGGTGAGAGAGTAAGCAAAGAAGTCTCTCGTTGCCAGATCAAAGAGAACGTCCGTGTTCTGAAAGAAACTGGAATTTTTCGCGAATATATGAAAAAGTAATGGGATGCACGCAAAATACGCAAAATAATGTCGACAGAACGTGAAAGTTCCTTCTCTACCTGATTTTAAGCCATCGAAGTATGTTCTGAAACTCTGATACGTGGTCAATAGTCATGTTTTCCTGTGAAGTGGCTTAGTTATGCCTACCAAGTTTAATAAGGAGTTCGATTTTCAATTTATCCACCGAGATATTGGAGATATATCAGAAAATTCGTTCAACAAGGTCATTCCGTGTGCGAGTGTTGACACTCTTGATTGCCCAGTCCGTGAATACGGTATCAAATACAATATTGATTCACGATGACGTAAATAATTGTCAGATACATTAAACGAAAATTAGTCAATCAACAAGGGGTTTTCTATCTTTCCAGTTAGATACATACATCGATATATTGTTTAAACTAGTTTGAAATATTGTTTCCTTTAGAGCTACTTTTTAATCTAAAATAGCATGCTTCTCTAGCAGCTTTGTAAAAAATAGTAACTGCGACATTATTGCACTATACTCGTACTTACTTACACTTGGGACAGAGAGTGAGTTTCTTGAAACACGATTTTAAACATCGCTACATAAATGCCGATCAAGTTGACATGTGTGAATATTTTAATATGCTTATAGATAGTAAATAAGGGAATGTACGAGTAGTACTTTCTTTACTGAAGGTATACATCATATAAAACTAAGAAATTCATATTCTGCAATTGCTGATTTTGTTAGTGCTTTTAAAGTAATATTAAATAAGTATTATATTACAGTTACAATCAATTTCCCACATTACAATTAAAAAACAGCAAAATGTCAAAAATATCATGGAATAATTAGATTTTGTCTAATAATTCGAGACAGGGGCTCTTATATAATGAATTTGTGTTTTCTAAATAATTCTGATTAGTCATGTCAGATTGACTGGAATAATTTTAATATTTGTCCAAAAAATCGGAATAAGAATGACGATGCCAATGGGTTGAGAAAAGTAGAAATGTTATTAATATTTGAATATCTTTGTTTTAAAACTTGTTCCACTTGAATTTATTTATTGATTCTACCTATTTCTGAGCTGCGGTTGATAAATATTTAAACTTGGCTAAAAAACAATTTTGCTATCTACTCGTACAATTAAATCATAACGATTTTTCAATTCTGATTTTTCAAAATATATTCTTAGTACGAAAATACTTTTCTTTGTTCGTCGAGAGCTAGTTTATACAGAATTAAATGACCATTAAAAATATGAAATTCCTGAATTCCTGAGGAATAATAATACTTTTCTTATATTAAAAAAACGCGTTATAATAAATAAATAAAATTGAATGGTAATTTTTTCTTTGTAATGTAAGCGTATCTTTGAGTCTTTACCGGTAGATTGATTTGAAAATATAAACTCCCTACCGCGAAGTAAAGCGGGCGCCTGTAGAAATTAAATCGCTCGCGGTGAAATTATAATATAATACGTTGCATTAGAAAGTTGCAAAATGGTCCAGAGTATTTTACTAATGGTTGTATGTAAAGAAGCGTTGAACTCTTCGCGTATGATTATTTCTTTTTCCTACAATTAATTATTCTCCTATTATTTTTACTGCATTCAAAGTTTTCTGCTCAAGTGCTGGTAATTTACTAAGTTGTTTGAACTCTTAAGTCGTAAGCCACTTTACAGGTATATATACTGCGGTGCGAGTCCTTTTCCTTCTCTCGTGACGTCGGACCTTAAGTCCGCCGTCGCTGCTTTTCACTCTCAGGTGGGTGGCCGCTTGAAGAGGAGTTCATTTGGGCAGTTCTTTCTTCCTTACTTAAGAATATAATTCTTATTTAAGTTAATAAACAAATAAGATCTCTATCTTCTAATGTAGATCGCGGTGTATTAGGATTTAGTCCCCCATAACAGCGTGGGTGGTTGTGGGATCCAACTGTATTTTCCTTTGAACTTGTTACTTAAACAAGGATATCAGTTGATATAACTTAGCTATGAAGTAAGCATTGTTTAAAAATAATTGTATACTCAATTTAAACACACACCAGAATTATATTACGCAATACGAGTTTTAAGAATTAGTGACTATCCTTAAGCAGTAGCTACTTGATCTATGTCAAACATTTTAGGCTAATTGCTAGTAATGATTGTAAAAATATCTACCCTATGCATTAATTTGGCGCGTAATACCAACGATAGAATCATCCTTATTTACACAATAAATGACAGGCTTTTTAAACATTCTTTTAATTTCATTATAAAACATCTGATGTTTTCGTTACTCTGGATTTTATACTTCGGTTATATTTAAGCACTGGTCATAGGAACCTTGGGTTAAATCTTTTTAGACTGTGCTTGCAGCAGTGCAACAGTATATATGCACACGATAAAATCAGTTCATGCACACATTTGCTGCCAAAATATACTCGAAAAAGTGTGATGTACTACAGGATACTATGTATAAGGAGATCCATAATTACCCAACGAGAAATTGCGATGACTTCAAGCTTCCAAAAACCAAAATGACAGTCAAAACAACTTTCACAACAAATGTTTCAACATAACGACTTACTAAAAGGTGTTAGAGAAGCTGAGAGCATCCGGACTTTTGGTTGTCTTTATCGTGTAATATATGTTAAGGATATATTCAAGTATGTATTATTAAAGTGAAAATAATGTAAGTGTAAATGATTCATAAAAATAATTATTATGTTAAGATTAGTGTTATTCAACATTAAGACAATAAAATAAATTCACGCTTATTCTACTCGTATATCATGAAATTAGGCCGTTTTAACACTTGTCAACTAATGCTTGATTACCACACTGCGGTTATTTTAAAATATTCTAAATAGTCTCATTATAAATAATAATAATGCTGTATACGATTATAGAATATTACCAACAATATTATTGTATATTATACTTTTTAACCTTCAGTCATATTACCACTTCCTGCCTGTGTCATCTAGGTAGATACTTACTACTGTACAATTATTATACAATAGAAAAAATCGATGTAGATTCACTTCATCCGTATAATGGATTCCTCAATTTTATTTAAGATCATTGTAAAATAAATATTGCAACATTCAAGTTTATATTTTTGTTGTGTTTAAATTTTAACTATTTATTTACTTTGTGGAATATCATAATATCTACATGTATAACATTATGTAATTTCAATATCAAGATAGGCAAAGTATAGAGTCCCAGTATTTTTTACGCGACACATATATATATATATATATATATCTAGGTTAGTCAAAAAGTTTTGAAAGCGGAAATGAAAATAATTTTTTTTGGGGGGAAATCACTTTTATTGCTCAGTATAGTCTCCCATAAGATCAATACACTTGGTCCAACGATCTTCCAACTTTGTTGTCCCATCACGGAAGTGACTTTCTGGAAGGCCTGCAAAATACTCCTCTACGGCGGCTATAACCTCTTCGTTTGATGAAAAATGCTTTCCACGAAAGAATTTTTTGAGGTGTGAGAACAGCCAGAAGTCAGAGGGAGCTAAATCTGGCGAATAGGGTGGATGCTGCAACAATTCGTACCCCAATTCACTGATTTTCGCGATGGTTTTTTGAGCTCTGTGAGCAGGTGCATTGTCTTGAAGAAAAATGATTTTTTTCTTCTGCAAACCGGGTCTTTTTCACAATTTTTTTTCATCCAACTGGTCCAAAAGGTCACAATAATAATCAGAGTTGATTGTCTTACCAGTTTGAAGATAATCTATCAATAAAATTCCTTTTGCATCCCAAAAAACTGACGCTAACACCTTCTTGGCCGATTTCTGGGCACGAACTCGCTTCGGAGCCAAAGTACCTGGTTCACACCACTCCTTAGCCTCTTGTTTTGATTCAGAATCATGGTGGTAGACCCAAGTCTCATCCATAGTGATGAATCGACGCAGAAAATCCTTTTTATCCTTTCGAAATTGCTCCAAATGTTGCTCAGAAAGTCGCATTCGAACGTGTTTTTGTTGCATTGTTAGCAAATGCGGCACCCATTGTGCACACAGTTTTTTGAAACCCAAAACTACAGCCAAAATATGCCATGTTGTTCCATGTGAGATGCCTATGGTGTCAGCTATCACATCCACAGTCGATCGATGATCTTCCAAAACCATATCCTGTATTTTCGCTATGGTTTCTGGTGTTGATGCACTTTTTGGACGTCCTGAGCGTGGATCGTCTTCAACGGCCACGCTTAAACTCCAAAACCCATCGGTGAACGGTTGGAAATGAAGGAGAAGACTCCTTTAATACTTTCACCATCTTTGCATGGATCTCAGTAGCCGATAAACCTTCCAAAACAAAGAATTTAATCACTGCACGATATTCGGATTTTTCCATTGTTAAAAAATACACTGACACGTCAACTTCAAATGGCTTGTAAACAAAGAATGAATTGACAGATCGAAATGAAATTGTGAGTACGTTCTTATGAAAGATGAAATATTAAAATGGCGTAGAAATTTTGGTTTTCTACTGCTCCATAGATGTCGCTTTCAAAACTTTTTGACTAACCTAGTATATATATATATATATATATATATATATATATATATATATATATATATATATATATATATATATATATATATATATATATATATATATATATATGTATATATATATATATATATATATATATATATATATATATATATATATATATATATATATATATATATATATATAAATATATATATGTATATGTATATGTAAATGCATATGCATATGCATATGCATATATATATATATATATATATATATATATATATATATATATATATATATATATATATATATATATATATATATATATATATATATATATATATATATATATATATATATATATATATATATATATATATATATATATATATATATATTCCCATACAACTTCTTCGGTTTCCGTGACTGCAACATTTTCTCCTTTCTCCATTTAAATCCTCCTCTTACGAATGCTATTTATTTATGGTAAGAATATACAACACTCGACACAAATATACAAACCTCAGTAACAGTTACTAAATAAATGATAAAATATAAACAACATTAAATAAACAGTACAATTCAGAATACGCAGGACGTATTCAATCACCAATGTGTAGTACAACACTGAAAGGAAAATAAACAAATACAATCAAAGAAATTATAAAAATAAAAATGGAATAACCAGTCTCCCAGTAAAGGCTTAAGATTGAGGAAATGCCGAAAAATGAGCCTTCTGAACTCAACAACATCAACATTAAAAATATCCACCAAATCAGGCATGGCTACACTCAATTGTTATGTCCGTATTGTTGATTGATATCCGTTTTTACTATATAAAATTCCAATATTAACGAGATTTTAATCGCAACTCACGTTTCGAGCTTCTTCTTTAATCTCTTTTTGAGGCAAACTTAGTTTTTGTAATATAATAAATTAATTAGTTTATTTACTTGAATTATGTACTAAGTTGACTCGGATTTAACTGACAAAAAGTAATTTAAAAGTGCGTTTTATTCCCATCAATGGTCAAGTATTTAATGTTAGACAAACAGCGTAAATAAATAATACAAGTGTGAGTTATGAACCTACTCGTACTCGTATAACATTCTTGCCTCGTCACATGTCAACTAACTTCATGCGAGTCAGTCACACGGCACAGGTCGTTATCAGAATCTCTTCTCTGGAACCAGCGGCCAACGCAAATCTTTCGCGAGCCCCATTAGACATTAATATGATTTAAACTGCGCCCAATAAAATCACCATTTGAACCGACTTCTGCAGAACAGAGCTGAGCAATAAAAGTAACATTTATCACTTCCACAAGACTGATTTATCTATCTCGGTGTATGGTTTCTGTTGGCATAATACATGTGTCTCTCTATATCCCTGGTCGTCAGACCGGCTTCTTGTAGAATGGGACTTATCGCTTTCTATATCTGAATCATACAATTTATTCGGCACAAATTTTTATTCGCGCATTCTTGTGATTACACCTTCAGTTCTTTCGACTTTTATGTTAATAATATATCTTATATTTGTATATATTCGTATTATTTTCGTGTTTTGTTGGTATATTCGTGTTGTTTCTTTCCAGCATTTTAATACCACACCAAGTGTACCTATATGGTTAAAATCGAAGCATTATATGCTGAGACAACACTACTAGGTGTCTTCCAAAGCTGTACGGCAGACAGACAACGGAGGTAGCCAATATCCTTATATGAAAAATCTTTCCGGGTCTTTACCGATACACCAGGTTCACAAGTGTGAAAACCGTTAAGTAATAATCATAGGGGTGTCCTCACTCATCAGTGGGTAGAAAAAGGACAGATTAAGATATATTTGTGTTTATAACATTTATGAATTGTTTTTTATACATTTTTAATGCAGTAAGACTATTATTCCCGTGGTTTCTAATTTGATGAAAGTGTTTGACTATTACGTTCAGAACACAAATCCAATAATTATTTTGATGTAACAAGAATATCTATTGTTTGAAATTCCTTCTCTAGTATATGAAAATAACTTACTATCTGATATTTTGTTGAATCATGTGTTAAAGAATTATAAAACCAAAATATGACTTTAAATTTTGAGAATATTTAACAGCAATTTTATAAAATACCTGTTTCTTAGAAATACATCAATTGAAATCATTCACCTTTATTTAGCACGGGTGATACTAGGCGATTTCGTTGTTTCACTGTAAAATATTTTTTACCAGAACTAGTTGCTTTTATGATATTTTTTATAACTGTACTCAGGACGCATTAGGGCACCATGCACTAGTTGGCTATTTATTTATTTTATTTAACACATTTATTGCAAATACAATCTGGCGGGATTATTGCCAGGCGGCAATCTCTTCCGACCAACCAGACAAACGTAAATGAAGCAAGTTACATGGTCGCATAAATCATTCAAATGACTATCCATACCCACGAAATCCATAAACACATACGTGAGCATATGCTCACTAACCCCACAAAGACGGACAATCACCCGACTTTCTTTTTCATATAAAGTGAGATATTATCAATCAAAAGAAAAAGATTGGATGGTGGAGAGGAAAGGAAAATAAAAATCAGGTATGAAACACGTTATTTTACTGAATAGAAATTAAGAGTTATTTATGTCGCTTCTTAAAGCATGCCAAGGACGGAGCGAGTCTTATATTGGTTTGTAACTGATTACTGAGTCTCACTGCATGGACAGTCAAGGACGATGTAAAAAAAGAGGAGCGGTGAACTGGAAAGGCTAATAAACAATCTCTGTTTGAGCGTAGCGCTAATCCATGATTGGAAAGACGCTGAAATTTTTCGGCGAGATAAGAAGGAGCTGCGGGATAGTTAAGGATATACAATGGAGACAGTATGTGAATTTGGCGTCTATTTCTAACATACAATCAGTTCAATGCCTTCTGGTATGAAGTTATATGATCGTACTTTCGTAGGTTGAAAATAAATCTTAGAAATACATTTTGAAGACGCTGTAATTTGACCAGCTGACGTCCGCATAGTCCAGAATCGGAAAGAGCTGAGAGTGCACGAGTAAAATTTTGGTTTTAGTAGGCAGGAATCTTTGCAACACTTTAAGATAATGAAGGCTGAAGAAGATCATTCGACTTACCTAATTTATTTGATCTCGCCATGAGAGAGTATTATCTATTAGCACTCGTAAGTTTTTAACAGTTTTCTGTTATGGTATGATAGAGCCATTAAGTATTATTGAAGGAAGTAAGTCAGTGTTTATTTACATACGAAAGCAAAAATGAAACATATTATGTATATGTAACATATGTATTTTGATAGTGTTTTGTCAAATTTCAAATATTGTTCCGATCACTCTAAGTATGGAAAATTGATATTTTTTCACCTAGAAATAATACTTATCCAGAAACGTTTTTTGTAGAAAGTCGTCGCTTCAAATCCCGCGCTGTGATATCCCCTTCAAGTAACTTGAACATTATTATACGAGTATTATTTATAATAGTTAAGGAGTGAACATTATTATATTATTTACACTGTGGAGGTTTAAAGATATTGTAATTTGTGTAGTCAAGCACTGTTTATTCCACTTTATATAACGGTATAACCCTATTGGTTTCAAAGTTTTTGGTCTTGTTTGTGCTCCCCTGATGATGAGGCGAGAACCTTGAAACCAGTATAGTAATATTGTTATATAAAGTGGAATAAGCAGTGTTTGACTATGGTAAACAAATTACAAAACATGAACATTTTTTCCGCTAAGTACTCGTATTCCGTTGTATAATTAAATCTATATAACATACGAGTATACCTAAAAAATATGTTTGATGCATTTTTTTGTGGATAAACTCGATACGCCGATTTTCAAAAAAATTAAATATTCCCCAAAAACTAGGATACACATCAAATTTAATATTGTATATGTTCTTCTTCTTCTTCTCAGTGTCATTTCAGGTCCCCCCAACGTTGAATATCACTTGAGAGTCTTTGTCCCCGGACATCTTTGTCCCCGGCAGACCGAAAAAGATCTCCAACGCCCCGTATGCCAGTCCAATTACGTATATTGCAGAGATTTGCCTCCTGCCAACACCTCTTCGGCCATCTATTTTGCCTTGGATGATCAGGTGCAGTAATTTGTACTTTGCTCCTCTAAGTACACGACCCAAGTAGGACACCTTTCGGATTTTAATATTAGTCAGTCAGCAACTCTATCAACTTTGGCTCTTTGAAGAACCCTTGTGTTGCTGACCATATCCGTCCAGGGCATTCGTAGCATTCTCCGGTGCATCCACAGTTCGAATGCTTCCAGTCGGTTCATACTACTAACTCTTAGCTTTTCATTTTATTAAAAGTCGCACGAGATGATTCAATTAATATATTATATGTTATGTAGTAAACCTAGCTTTATTCCACTACGTGGGGTCGACTTTTCGAATCCTCTCTCCCCAGAGTTGCCTCTTGTGGACAAGATCGCTCGCCACTTCCGCTGGGATGTTCGCCTCCACTTTTTTGGACGACCTCTACGTCTTTTCTAGTTAATCTCATACTGTTCTAGTTTTATGGCAATGTGCCCATAGCACTATAATAATATGGTCTTCCTCAGTTTATCATTTATATGCGCCACTTTTGTGAATTCCTTTGATATACTCGTTTTGTACTTGATACAATTCAAGACGTCGATTCGACTTTTGTTTTAATACCATGTTATTAAGATATTTTACCAAAAATCCACAGTTAAAACTATCTGAAGTCCATTCAGAGATGGTTGAATAATCTGGCACAATACATAAACTTTATATTATTTTATCAAACACTGTTTATTCCACTTTTTTCCATTTCCAAAAAAAAAAAAAAGTGGAATAAACAGTGTTTAATAAAATAAATTACAATGTGTTTAAATTGTCACAACGTTAATTCCTTAACTATAAACAATATACGAGTACATAAACTTAATGTGTTCCAGTTCGTTAAATGGTCTCTATCTGATGTTGATTTGAATTTACTTGTTCCATTGTAGAGTTAACTCGTCACCTTCGCACAACATTCCCACGACTCTTTTTTCTTGGTTTATTTTATTTCATAATGAATACAATAGTTCTTTTTATGTTTTTTAAGTAGGTTATTTTAATTGGGTCATTGTTTATTCACTGTCAGATTGATGGACTCTTACGTTTCGTATACCGATTTATCTTCTGCATTTCGTTGAGTTTGATTGCGCCGCGAATGAGATAAGCTATACTATATTTAACTTTATTTGGTACATATTTCCGACTCCAATTGATATGATGTATGAATGTAAATGTACTGATTTTGCAATAAAACATTATGTGTCGACGTATTATATAATTATTACGTACACAATTAAGAGTCGTTCAACCGATGGGTCGCGGATCAGTCGTTCGTCCCAGGAAATAATTTGGCGGATGTCGGTTGTAGCTAAATTGAAAATATTTATATTTTTATTGCTACATGTTTTTGTGATGCGTTCATTTCTATATTGTCGTTCAATAGATGCTATAGAATGGGAGTTATTAAAAATAGGTACTATAGAATCAAGTGCATACATACAGCGAGTCCCTTGTAGGGTAAAAAAAGATAACAGATATACGAGGGTTGCTACTAAAGTTTTGAGACAGACGAGTAAAAACAAATATTTATCATCGAAAATGGCTTTATTGTTTTTCAAAATACTCTCCATGAAGATCAATACACTTTTGCATGCGTTTGAACCAATTTTCGAAGCACTTTTTCCACTCCGAATCAGGTAACTTCAAAACATGCGTTTTGAATGCATCAACCGCTTCTTCAGGCGTCGAAAAACGTTGACCTCGAAATTTATTTTTGATGCTCGGGAATAAAAAGAAGGCATTGGGTGATAAATAAGGGCTGTGCGGCGGATGACCCATCAATTCGATGTTTGATTGCTCAAAAAGTCACTTGTTTGAGCCGATGTGTGAGAGCTCGCATTGTCGTGGTGGAGAATGATCCGTCTTCGGCGGTTGGTTTTCCTCATTTGTCCGAACACTTCTGGCAAACAAATGGTGGTGTACCATTCAGAATTGACCGTACGATGTTCCACTAAAGGCACTGTTGCGACATGACCATTTATACCGAAGAAACAAGGCCACCATTTGCTTCAAAGTGCTTCGTGCGCAAACAACTTTTGTTGGATTTGCCTCGTCTTGAAAGACCCTTACAGTCGACTTCTGTTTAGATTCTGACTCATATGCATAGATCCATGAATCGTCGCCTGTCACGATCTTATAGACGTCTTTTGAAGCACCGCGATCGATTTTTTTCAACATTTCTTTGGACCAATCGACACGAGCCTTTTTTTGAGCGATTGTCAAATTATGCGGTATCCAACGCGAACAAATAATTTTGACGGCCAAATTTTCATGCAATATTGAATGTATGCGAATGGAACTAATGCCCAAACATGCCTCAATCTCACGATAAGTCACATGACGATCTTGCAATATCAGTTCACGCACAGCATCGATGTTTTCTGGCACAACAACCGATTTTGGACGACCTTCACGAAATTCGTCCTGGAGCGAACTACGACCACGATTGAATTCGGAAAACCAGCGAAACACAGTGGCCCGGGATGGTGGTGCTTCATCACCAAAAGTCGAAGCGAGTTGATCGGCACACTGTTGTTGAGTTAGTCCACGTCGAAAATCATAAAAAATCATCGCACGAAAATGTTCACGATTTAATTCCATTTTTGGCCGAGTGAATTTTTCAAGTCACTGTGAACAATACAAATGCACTCGTATGACAAAACTTTCTGAGCACGTATACCATTAAAAACGTCAAACTTTACCATGCTGATGTCAGATTTGACGTATCTACACTGGCGTTGCCATATCTCAAAACTTAAGTAGCAACCCTCGTACACGTTTCTATTTAGATACACCTTTCGCTTCCTACACAAATTCGTACATAAAGGTATGAACAATATTCTTTTATTAATATTTCTCACTTTATCTTCTTTAGTCTAGTCCATGTGATCGTGTTACGTTTTACTCGATCTATCTTTTTCATGCACACCATATATTTTTGACTTGGAATCGGGCAATAATGGTATTTTTCCATAAAAAAAAATTCTCATTTAATTACACGTATGTATACTAAAAAAAACAAATGTTATGGTCGGAAACTAAATTATGTTGTATTCTAAGAAACATGTATTTATATTATTTGAATGGAGTTAATATGAATTATTTTCAAAGTTACGAAATGACCAAGTATGGCAATTTTCATCTGGAAACTAAGTGAACAAGTATTTATTTTGCTATTGGTAGTAAAGAAACTGAATCGTTTAATAATTATTAATTATAATTGTTGGTATTTTGGAAAAAATCAGCATCATCATTTTTAAATGCATTAAATATTTTACTGTCAAATGAACCTGGTCAATTTAAAACAATTTTAATGTAACGACGACCTCCGTGGAAGTTTAAGAGACGCTTGGCGTCTTCTGACCCGGGAGGTGCGGGCTCAATTCTCGTTGGTACCTATTTTTTTTTACATATGATTTCCAGTGTGATTTTCACTTAATGCATCTTTGTATTGTGTTTTAATATACATATGTTATGTACAATATGTTGAATTTGTTGTCATGTGGCAATATCTTCTAACCGACCAGAAATATTTGATAGCTAAGTAAAAATGAGACTGAAACATTTTTTTATATGAATACGGCCACCAGCGGCGTAACACAAATAACACAGATACAATTCAAGTAAAAATTAACTGAAACTTGACTGCAACTGGTTGAGAATATCGGCATGGACATTTATAAATACTGTTTGTCGTTTTCCCACAACTTATCACATTCGTAATATTTACGTTTTAATGAATTTAATTTAGCATATATTTTGTAACTGACGTTATTACACATTGATGTCGTAAATTTGCTTTTCAACTGATGCTCTAAGGAAAATGTCTGATTTCAAGAATTAGTATTATTTTTTCAAGTTGTCACAGGTGTCCTTATACTTCCAACAACCAGCCGGGAAAATACTTTTTCTTATCCATTGGGAACACTCTAGTGCGGGTGTCGAACTCGCTAACTTCTATAAATATGTCCAGCATGTTAACCGCACAACTAAGTAACTCTCAAATACAAACTTATTTTGTTATTTACAAATTTTATTATTAACATTTTTTAAACATAATTGTTTCACTTGTAACTAATCTCCTCGGTGATAAGGGGTAAGAATAAATATGAACTTTAGTATTTTTAAATGGGCAACGCTGTCTTATTGATCTTCCCACATATTCAATTTAAATTTCCTACATATTCAATTTAATTTTTTTAAACATAATTGTTTCACTTGTAACTAATCTCCTCGGTGATGAGGGGTAAGAATAAATATGAACTTTAGTATTTTTAAATGGGCAACGCTGTCTTATTGATCTTCCTACATATTCAATTTAAATTTCCTACACATTCAATTTAAATTTTTTAAACATAATTGTTTCACTTGTAACTAATCTCCTCGGTGATGAGGGGTAAGAATAAATATGAACTTTAGTATTTTTAAATGGGCAACGCTGTCTTATTGATCTTCCTACATATTCAATTTAAATTTCCTACATATTCAATTTAAATTTTTTAAACATAATTGTTTCACTTGTAACTAATCTCCTCGGTGATGAGGGGTAATAATAAATATGAACTTTAGTATTTTTAAATGGGCAACGCTGTCTTATTGATCTTCCTACATATTCAATTTAAATTAATACAACCAATGACGTGAATGCGAACATTACATAAATTCCCAATAAGAATTTGTAATAATACGAGTAGAATGAATATTAACACTTGCCACCCTATGATGGATAGTGAGTGACCAGGACTTACATAATAAAATAATTTTATAGCTAATTACAAAAAATAACCTAGCAGATTTTGCATTATTTTAATTTAAAACATACATTTTTCACTGGATGCTGAGTGTCCAGCACAGTGGCTGGCGGAATTGTTTAGCACAGTAAGGCAAGTGTTAAAAATACGTTAACACTGAATGTAAACATAATTCAGTAATTATCCCGCCTTCTTTGCTCC